>OZ026624.1:65961007-66481007 GCA_964020975.1 Hermodice carunculata
CCCTAAGCAAGCTTCTGCGGCAAGAACAGTGGACTTAAATCTGCTCGGCCTAAAGCAAGGGAACAGAAATCCATATGTATCTCTATATATGCCATATAAAAAGTTCGCCTGGCTAAATGTGGCAAATACTGATGTATTCACCGCACTAAACTAATATTTTTACTGATCTTCTAAGCAATTTTGTTTACGTGGTCCTTGCACGAAAGATGGTATCCTAGAACCTTTTCGCTTTCAACTGAAGGTAAACTGGTACAACAGAGGTTAACTTTAAGATTGCGTTTTTGCATGCTCTCAGCCTTTATGCGAGTGGTTGCAAACGTTGATTTTGTCTTACCATTTGGTGAGAGCAATGTTGTTGTTACCACATCAGTCTTCTATCGACAGCATACTGTCATTCAATTTTGTTTCCAATTCATTAGTGCTTTTGACAGATGTATGGACTGTGGAATCATTGGCACACATATCGATGAGACATTCACCTGCATGGAGTGGCAGGTCAATCAGGTGAATACTAAGCAGTAGGGGTCCCAAGATTTTACCTTGTAGCACACTTGTCCTCACGGGGAGTGTTTGGGACTCTTTGCCCTTAAATTGAACTTTTTGTTTTCTGCCTGTTAGGGAGGACCAAAAGCAGTTCAATGTGATATCATCTATCTCGTACAACCTTAATTCGTCAAGAAACAAATTCGTGATCAACCAGATCGAATGCTTTGCTGAGATCAAGAAAGATCAGCCCTTTAAGTTACCTGCAGACATGTTCGTTGTCCAGATGTACATCAGGAGTGCACGAGCTGTTTCACATAAGTGGCCTTCCTTGAATCCAGACTGTGTTATTTATAGGTAGGGTTTGACAAATGAATTTAAATTATCATGGGCGTGCCTATCTAAAATATTGCTGATGATATTCAACACAGAGATTGGTCTGCAATTGTTCTTATCTGACAGTGTATTTGCTTTGTAAATAAGAGATACATTTGCAGTTTTTCACATATTTGAGAACGTACCGACCTTGATACGCATATTGAATATTTTTGCAAGTGGGCAGGATAAATTTGGCGCCGCCATTCTAAGCAATTGATACGTAACTGTATCAAATCCGCGCGCCTTTGTGAGATCGAGACTGCTCAGTTCTGTTTGTACGTACTGTTGAGTTATTGTTGGAACTGAGGATACCTTAGAGGCTTGAATGTTTCTCCCAGAAGCTTTTTTAACTTTGAATTATTTTAAGCACCACATAGGGGAATAAAATCAAAGCAACATTAGCAAAACAGTTGTTAAAATATATGCGTTCTCCTTAGGATCTGAAATATGACGCTCATTGTCATAGAGATACGGGGCTCTTGTGATTTGGTCTCGGAGTCTCTCTTTCCAATTACGTAGGTAATCTTCAACCTAAGAAAAAAGAGAAACTGACATATTTTGTTTTAATTTATACAATAAGCCTTTGAGCTAATAAAAAGATAAAGTGTTCAACAGGATAGCAAGTCAAGATCGACTATGGTTTATCTTATGATTTTATCGTCGGGTTATTCATACTCGAAAATCCTCAAGGTACATGCAAAACATAATTACCTTTGCTTGCACCTCAATATTTCATAGGCTTTTACCATTTCGGGTTTTTTTATCAAAGCTTTCGACGTTAGTTACTATGCCAGATGTCATCTGCATGATATTTCTTCTTGAATATTCTCGATATATATATATATATATATATATATATATATATATATATATATATATATATATATATATATATATATATATATATATATATATATATTAAGGAGCAATATTCATCCGAACACGATGTCAGTTGTTACAGCAGACAGCTGTTATGTGTCTATGATAAAACCCTACATCGGAACCTATGCCAATTACCACAACAATGTTCCAGTTTGAACAAAATACTGCTGTTTTCATACACACTTTACACAATATGAGTGATGGATAGTGGACTGCTGTCCATATTTCAATGTGTTCAAGCCAATCTATTTCATTTACAAACAATCTAAAATTACACTGACTATGAAGACAATTATGGCAACAATTGACCACGCGCAGGTACACACACACACACACACACACACACACACACACACCACACACACACACACACACACACACACACACACACACACACACACACACATATCTCCCGCCCCGTACGCACACCTCTATGCGCCAGTTTGGAAATATAAAAATATGGTATTTTTTCATAAAACCTACAGTATAAGCCGCACTGCTTTTGTAAAAATTTTACTCAAAGCGAAAATTACTGGCTGTCATTTAAAGCGTTAAGCTGCCAACTTTGACATGTATACAATATGGTGCACACCGTGGGAGAAATTGTCCAAGTCAAACTTAGGGTGATTGTGCATGCCCAAAACAAGCCTGCATTTCTCGTCTCAGACAGGATCAGAGTACGATATAATTAAGAAGCACTTGATATTAACAAATCCCAACATGGGGATCGTGTAAGAAAATTATGTTGTCAAATATCCAAACGTCACGACTTGCTACTATTCAACAGACCATTTGTGACGGCAGACAATGTGGAAATTTTTCATGAAGCAGTCAAATATTGTTAAAGACGTTAACGCACCTGTGAAATATTCTCACTGTGTTGCTTTCTTTTATTCTAAAACACCTGGTGGATAAAAGAGGCTTAAACATATATTTAGTCTACGGTTTTTGTCCCCACTTCCATATATCACTTAGTTAATTTTCAGTACAGACTGAAGTTTGCCACTGTGCCCTCTAATTTGGGGTCATTTTTGTTTTTTGCTGTCAGACTAGTCTACTTCCGTAAACGCAAATATGGCAGTTCTCTTATTACCACCTTCATTACTGTCTAACACCCCGTTGAAAAAGGACGCCAACCAACCAGTTGCGTCTCTGTCTTTGTCTTCAATTTTGGTCACATGTTTTTAGTTGAGGTCTTTTCCCAGCAGGCGACGACATATGATTAAGTCAACAAACTTAAACAAAGTAAGAAGACTTACTCTCATGCAATTTGTGCTGCAATGCAGAAGTGGAGTATTATCAATTATTTTGGTATTTTTGTCGGAGACCCTCATAGTTTTTATCTTCATTATAATATTTTAGTTTTAATAGCATATATATATATATATATATATATATATATATATATATATATATATATATATATATATATATATATATATATATATATATATATATATATACATATATATATATTGGTTCACGTCTCTTATAGTTACAGATACAATTGTTTCTTACATAGAGCAGACCCTTGATGTGTTGGTGCGGTATACAGCATAGTTGCATTTCTATACCCAAACAGCCAGTCCTGACCAAAAAATTTGACATCATGTCAGCAAGTTTTCACATTGAATAAATAGCTTATAACAATAGTGGATTGCTTTAGCCTGAGATACCTCTTCAATCACTTGTTCTCATCGTTTCTTGGAAAAATAAAATGTATGTCTGATAGCAGATAATTTCACAAAACGAGATAACCAATTGGATTGTAAATGCGAATTTTCAGTGTCATTTGCATTGAGAGCAAAATGAACATAACCTGAAACATTTGGCACTAGAGCAATAAGTGGTAGAATAAGCATGTCGTTTAAATGACTTAAAGATAAGCCCTGACCCCATGGCCCAGTATGGGAAGTAAAGCCAGATTTTTCCTTGTCAAATTCAACATATTGTTTTCTATTTTTTCCAACTAACTTTCGAAAAGTTTTGCAGATATGTACTTTATACCATAAAATTTGAGTTTGTTTAATATAATGTATGGTCTGACGTATTTTATGGGTTTCATGTTAGGGTCCCTGCCGATCTTGGTATACATAAACGATATCACCATCAACATAAACATCAATTCTAGCAAAAATGCATATATATATATATATATATATATATATATTTACCGAACTAAACAAAATTACTAAAGGGTTAGACGCTATGAAGATTTCATTTATTGTAAAACAAACCAAATTTATGACATTCCATCAACACAACAAATACTTAAGAATTGCAGGGATAATAATGAATGCAGTACCAGTTGAACATGTCGACACCTTTAATTTTCTTGGTACACTATTGACAAACATCTCAACCGGAATCGACATATAGATAAAATTCCCAATGAAATTACTCGACCTCTGGGAATCCTGAACAAATTTAAATAAATGCTGCTAATTAAGTGAAAAAGTAAAGATATATAATTATTCGGTACTATCACATAAAAATTGCGGAATCCTGGTGTGGGCTTAAAAAGTGCAAGAATAAAAAATGTTTAAAAACAGACGGTCGAGTTATTTCTTGTGAAAATATAATGCCTTTACAAATTTTTATATAAGACTATGGACCTCTTAAAAGTGGGTGGGTTATTTAAAATTTCCAAGTGAAAATTCTATTGAAAATATATCAACAATAAGGTCCCAAATGGTATTTAGCAAAACATTCAATTTCAACTAAAACAAGATATACATGCTTACACACAAGACAGTCAATAAATATACATGTGCCAAGATATAATCATTGTTTTGCTGAATATTGCTTAAGGTTCGTTTTGGCCAACACCGTAATTAACACTCCTCAAAACATTCGTGAAAAATGTTTTACACACAGTCACCAAGGTCCAACAAAATAGGCCAAGAATCATTTTGTATATAGTTCTCAAGACACATATGTGATACCAAATTGTAATGTATGTTGAAATCTGTAAATATGTATAACTCTACCAGTTTTGAATGTAATAATTTTGTTTTCTAGATGTGACATAACGGGTGAATATTTCAAATCACTATTCTGGTACATTTTGACCATTGTAAATTTATATGTCATCACTGCCAATCTGTCATTTTCGAAGAAAAGGGGGTGGTTTCATTCCTTACGACAAACTTTGTCCTAATGGAAGTCTCCCAGAGGAATATATCTGTACGCTGAGTCTTTAGTAACATGACACGAGTTTGCACTTGAAGAAAATTTATAATTCAAAAAGAAAGATAACATCTGTTGCAAACAGAAGGTAAAATCTAAACATCATATCTCAGAATCCATTATCAGTTTGACGTTCTCCATTGTATTCAGACACACCTGATTTCAAGGATACACAATTACTATGATATTCACGCAAAATACATTAAACTGAATGAAAAGCAAACCAAAAATTGGCAGCCCAATTGCATTTCCCTTTTTAATGCACAAGTGGAGGCGGCTTACTATGTTACATAATTCTTTGTCGTTTTCTGAGAATTGAAAGTCGATATTGCGGTCACACAGGCCCACCAGATGCACACACCATGTCTTTTTATCATGTAAAACGACTTCGACATATAAATATATTACAATAGCATGACGTAACAGATGTTGGCAATCAGGACATTGCTCTATGACATTAACTGTTTCTCTTGGGATACTTTGGTAGTTCTGATATATAAGTATACAGGGAATACATAAAGCTACAAAGTAAGCATTTGAGCCAGCAGAAAGTAACCCCAACATATAAACTGACATGGGGAAACAATGAACGCAATATTATTTTGTTTTATGAGAGGCTGAAACTCCTTGTTTCAGCCACTCATAAAACAACATCAAATTGAATATATTTTTCTAAAATGAATGAGAATATCTGCGTGGGAAATCGAGACTGTTACAGGTAGAAGAGTTTCGCCATATGTTAAAGGCAAAACTACAGATATTTATTACATGAAACATTTCACAGTTATATCAATGTCTTGCCTGATTTAGTGCATACTTACAATATGCAAGATATCATGTCGGTGATGAGGGACACTCAGAATGAAGACATGCCACGGCACAGGAAAAAGAAAAAGGGACAGCGAAACTTGGCAGAGGGAAGGCACTTTCCAATTGTACATACCAAGAATCCTTTTGGTGAAGGTCACCATGCTCAATGCATGGATCAAATCTTCATTGTGGGAAATATGTGACCAAACAAGTGTTCACTTTAGCTGAGATAAGGATGGAAACCAAAATGATGGTACCTTCTTTGAAGATGAATTATTAAAGGTATGACTTATACCCTTTTTAACTTTAAGGGGATACAAGTTTTCTGTCCCCAAATGTACCTAAAACATTTATACGGACACAACAAGAGAGAAAAAAAAACAGAAAAAAAGGAGAATCATAAAAAACCTGGGTAGGTATGAAGCCATCCACTTAAACATGTGATCTGGTGCTGGATGCTGCCCTCTTTGTGACGTCACACACCTCAAGGGAATCACCAGAGAATCCCCTGAATCACAAGCAAAGATGCTAGAGGGGCCATTATACATAAACAGATGAAAGTGTTTGTTGGGGACACACAACAGCTGTCTGTGGCAAGTATGATGATGGTTTTGGAAACGTTGAAAATCATGTGCCTGTCTTTTGGAGAATTATGCTTATTCACCTGGTGAAAGGCGCAACAGCAAAGCCAGATTACAGGCTATCAGAAAAAAATACGACTAACCAGGACTGGGACAAGAAACCTATAGGTAGAGGCAACAATGTCTGACTTAAGTGTTACTTTACCAAGCAAATGTTCCAGTAAACATGTGCCAGGAAATTCTGCAACTGAATTCCATGTTAAGTTTTCGAACAACGAGGATTTATAGGAACTGGTACTGGCTGGAATATCTTATCTATACAACATACCTCAAACAGAACATTTGCACATGTCCCATGCTGGAGATGCTGATACATGGATACCAGCCAAATGAAATTCATTTTCGGGGGAAAACCTAAAAGCATCAATAGAATTTGTCAATTACGGCATCCCTGACACAGGTAGGAAGAAAGATGCTATTTATAAAAGAAATGTGTGACCTTTACATGGGCTAAGTTTTCAGTATAATCAGGATGTGCAAAACATGATATTCAAATTTTAGAACAGATATAACGAAGTAGAAGTAATCAAGAGACATTTTCACATGCTCCGATTTGACATATGAAAATTTTCCAAATATAAAAAAGAGTACATGTACCTACAGATATCATGGGTTTAAATACCGGCTTTTATTTCAAACTGGTGTGCAAAGACCTAGTGGAGAATGGTATAGGTAAACACATCCCAGCACCACTTCTCAGTACTGTACAGCTTGATGGACGCATGCAAAGCAAAGTACCATGGTCTATGATTCACCACAGCATTAGCTAAAGGCAAAACGGAAACAGAAAACTAAAACAAAAACCACTCCGACCCCAACCCCCGAAAAAAAATCCAAACAAAAAATACAAAGAACTGAATGTGATAACATATCAAGTTAGCATCATAATAAGGGATCTTATATTAGTCAATAATGGTCAGTCTATTCTTGTGCTCTACTTTAATTGGAGAGCTTACACTGCTGCGATAAAACACAAAAAAGTGCAAAATATTTGCTCTGACAGATATGGTAAATATTAGTATCTGATCTGAGCTAGCCATCCTGTTCCAGTTTACAAAGGAACTCTGCAAGAGAGAGGTGATGAAATTTGTAGTACCATTGGTGGTCTGTTAGGAACCGTACCTCCATTATTGAAATTAGCTGTCAACAAAATTGAAAAGTAGTTTTTAACATTCGAATGAGATGGACTAGGAAGGTCTCACTGGTAAAGATATCAAGAGTTTGCCAGATTAAGAAGTAAGGCTTTTAAAGGCAAATAATTGGAGAGGGTCAGAGTCAAATACAACGTAGCAGAAAAAGACAACCCAATAATTGGAAGGCATCAGATAATAATGCAAAGGTGCTGAATGTAAGTAAAAGTAAAAGACTACCAGATATCGTAGGATAAAGAAATGCCAGGATGGTTTCACCGACACAAGAAAACAATCACAATTGCTTAATACTCCGGCAACAAGGAAGTACAAATGGACACCGTAAACATCCTAATAAGTCTCAAGACTGTGTATCACCACGGCTTTTGACTAAAAAATTTAATAATCCAATTGGTCTCCATATAGTTAGATCTGTACTTTATCCCATACCATATTCAGTTTTGAACCAATTAAAACAAGATACTATACATATTAAATAAGAAATAAAATATACGAAATTAAATATCTGTACAGAGGACAAATCAGCATCAAATATTCATACAATGTGTTTGCGTGCTTAATTTGGGAACAAAGCCGTGTTATTTTATCGCTCATGACAATTTTCAATACGAAATCAGGGACTTTTACTTGCCTAAAAAAAAGGAAGGTCAATTTGTCGATGTTTCTGGAAATGGTTCATGCTGGTAGATCTGAAGCCAGCACCTTTGGACAACATGTAATCACTTTTTAATATTTTTGGCAAGCTTGATACTTAAACTTCATGCTCCAAAAAGCTCAGATGTGCGTAAATTTATCTGGGGAAATTGAGCTCAAAACTTTTGTTTACAATGACTAGTTTAAGCAGTACTGACCACATGGGCTCTGCTTACATGGGCATTATAATGAACATGTCACTGTTTGCACATCCATTCGTCCATGACTGGCAAGCAGGTGATCCAGTGACAAGGGCCACTCATAGGGAACAGGAAACCATCAGATACGGAGAGAAGAATGGACCAGTTCGGACTTATCACTACCATTGTTCTGACTACTTTGATATTCTCTATTGATGTAAAAACAAATTAGCATAATCCACTAACTGGGCCCCCAAAATGGAAAGCCGCATGTGAACCAACCCCCCAAAAAGCCACGTGTGGTCAGCTTTGATGTTCCCAAGTTTTTTATAAAAAAAAAAACTCGAGTTTTAAGCTACAAAATATACTTTCTTAAATGGCCACATCACAGAGATAAAGTTTCAAGTTTATTAAACACGATAATAAAAACAGGACAGAAGAAGTATGTGCCAAATTGCAGCCATAAATGCACAAGAATAAGAGACATGTATATAACTGCATACAAAATTGCCTAGTCTCGCTTGGTGAGATACGGGTCCGTACTGGCGGGGCCAACCGGGATATTACTAATATTTTGAAAATAAAGAATGCCTGTTAAAGGCAGATAGAAACTTTTTTCTTATATATGGCTCAGAAAGTACTAGATGAATACCAGTTTGGCATTTGTCAACATATATTTCTCGAAAAAGAACCCAAAACAAAAGACAATAACAAAAAAAAAAAAAAGAGAGAAAAAAACAAACAGAAAAACAAAACAAAACCAAACAAAAACAACGAACCAACAATAAAACAAAAAAACGCCTTTTTGTGGAAAAAAAAAAGATAATATGGCCCTGTCTGTGACAGTGATGTGACCCCCACGTCCCCCGTGATTACCTGAGGCCACACCCGTTCTTTGTTGTCGAAAATTGATATTCATACGCCCTACTGGCAACCTTTTCTTTAAATGTAATTTTCTCGGAACTGTCTTTGCTCAACCCATGCAAGTTGCATCTCGCCTCACAAACAAGCGAGTTGCTTTATCACATTAAATCATCGGGCATCTAAAGAAAAATATCGCATCAAGGAGAGGATCCTAGGATATTTTTTTTCTGACAACCGCTTCGGTGACTTTTCGAACAGCTTGGAGAAAGAAAATGAATGACAGGCTAGGATCAACATAAAAATCTTATAACTTTTTATTTATGCTATTTCAGGACACACCATCGAATACAATCCTGGCAATAGATGTATATTTTCATTTTTTTCTGATTGCAACTTAAGAAACAATTTTGCGCGACTTTTGTACGAAAAATGTACAAAGTCAGAAAGAATGCTATAAAATCAAACAAAAAACAAAAAAACAAAAAAAAAAAAAAAACAAAAACAAAAAAACAAAAAAAACCCCAAAAACAATCCTACAAAACAAACAACATATGGATACAAATCTATCGATATGAAGTAATCAGAAAATATATAGGTTTAATGTATCTATGAAAACTTTAAATGGGTTACATCGATCCAATGTTGCCAGTCTCATTGCGCATTAGCTTGAGATCTTCCACCTCAAAGCAAAAGGTTACATTGTGCAACATTTACAGACGCCCCTTTGATAGAAACGACGGCATTGGCCTATGCATAAAGGATCTTAATGCAATTATGTCAACTTTATCCAACGGAATTCCGATAAGTTCATTATTAGATATTCTAATATGGTTCTACAAACCTACATTTACTTCTCCGTTTTGGAGTTTGAACAGGTATTTTGATTTACAAAATGACAAGCCTCATACTTATACCAAGACTCCTGCACATCATTGAACATATGCAAATGGCAATCCAATATATAAATCCGGTAAAAAGATGAATTTTCTAAGATCCAATATTATAGTATCATCTGACGCGCATGTCGTGTCTTGACTCAAATGGAGCATATTGACTCCATTTCACTCACAATACATTACCAATGTAACATACATGTATGCATCCTACTGAAGTGAAACTATTATAGAAACTTTAAACGTATGGTGTAATTGAACGGCAGATATGACAATACACAAAACTACACACAATACATTATCAAAAGATACAAATGTGGTCACGTTGAACCGCAGATAAGACAATATGCACAGATACATGTAGTCATAAATCCCAAATGTGTGATGTGTTTGATTCTGATTGTGAACTATTAGGAACCAAAGAATTTGGCCACGAAAGTTTTTATATTGCGGAAAGCAAATTACCTAGAGACATATCTTTCCAGAATATACATTACTAGGAACAAGCGTTTTTCTTTAATACAAAAAAAAAAAAAAAAAAAAACAAGAAGAAAAGAGAACTGAAGGAGTACATACGGGATATTGGAAATCCACACTCTGAACTGATAAAGTTTAGTACAAAAGTGTTATAGCTGGAATAAAGAGAACAGAGACTATATTGTGTGGCTACAGGTGACAGTGTATCATTCTGTTATATTGAATTGGTCTACATGTATATCTTGGGAACAGGTAAACTGTGTCATGTATATTAATTCAGTGTAGTCAATTGTTAAACCTACTGAGCCCTTTCATGATAACAATTTTGTTCTGTTTGTTCTTAAATAGGATTATCACCATCATATGACCAGGTGTCATTTATGTAGTTTCCACGTTTCAAAGTTACAGCCTTGTACAGAAGGTTAACATGTCGCTTAGTCAAGTTATCATTTCCATAGACGTTTCCGTCAGGCTCATTTCATTTCATCTTTATTTATTGTCAGTTTCTTTACAAGAAACATCAGCTAAAAGCTATTGTTGCAGACAATATTAAAAGAAAGTAGACATTTAACTGATATACAAGAACACAATTAAAAATAGCTTTACATATAAAGTAAAAAGTATCACAAAATTTAAAATCCGTACAAAAATAGACTTATCATATCACATAAATAATAACTGATACACAAACTATTAATATATCACATTGCCAATCATCTAAATCATACCATCAAACTTATGACAAATCACTAACAGCATATCACAAACCAATTGAAATCATATCACAGATATCATGCAAAACCTGATGTTTTTAACTGTTTCCTTGCCCATTTAGATGGCAAATTTAACTACGATGGCATGATGTTTTTGTCTTTAAATCTTTGATCCGACACAGTGTGTTCAGTCAATTTTTACTTCTTCAAAATGGATGTCCATCACATCTTTGGCCATATTCAGAACACGGGTATCAGTGTCCTCTGCCATAGTGCAGGCCTGCCTGTGATTCGTACCGAATTACAATTGTTTAACGTTATATTTCCGCTTCAGATATCCACGTTTCTTCGACAGTTCACACAATTTCTCGTTTTTTTTCATCAATCTGTTTCTGCAAGGTTTTGAAATAATCACCAATCTTCATGATTATTTTATTGGCAAGTTCATCTGAGCCATGGCTGAGTGATGCTTTAGGTTTACTCAAAACCTGCTCAGCTGAAAGGAGCTCTTTGACTGCGACGACCACTTCATCTGAGTCACTGGATTTGGTACATATAGTTCAGAAAAATATTACTTATATTCATAAATTTCAACCCAACAATAACAGCAGAGATTCAACAACTACCAACACATCAACATTCATATTTCAACACCAATGTGAGGAAACAAATTTAACATCTGACTTGAGACAGACAGTCCCCATAAAAGGTAACTAGTACTTTTAAATCTGCCCTCTCAACCTTTGAAATATACTTATTTGATTACAGACTTTATTTTTTTCCAAAACATAAAGACCTAACCACTTCAACCTCAAATCTCATCACTTGTGCCAAAGATAAAAAGAGGCTTCTACCTCTGCTTGTTGGGCCATGATTGTGATGATGAGTATGTTCACGGTTCACCCATGTGTTCTGGATAGAACTGGAGATCACAACACTAGTAACAAGATCTGCATTGACCATAATACTGAAAATATAGACTTGACTGTTTATACAAAGTGCCCATTGTACCAACTTACATTGCCCAGAGCATGGTGAGAGTACATTACATCATAGTTTACTGGATCAGTGTGGCCGCTGGAAAGAGATCAATTCAGGTAATCACTACCTGTCCCGATTCTTGCATATTGTCAATAGCATGTAGAGTGCAGGAGAGGTAGTGATAAAAACTTGTGGAATGAATGATGTGTATGTTTTAAGATAAATCTTAGGCCTCTGAAAATAAATCTTGGGCCTGTCAAGTCTCTGTATACTCATAGTTCACACAGCCAAAAGTTGCAAGTTTACTGATAGCAAAACTGACAAAATAGCTTGAATTTTTACCAGGATATCAGTTCACTGAACAGCCATACCATTGTCTTGGTATTGAGAAAAGAGCTTTTAAGATTTTACCACAAAATGGGCAAAATGTGAGCAAAGTTTATATCACGGAGCATGAAGATTTGCACAAAGTAGGCGGAAGCTCACCAAAGGAACTCCCACCAAGTTTGAAGTGGTCAACGTTTTTAGAGAAGCTTTCGAAAATGTGAATTACTATCCCAATGTCATTAACTAACACACTAATCAATAGGAATGCATGCATTCAGTGACAAGTACCCAAATTAAATTTTGTTTTACAAAATCTGAGACTCAGACCTGGCAAGCAATGAAGGTTGGTCCAATGGTGGGCAATACTTCATTACCTTGGCCAAGCGTTGGGCCAACTTTCATTGCTTGTTTTCCACCGCGTTTCAAAATAATGTGAAAGAAGATTTTAGAAAAGAAGTAAAAAATTGTACAAAATGAAAAACAACAAAATTTATAAAAAACGTAGAGAAAGATTACAGCGCCCTCTTGTACATATTAATGTCTGGGTATCCCCAGACGCAAGACTTGAGACTTTCTTTGACAATATATTTTACATATGTTTTTACATATGTTTTTACATATGTTTTTTTTAGCTGAGACCATACTGTTGGAGTGAGCAACAGGTAAATGCTTCGATTAATTTGCATATCCTATATATTGCCAGGATAACGGGGGGGGGGGGTTGAATCCACTAGCACAGGGGCTACCTTTACTAGCCTGTAGTTTTATATAATTTAGAGGCACATAGTTACAAATAAATTTATTAGTGCACAAGGCTTGAATTTGATGACACTAAATCAAAGTATTGCAGACTTAAACATAATTTCGAGGAATACAGAAGTTTGAAGCTAATATCGCTATGCACAATATGTACAATAGGAGGGTCTTGTGCAAGGGACTCTATTATCCCCAGCTGCGACTCTACAATATGGTAAAGAAGGAGGGCGCTAATAAAGAATGCGGCATACCCTGGAATAGGGGAGGTTAAAGGGGCATGTTTCATGTGCATCAATACCTTCAGGGAGCAGGACATTTTTAAACTAAGCAGATTATTCACCTGATGACATATTACAAACAAACCAGTTTGAAATAGCACGTTTATCCCAGTATTGGTCGATAGAATTACAAAAGTGAATTACACATAATCATTTGTTGAGAAGCCATGGCAGGAATATGTATGGATTTTCTCCATTCTGTTTGCCGACATTTCATGAATTAATGCTGGGATGCAAAATCTACTGCCCTCGTTGTAGAATTTCAAACTTGTAGAGCAGTGCAAGGGCATCTCTAAACCGGGTGTTTTATGAATGTGTAATTTGAATGATTATGAACCTATTTTGGAAGTAATTTAGAACATGTACATTAAAGTATCTGTAGTATAATGTAAGCAAAACTACTGACAGCTGATGTGGGTACTTAAGCCTGTAACCTTTTTAAGAATACAAGTGACCCTCATGAGCCTATTTGCAATTTTGGTAATATGCGGCACCCATGACAATGTTTTGTGACTTTATAAGCCTAAGAAATTGAATTCATTGGCACTTTCAATTCTAGCATAATTAATGTAAAGATTAAGGTCCAAATATAATTTCAGTTGAAAGGAACAGAATCCCATATATTTAGTTTTTGAAATATTTTGCTGTTACCAAGTCCTATATATTTTGCAATTCTACAATTACATATTCTTGTAACGTTCTATTTTGTGGCCCAGTGAAAATATTAAAGAATGATATAGATTCCATAGGTGATGTATCGTCGGGATATAGGATCAAATCAAATTATTGGAAACAGAGCATATGACATTAATATACCCCCGGACAAAAAGAAGCCCCATTGGGCCCCACTGGGCCCCACTGGTTTATTATGGGCTGTTCCAGATATTACTTTGTATAGAGAATATGGAGTGCTCTGTAACATGGACAGCATAGTTAAGAGTATCATTGAGCAGTCACACAAATATGTCCTGGAAATAAAATAACACCCACAAAGGTGCAAAAAGATTCGCTAGTATTGGCATGCCTATGGGCTTTATAAAGGGCCACTGGCAACACAGGTACCAAGATGAATCCATAATGCCATGACATATGTTCAATAACTTTGATAAATTGATTTTTCTTTTTTTTTTTTTTTGCATTTGTTTTTGTTTTTGTTTTTTGTTTTTTGTTTTGTTTTGTTTTGTTTTGTTTTTTTTTTGTTTTTTTTTTGTTTCTTTGTTTTTTTTTGTTTTCGTTTTTTTTTTGGGGGGGGGTGTTTGGTTTTTGGGGTTTTGGGGTTTTTTTTGTTTGTTTTTTTTTTTTGGGGGGGGGTTTTGTTTTTTTGGGGGGTGGGTGGCTGGGTTTTTTTTTACCAATATGGGAAGTACATGCTGGTCCCAAGGAGAATAGACGCGTAATGCTCAAAATCATACAGACAGATACATCTGGATGATTGCTTTTAATCCATGTCTCTTGTATGCATGTTGTGCTAAACAAAATATCATTCAAAGTTCACCAATGAAAGTTTATAATTGATCAAATTTTACTTTAAGATATGGATTGAATACTAGCACTCAAAATACAGACATTTTGCGTGTTTGTATGTAATTTTCAAGCAATTAGACAAAAACTTTTCAGAAGTTTTTTTCAGATTAAGATCTTCTGCAGCGTAATCTGAGGGGTAATTTTGGACAAGACAAAGACAGTGGAAATGGACAAAAACAAAGTAGAAAATTTTGCAGCACCACAAATTGAACAAATTAAGGTCCAGGGATTCCCAGTCCCTATTTAATTTAAAAGCAATTAGCAAGTGCTTTCGGAGCTTATTATTTAAGTTTTTGACACAAATGAACCAAAAATACTTAAAAGATCCAAAAATCACTGAAGCATGACCAACTTTGGCAGAGAAACAAGATAGAAAGATCTTGTCAATGATTATGGACGCAATATTGAGAATGTCCATTGCGGACGACAACTAAACAAACAGATGGTCAAGTTTGCAAAGGATTTGCTCAACAGTATTGGATAAGAAGTTGAATATGTCCATTGTGGCCGACATATTAGTGGACAGACGAAAACCAACCATAAAACCTCAACTGACTGACAAGTCAGTTGAATTCATGTCCTGAAAGGCATTCCTACATGACCCTGAGAAAGTAGATCAAGGTCATCCATCATGCAATATCAACCTAATAGTATTGAAACTGACAATGGTATCAAAACCATAAATTCATAAATATGGTAAAAGACCGTTGTTGAATAAAAAATTGGTGACAACCTATTTTGGAAAGCATTGATTACTTTAGGAAAGGATACTAAATCCAGTATGTTAAGAAAGAATAAGGCTAACGATATAAGATTACCACAAATGTGTATCATATGCAGAAGTTTGATTACAGGATTCAGGATTCAGGATTCAGGAATCCTGAATCCTGCAATATCAAACTTCTGCATATGATACACATTTGTGGTAATCTTATATAGTTAGCCTTATTCTTTCTCAAGACACTGGATTGAGTGGTTCCACCTTGACTCTGCATGTTGTAGACTTTCCTCGGCACACAAGTATATTGTTGCTGTGACAGTATATGAGTATATGCACACATGTTCAGATGTGATGAGCACCACAAAGAAAAACCAAAGAGCCAGACGACTGTAACAGTTTTGTGCTAAGCTGATCTTGGATACAGAGACTGATGTGATGCTGTGACCTGCATTTTAGATAAATGGTTGGCGCATGACCATTTAAACAAATCTGACAGAGACCCATTTAATTACATCCCAAGTTTGAAGTAAATCTGGTCGACGGCTTTTGAAAAGTCCAAAATGTGAATTACTATTGCAATACCCATGGACTGATATGGTTATCAATTGGAATGTATGCATCAACCAACAAGTTTCCAAATTCAGAGATTTGTAAAAACATCACTGATCCAGATTTCCCAAGGGGATCTCCCATAGGGGAATTTTCCCATACTCTCTTTAAGTTTATCGTGGAAACTTTACCTGTTGAACAAATTAAGGTCTACAGGTCACCAAAAGTGTTCCTATGCATTAGCCAAGCGCTGCAGAGAAGATATTTCAAGATTTTGTTCCCCTCCCCCCTCCCCCCATTCTTTCAAATCCTCAAAAATAAAAAATTCGCTACAGCATGACGATTGAAAAAAAATAGTAGGGATCATCCACCAAAAGTACATTGCTACCAGATTTGGGGTGCATTTTGGACAGGTCAAAATAAAAAAAGGTCTAAAAAAAGTGGCTGCACATACCTATTCATTAAAATTTGGGGATACACTTCAGACAAAACGGTTTGAAATGAAGAAATGTTTTATTGGCAATAAATCATACAAGCGGGTTGCAGTCACAAACTCCATACTCTGGGTTGCCAGCCAATATATTTCATTTACCATACCAACCAGCCTTAGTTTAAAAAAAGGGTAAATGCTGTGAGCATACATCCTCATACAACTACAAAAACATTAAGGTATTTGTCAAATAAGGAAACAAGTATGCTGTATTTGCATACCAGAGTAAAACAATTTAAATATTAGTGCACTATGGTACTTGAGGAATTCTAGTTTTGAGGGATACTTCTTGCAATTTATCTGCATGTGTACGTGCAAAAATTTCCCCTCAACAAAGAAATCATTATCTAATTAAGTCTGATATACATTTAACAAATAAAAGTAAGAAGTATGCAAGCATGTGCCACATTTGTGCTACAATAATTGGCAGTCTGAGCAGCTGTGAAGCGACAAAATAAATTACAAAAGTTAGGACTTTTTTACATCTTAATCATGGCACTGTACAGAAACAAGTTACTTTATAACACCTGTTTCATTTCATATCCAGTACACAGCCCAGCATGTCAGATGAAGAAATTATTGATCATGCAGACTTCATCTTTTTTTTTCAATATTTAATTGGGGTACATTTACAAACCAATATTCCAAACTTAATATATTTTAAGTATTTGACTTAATGGGGGTTTGTGAACAGAGGGCAGTCAATATACAGGTCATGACAACACACCTCAAAATATATTGCCAAGAGGCTGCATTGCTGCAGGTCACTTGTACATTTTTTCAGGTTGTCTAAAAGTATATCATTTGTATCGAATAAAAAAAAACCTCTTCTGCAAGTCAAACAAGAATTTTAACTCCAGGTTTCCTTTGATCTTATGCCAGTCAAAAGTCTTACATCCTTAACACATTTGGACTATGACCATTATCAAAATGTCTGAAGACATATCATAATATGCCATATAAGTGCACAGGGTACTTAAGAAATTTATTGGCCAGTGACTCTTAATTGTACACCTATAGTTGGAATATTACAGTTGAGTTAACATTTAACCCTCTCCTGAATTTCGCACCCAACCCAACCCAAAGAAAAGTGTTCAAGACTCAGTGAACGGCTTTTCTTGGATTGGATTGGGGCAAGCAGACCTGTTGATCTGGGGCTTGTTATCTTGATAGGTCTCAATTAACAATTCTCATTCAAATTGCTTTTTATTGCTGCTGAAATTGGTCACAAACATTCAGGAAGACAACATTTGACAACAAGCTGTTTTGCTCTGTCAAAGTGAAAAGGGCTGGGTGCGGATAAAATGGCAAATATTTACTTTTTCGGACTGTGTGGGATCACGAAAGGGAGGGTGCCACGGAGAACAAGGCCAACAAGAGGCCCATGGGCCTAATACTCTGCTGACATATAATCTGATGAACATCAGCACAAATTCATTTCCTGAAACGCATTCCATCCATGCCCCTGAGGAATAAGTCAATGTCATGTACATAATGCAACATCAAACTTCCACATGAATACACATTTGTGGTACATTTGGTATCTTTCCTCCAATTCTTTATGCATACATGGAATTGTGTCCTTTTCCAAATTACTAAATGACCTTGAAAAATAGGTCAAGGTCTCACAACTTGTACCATTCTCCTAATGCATATTTAGTGTAAGTTTTACAGTTCCATCTCAAACTATTGTCAAGGACATCACAATAAAACCATTTTCTGATGTGCATTACCTCTGTGATCTTGAGCAAGGTCAATGTCATCCATATTATGCAACACCAAACTTTTATAAAAGATACAAATTTGTCGTATATTATGTATTGTCTGTCCTCTTCTCAACAGGTAAAACTTTTAATTGTCCTTTAATAAGTCCTTAATGCCATGTCAATATCACCCAAAATTTTTGAAAATTTGATCTTCAGCCTGAGGCATATTTTGTTTTTGTGTCTTTTTGTCCAGAACCACTAACTAGTAGTAATTATCATATTCCGCAGTCCGAGCTCTTTACTGTCCATAAGCTAACCTGTAGAATTAATTGTTTAGAATGTTTGAGAATAACTTAGACTTAGTGTTGGAATGCAAGATCAAAACAAATGTTCTAAGAATCCAAATACTGAAAAATATTGTATTTGTGTCTTTTTGCCCAGAACCACTTCCTAGTAGTCATTACCCTATTCTGAGGTCCGAACTCTTTACTCTTCATAATCTAACCTGTCCCTGTCTAACCTATATACATATGGAAGCACTATTGTCCATATTGCGCACGTTCTTCTGTCGAGTTTTGACATAGGTTGTATTAGCACAGATAAATCAAAGGGTCTTCAGTGGGTAACTACTCAGAACATGTTTTGGCGTCTATACCCGTACATGTCTCTCTGAGTAGCGGCTCCTTGTCCAGGCTTTTTATTCCGCAATGACAACCCACATAACAATGAATAAATATTAACGTGACAAATGATGAATTAGCTAAATATGTGAAGTTTTGCTTATAAATGCAGAGCTTCCATTATGAATGAAGAATACCTGTTAAACAAAACATTATTAACAAATTTGTATAGTACACAATCAGATAAGAACAATTTGACTGACCCCTGACCCAGTATGTACCCTTTCTAGCTGGATAGCTTATCCTATTTAAACCACCTGCCAGAACTCAAGTAGAAACAAACTGGGGCCTTATATTTAGTTCCAGTGATTGTAAAATAAATAGTTGCAGCTAGACCACCAGTACAAACCAAGGGAAATCCAAACAAGTGCTGCAACAATGGACATCCTGCACCAGAAATGTAAAACAAACACCATGATGACACGTCTCCTCACTTGAAAAGTCTCCAAACAATTAAGCTCTATGTCACTGCCAACCTTGAAACAATGTTTCAAGGTAATGTGTCAGGTTTTTGACATTTAAGAAAATATTGTCAACGTTGAGTATTTTTTTAATATTGAGTAAATGTGCGTTTAGGCATATCAGAAAAGAATGTAAGTGATTAGCATTTATGTCAAAACATGTGAACAAAACATTATTTTTCTAATTACGATTTTAATACAATTAGGCAAACTTGTAACAGTCATCGGCTCTTGCTTGCTACCGATAGCCCCTGGGAGCTTTAACCTGACAGAAAACATGTAGGCTGAAAATGTCAGAAAGTGAATATCGAAACAGTATGATGCCAAAAGATAAAATTTAAGTAGCAAAACAGGCAAGTCTAAAAACTGTAAAATAATAGTGGCCAAATTTTCTAAAAATCCTTGAATATTAACAGCAAAAGTTGTAGTCAGAAAAGAATGAAAGTCATCAGTATTTAATTCAAGACAATGCAATCAAAATATAATATTTCTTAACCAGATATCAAGTACAATTAGGCAAGCTGGTAACTACCCTGGGTAGCTGCTTGCTACCTATAGCCCCTGGGGGTTTGACCTAACAGAAAACAAGTTAGCCTAAAATGTCTGAAAGGTGAATATTAAACAGGATGAAGCCAAAAGATAAAATAAGGTAGCAACACAGGCAAGAATAAACCCTCTAAAACTATTGAAGCCAAACTTTCCTACCATCTCGGGATATTTACAGCAAAATTTGTAGAAATATTTGATCAATATTACATCTTTGAATCCTCTTGACTCAGGTTTATTGTAAATAAATTTAGTTTTAGATGCAAAGTCATGAAATTTAGTACAAATGTGACCAAAATTTGTGACAAAAACGTATTATATCCAATAGTTTCCGCAATATTACTGTCCGGGAAAGGATAGTTAACTACTTCAAACTTAAACCCTATTTTGTGACAGACTTTAATACAAAACCTGTCATTAGTGACCGGAATATCTAAGCCTAGAAACACATCTCTGAAACCACCTGAGTTATTACCCTCCAAAGGGATATCTTTTGGGTAAATTTCTGTAGCAATTGCACTGAAATTTTGTACATTTAGACAAGCAGTGTCGTCAATATATCTTGCATTGTTTGATAATTCTGTAGCCATTTGAAAGTCCTTTTTTTATCAATTTATCCATATAATTAAATTCAAGCCAGGTTAAATATAAATCTGCGAGTAAAGGGGAGCAGTTGCTACCCATTGGAATGCCTTTTATTTGTTGAAAAATCAATGGTCCGCATTGAACAAAAGTATTATCCAAAAGAAATTTTATGGCATCTATCAGAGTTTCAACAGTGTAAGATTTAACGTTACTTTTTGAATGTTTGATGTGTGACCATAGGCTATTTTGTAACTTTACAATTTTTTGTAAAATCAAAAATCTTTACAAAAGTCTTTGTAAAATATTTATTGTGTGACCTATAAGCTATTTTGTAACTTTATAAGAGTTCGATTTGTAATCAAAATAATAAATTAAATGTACTTTTAATAACTATGATGCTAGTTTCATTTAATACCTGCAGTGTTGCCACTATAACTCCACACGTCATACACTCTGTCTTCTCAACATTCCTACAGTGGTATATTGATACATGTGTGCATATTCAGACGTAATGACCCTAACAAAAATAATTTTGTGATCTGGAATCCCTGTTACCTTGAGAAAGTAGGTCAAGGTCACCCAAATTATTGATACATTTGGTATAGCTATGGGTTTTTTGCAAAAAAATGTACAATTAACCATTCTTTACTTATCTTTATTGACCTTGAAAATTATGTCAAGGTCATCCAAAATTTTTAAAACTTTCACCATTGGTGCAATGCATATTTGGTGTAGTTTAAGAAAGTTTACTCTCAATTCATAATCAAAATAATTAACTTAATGTACTATTTGCACCCTGCTTGTTCCATTTCATACCACCTGCAGCGCCACCATCACCCCACACATCATAGACTTTTGTCTCTATAATCTTGCTGTGATGGTATATCGATACATGTGCACAGGTACAGATGTAGCAACCATAACATACAAAATACGAAATGTATTATCTCAGTGACCTTGAAAAAGTAGGTCAAGGTCATCTATGAAAGTAACATAACACTTCTTCATACGATACACATTTGTTGTACATTTGGCATCATGGGCTTTATTCTTTCTCATTATAATGAATGTAATGTGTTTTCAACACCTTTTGGTATTTTCTGTAATAGTGCATGAGGCACCACTAAATTTTAGCATGTTTTCATTTTTTTTGCCTGACTAACATGCCTACCACGTTTCGACTTGATTCATGAGAGACTTTTCAAAAACCATCACTGTTAAAATTTTCCTATCTTGGCCCAAATATTATTAATACAAAGGTTGTTCCACCAATATTGAACTCAACCTAGATTTTTATACCCTTTGTAAGTGCTGAAAGTTATCTGAGGCTAACTTTCAAACTGTTGACAATATGGCGTTCACAAGCAAAAGTTTACAGATGGACAGATAGACAAAGTGATCACATAAGCTCTGTGACCTGTGGTCAGCAGAGCTAACAAAAGGGTTAATATGTTATTTATATGTAACACTTTTACTTTTTCTATGTGTAACAGGATATAATCCACAACATGCTGGAAACTTTCCTGCAGAACTGGAAGCAAGTAGCTGTATGTTCAGGCACAGCGTGCAGTCTAGCTTTATCACTGATAAACAATTAAATGGAGGGGCATTTAATTATTGACCCAGTACCAGATAATAGTGGATGTTAATCATTTGCTTTGTCTACCATATGGTATAGTAGGCACTCCGCTGTCCTTATCAGCACAATAAGCATAATATGCATGCCAAGGAATAAATAAAAGCTAAACCGGGACCCCCGTCCCAACCCCCAACCCCATTCCCATCCCAACCCATTGTACCCTACCTGGTTTTATCTACTAGGGGTATGGAGCTATCCTTCCTCTAAAGCAGTGTTTCCATCATAAAGATACGCAGGGTCACCTACCTTGCTATATTCCGCCTGAAACCTAAAATTTTTACACACATACACACACACTCCGCCACCCCTACTAAACACATTCTAAATTGATAAGCAAGTCATAGTTTTACAATTACTCCAAAATCATCACCATTTTCATGCAAGTAATATTTTAAAGACCTTAACCCTTTTCCCCTTAAACTGCCAAAAATTGCCTGGAGATTAAATGTTGTATGCTTCATTGTTTTCAGCTAATTTCAACATTTGAAAATTTGACTGAGAACTGCAGAGGAGACCTATCAGGATCACATGCCCCATGTCAACAGCTTTCCTTGGCATGGGTTGGCCACTAAGTGCTGGGAAAGCTGTTGACTCAGTCTGTCTTCAAGAGGGAAGGGGTTAAATTAACTCCAACATTCATTTCTGGCACTTATATTTATGTAATGTCCACGTGAAAAAAAAAAAGGATTTGTAACGCAAAAAGTGCTTAAAGCTATTTTTACATGACACTGTTTGGCCACTCTCTCATATTTTGTTGTGGACAAACACCCTGTACAATCTGCATGTAGCAGAATCTCTCAAGTCTGCTAACCACCCATAAGTCAATATGCTGTATACATAAGCATACACATTGCATTCATTGCTTTGGATCTGAGTCATTCTTCTTAGCAAAACAAGAAGACTGTGACAGTCCTGTGCTCAGCTGACTAAGTCGCCCTATGATCTTGGAAATAAGTTCAAGGTCACTGACTTTTTCAATCTAACTTTCATAGAAGGCCATTCCCATGTGCAAGATCAAAAGTCACAGTACAAATAGTTCTTAGGTTATCACGTGACCAGTAAAATTCATTGTAGTGGCCCTGTAACCTTGAGAATGAGGTCAAGGTTACTAATGTACGGTCTCAATCTTTCCTAACTAGAAGACTACCAACAAGTTCAACATCAAAATCTTACCTTCCACAGTTCTCAACTTAAAATGTGAAAAGTAAAATTCACGTAAGTATCTGGGTCCCAGTGACCTTGGGAATGAGGATAAGGTCACCCATGTCTAAATGTGGCCTTTGCTCAGGACAACCATCATGTTCAACATAAAGGTCCAAGTTCAAATAGCTCTCAAGTTGTCAGGTGAACAGTAAAATTTGAGCAAGTGACCTTATGACCTTGGGAATGAGGTCAAGGTCACTCATCTACTGTCTAAGTCTGGCTCTCATTAAGGACAATTAGCATGTGCAATATGAATGTCCTAACCTTAATAGTTCTCAAGTTACCATATAGACAGTCATTTTCATGCACCCTAACCCTGTGACCTTGGAAATGAGGTCAAGGTCACTCACCTACTGTACATGTATCACCCTCATACCCAGAAGTGTCCCTTTGCAATTTCAAAGCAATTGGCCAAGTACATTCAAGAATAAAGACTAAAGAAGATTTAGCCAAAAAAAATTTTAAAAAAATAAAAAATCCAAAAAACATTGCACTGTGACCATTTGAACAAACTTGGCAGATACCCACCAAAGGAACACCCCCACCAAGTTTGAAGTGAATGTAGCTGATGGTTTTGCAGAAGTCAAAAATTGTTAATTAATGTTTCAAATCCTAAATGACTTAGCAATTCACCATTGACTTGCATGGTAATCAACAGGCATGGAAAATCAACAAGAGAAAATCTTAAAAAAAAACCCCAAAAATCACTGGACCATGAGTTTGAATAAACTTGGTAAAGACCCACCCGAGACACATCCCCACTAGGTTTAAAGTGAGTCTGGTTAACGGTTTTTAGATGAGGTCGAAAATGTAAACTACCATTGCAATTCCCTTTGACTTACATAGTAACGAATAGGAATGTATGCATTGACCAACAAGTACCTGAATTGAAAAATTCTTTAAGAATCAGGGATCCGCAGCAACGCCACCTGGTGAACAAACTTGTGTGACCCTTCCTCAATGAATTTATCCACCAAGTTTCAGCACAATCTGAGAGATGGTTTTGGAGAAGTCGAACATAGCAAAAACGCACAAAAATTCATAAAGAGTGAAAAAAATCGCAGCGCCACTTGTTGAACAACTTAAGGTCTGGGGGTCCCCATAAGAGTGTCCCTATGAAATTTCAAAGTAATTGGTCACGGGGTGTCAGAGAAGAAGATTTTTTTAAGATTTCTGCCAAAAATTAACCCCAAAAATTCCAAAAAAAACCCCAAATCACTGGATTGTGACCATTTCAATAAACTTGGTAGAGACCCACCCAAGACACATTCACACTAAGTTTGAAGTGAATCTGGGAAGCGGTTTTGGAGATGAGGTCGAAAATGTGAATAACCATTGCAATTCCCATGGACTTACATAGTAAACAATAGGAATGTATGCATTGACCAATACGTACCCGAATTGAAAAATTCGTAAAAAATCATGGATCCATAGCAACGCCACCTGGTAAACAACTTTGTGTGGCCATTCCACAAAGGACCTATCCACCAAGTTTCAGCACAATCTGAGAGATGGTTTTGGAGATGTTGAAAATAGCAAAAATGCACAAAAATTCAATAAATTTTTTTAAAACATTGTAGTGCCACCTGCTGAACACCTTAAGGTCTGGGGGTCCCCAGAAGTTTTCCTATACAATTTCAAAGTAATTGGACAAGCAGTTTCAGAGAAGATTTTTTGAGATTTCCCCCAAAAATGAACAAAAAAATCATTAGAAATAAAAGAAAAAACTGTGACCATTTGAACAAACTCGGTAGAGACCCACCCAAGGCACATCCCCACCAAGTTTGAAGTGGATCTGGCCAGTGGTTTTTGAGAAGAATTCGAAAAATGTGAATTGTGGATGGACCAAGGAAGATGGACGACAGACAGACCACAGATGCCTCACCCTCCTAAAAGCTCGCCTGAATTATCAGCTGAGCTAAAAAATGAACAACATCAAAAGACACAATGAATTCTGGATGTTATGGCTGGCTTTGAAAGTGCTTGCAGTCATTTATTCCAAACACTTTTGGAATTGTAACTGAGCCTATGGCCCCATAGTAGCATGTTTATGTGAAATTACAGGTCCTGCTAATAATGGACTATGCACATACATGTACCGGAAATTATAATAAGCAATTATGAATACATGTAGTTTATTATCCTATTTTAAGAAATATTTGAAAAGTATAAATCAGGCACATTCTCACTTGTATGGGCTCTCTTCTACCAATACCAAAAGATTTACTTGGAAATTGCCAGGGTAACAAGACCCAGATCTTTTATTCATAAACATAAAAATATCCTTCGATTTTAGATTATTTTCAGGCATAACAAGATGGTATTTTAATCATAAAATATAATTTTTGATTAAATAGAGCATTATTATTTCAGTTTTTATTTCAAGATTGTTTTTTGCTAATTGCTTGCTAATTACATAGTGCAGGGTGTCCATTGTTGTAGTCCTTGTTAGGATTTCCCTTGGTTTGTACTGGTGGTCTAGCTGCATCTGTTTATTTTACACTCACTGGGACTAAATATAATACCCCAGCTTATTTCCACTTCAGTTATACACTGGCGGGTGGTTTAAATAGGATAAGCTATCCAGCTAGAAAGGGTACATATTGGTTCAGGGGTAAGTCAAATTGTTCTTATCTGAACCTGTACTATTCAAATTTAGTAATTATGGTTTGTTTGACAGGTATTCTTCTTTCATAATGAAGCTCTGCATTTATAAGTATAACATGTTCTGAGTAGTTACCTGCTGAAGGCCCTTTAATTTATTTTGGCTAATACAGCCTATGTCAAAATTTTACAGAGGAACGTGTGCAACGTGTTAACATTCCAATAGTTTTCTTTTTCCTTTTTTTTTTTCAAAATATGTTTATCACCCATATACCTCGCACAGTGTATGAATGACTCCATATCCATACCGCAAAACATACTTCTGCACATATGCAAGTCTTTAACAATAACCATTAAAACACAAAACAAGAGGGCTGTGTGAACAACCCATGCTCAGCTGACTTAGAAATTTATCACGCTTGTGGCTCTGTGAACTTGGGACTTTATGGAAGAACACTAACATGTGCAACATCAAGGTCCCAGTTCAAGTAGTTCTCAAGTTATAGTGCAGAGTAAAATTTGTGTATGTTGCAATGTGATCCCAGAAATGAGGTCAAGGTCACTCATGTAGTCTAAGCATGACCTTCATAGAGAAACATTAACGTGCATCATCAAAGTCCTAACTCAAAACAAATCTCGAGTTATCAAGTGAACAGTAAATTTTGTGTCTTGTCCTGTGACCTTAAGAATGAGATCACGGTACAAAAATCACTGGAGCATGATCACTCACACAATTAGGTAGACACTTCTAAAAGGTACATCCCTACCAAGTTTGACACAAATCTGAATAATCAGAATGCCCACTGACTGACATAGTAATTAACATGATCAACAGATAAGGTGCATTCACCAATAAATACCAGAACTGATAAAAAAAGAAATATCAGGAATTCACAGCAGTGCCACCTAGTGAACAACTTTGTTTGACCTTTCCACAAGAACATATCTATCAAGTTACAGCATAATCTGAGTGACGGTTCTGGAGAAGTCAAAAATAGCAAAAACACTAAAAAAATCACAAAAATTCAAAACAAATTGAAGCACCACCTAGTGTCCAAATTAAGAACCAGGAGTCCCCAGGAGTGTTCCTGTGTAATATCTGAGCAATCTGCCCCAAAAAACAGCAAAAAAAAATCATTAAAGATGCAAAAATCACTGAAGCATTACCATTTGAACAAACCTAGTAGAGACGCACCCAAGGTACATTGCCACAAATATTGAAGTCAAACTGGCTGTTGGTTTCAGAGAAGTTGAAAATGTGAATTAGCATTAGAATGCCCTTTGACTTGCATAGTAATCAATATATAGGAAAGGCGCATTAACCAATAAGGACCCGAATTGAAAAAATCGTTAAAAATCAGGAATCCACAATAGTTACACCTAGTGAACAGTTTTGTATGACCCATCCACAAAGAACAGAGCTGCAAGTTTCTGCTCAATTTGTGTGACAGTTCAGGAGAAAAAGTTGAAAATAACAAAAGCACACATACAAATTTAGACATTGCAGCACCACCTGGTGAGCAAATTAAGAACTAGGAGTCCCTAGGAATGTTCCTGTGTGATATCAAAGCAATTGGATAAGCAGTTTCGGAGATTTTTTAAGATTTCCTCCAAATGTAACAAAAAAGAAATTCATAACAAATCCTTAAATCACTTAAGCGTGACCATTTGAAGTAACCTGGTAGAGACCCACCCATAGTACATTGCCACACAGTTTGAAGTGAATCTAGCTGACGTTTTTGAGAAGTCAAAAATGTGAATTTTGGACAGACGATGGACAACGAACCATCCTATAAGCTCAACTGACTGAGAAGTCAGCTGAGCTATAAATTCAAACTGTTTCCAGTCCGTTAAGATTTATTCTAATAGTAGAACTGCAGGGATTAAAAGAGAATTGCACATTCAAATTCTTCACCAAATGTGCCTTTATTTCAAAGCCAACATATGTAATACTGAGCATTCATATTAACTGTAGTACTGCTTTGCCTTGTATTATTGGACAGGGAAACACCTATATGTACAGGTCGATCTCTGTATGAAACAGGCAAAACGTTTTCCTTTGCAAAACTGGCAACTTTGACAAAATGAGGTTTAAAAAAGGCATCGTCATGATCTCCAGGCACACTGAGCTGAATATAAGCAGTCATCAAGTTTTTTGGAATACCGTATTATCCCTTTGAAGCCCCCAGAACACTTCGGAAATTTATCTTAAGGGAGTCTAACATATTACCTATATTCGGGTTTTTGGATAAATTAAATGCATAAATTATCTAAAATGGAAGAAAATCTGGCAAACTGCATAAATTTAGGGGTGAGAAATTGGGAGGGGGCACTCGAGGGCTGCGGCACGTAAAGGAGATAACAGGGCAAGTATTCTTTACTCCCACAAACATTAGTATCACATAGCTGCTTACATGCACTGACTGAAGTGGTCCTGTGCACCTAAAATTATATAAAGATCACTTTTATTTAAGACCATTATCAATGTTGCTGACATGAATACCGATTTTTCTGAATTTTGATGATTTGTTAAAAAGCAGAAAAGGACAGCACCACGATGTAGTGAACAAATCTGGTCATCAATTCCATATATACATAACATGATTAAAAATGCACAGATATAGTTTTCATGAATTCCGAATGCAAATCATGGTTTCAGGTGAAATGCCATCTTGACCTATAAGCTTTGCACCCCATGGTGATCTGTTTACTGCCAAATTACATAACTGACCCTGGTTCTGACATTTAAGAAGCCATATCAACTGGGGTCGCAGTTGGGCATACTGAATTGTTTTGAGTTCAATTTCTGGATGTGTCCGAGGGTGTATGACACTTCGTCGAACAACCTTCGGTCGAATAACATTTTCGTCGATGGATAAATTCGCCTACCCGATAATTGGTTGAATGTAACTTACGTCGAATGTACAGTAGGGAGAATGCACTTTTCGTCGATCTACCTTTTGGTCTAAATTTGTCTGAAATTCGTCTAAAAGTGGTCGAAAAAAAGGTCGACGGAATAAGGCTGTCCGAAGGCACTTGCAGTACACGCACGGCGATGGGCACAGTTCGTCGGTATCGTGCAGGCTCAATCACGCTCCACAACCGCATACCTCACAGAGTATGCAAGACTGTAATGCATATATATATGCATTACATATATTCCCCCCAAGAAGAACTTTAACTGCAGAAATAAAATTCTCTCGGCAAGTATTTTACCCACGAAAGGTTAACTTCATGCCACCCCGAGTGCTTGGGTATGTGGTACCATACCCGATCGCTCCACTGGTAGCTCCTTCTTCGTCAGAAGACATGTCGAAATGAATGTGGAGACCAAAGCAAAATCCTCGTTTATTTAAATCAAGGCCAATAGAAACAAATAGCCTATACAATGCCCCAAGTTTATTGCCTCGACAAAGAAAGGAAATGAGAGCGGGAAAAAGTAAGTAATTGTTTTTCGACAGGTTGACCTGTCGACGAAAGTGCATTAGACCAAACTGTCATTAGGCAAAATTGTCTCAGACGAAAGGGGTGTCAGACGAACAAGTCTGTAGGCAGAATGTAGCATCGACGGGATGACAGTTCGACGAATCGGCATTCGACGAACTGTCGTGCACCGTTGTCCGATACGTTTACAGTGGGGACAGAATAAAAGCAGCAATCTTTCTCACTTCTGCGCAGTATGCCATAACTCACATAGCAGAAAAGGCAGTGTACCCTGGGTATGCTGCAAGCTGGGTGCACTTTCCTTGATGTTGTCATCACATCCTCGTCCAGGGCAGCAGTTCGTGTAACAACCCCAGGTCAAGATCGCTACATTAGAAATCAACATCTGCCGGACTGTTTCAGGAGTGCAAGGGAAACACAGGGTCTTTGCAATCGGCACATCAGTGTGTCCACCGTTCGATGCCGGCTGTATGATATGCACTTACAGGCTTGTAGGCCATATCGTGGGAACAGTCTCCGTGTCCAAGCCCTTGGTTATCGATTCCAGTGGGCAACCCGTCACGTCCGATGGACCCAAAATGAGTGGAGAAGAGTTGTCGTCACTGACGAATCCAGGATCTGCATAGATAGTGGATGCAACTGATGGGGAGGACCAAGCATTATGGTGTGGAAGGCATTACTGAGCATTACAGGACACCACTGGTCATCATGCAGGGTAACACCACAGGTAGGCTCCACAGTGATGAGGTCCTACGTCCTATTGTCCTGCCATTTGTGGAAGCTCACAATGACGTTAACATTTGCCAGCAGGATAACGCAAGACCTCATGCACCATGCCTACAGTGCTGCCAGAAAGTCTTGCTCCAAAACTCTGGGGGTTCACCAGTGGAGCCACTTGCATGTTCCACTTTTCAAAGTGTAATAAAAATTAAATTTCCGACACCATAACCAGCTTAGGACCAAAGGGGGCCACAGGTAGGTGCAAAAAGCACACTCAGTAACTAAAATCAAACTTCCTAACAGTGTTGTCTGCAGGAGTCCCTTGTACAATATGTACCCGAGGAGGACCATGCACAGGGGTCACCAGAGGAGATGGTGCAAGACTTTCTGGCGGCAATGTAACTCAAGATTTTTTGCAGAACAACATTGAAGTGATGGTATGGCCAGCCTATTCCCCAGACCTCTCACCCATTGACCACCTATGGAATCAACTAAAGAGTGCCATAACAAGGAGACAACTAGTGCCGTGAAATCACCAAGAACTATCAGTGCCGCCCAGGAAGAATGTAACAAGATTCCACAGGCCAGATTGTCCACATTAGTGAGATCCATGCATTGCTGGTGTGTTGCCTGTCATGCTGCCAGAGGAAGACACACGGAGTACTAGTCTGTGAGCTCTTTAATTGTACAGTGTTTGAAAAGGCTTTGATTTCCACGAATGGAGGTAACCAAATTTTGACCAACCAATTCGGGGTTCTGTTGGTTATGACTTCAGGTCCATGAATGTTTAATTTTGAGCCAAGACACTGACTTCTAATAAAGCATTACAATGCAAACTATGTCTGTGCATCTTTAATGATGTTAAGTATACATCCCCAAAAAGTCTGCAGAGGATCCAACTTACTTTTCAGGAGAAAAATTTGCGAGATGAAACACAATTCTTTTTTTTAGAAAGCAAAAAATAATCACCTGTTCAACAAGTTACGGTTTAGAGTTTCCAGAAGTGTCCTTATGCAATTTCAGAGCTTGGCAATTTCAGAGAAGAGATTTTTTTTACAGTTTTGCCAAAAAAATTAACAACATTTTCATAAAAATCCCAAAAATCGCTGGAGGTTGAACATTTGCTAAAATCTTTGACCCAGCCAAGGTACATCCCGACCATGTTTGAACTGAAACTGGTTGATGGTTTTGCAGAAGTCAAAACTGTGATCTACCATTCCAATCCTCATTGACCATGTTGATTTGCATTGTAATCAATGGGAAAGTATCAAGAACCATTGTGTCCCCAAATTGAAAAATTTGTTAAAAGTCCGACATGCAGAATATCATCACTTAGTGAATAACTTAGTTTGACCCTTGCACAAGCTATATTTCCACCAAGAAGAATACAAGTGACAGTTTTGGAGAACCCCAAAATAACTTTAAACACAAAAAGTCACAAAATATTAGAAAACTAGAACAGACTGATTTTCCAACAGAAAATCAAATGTCTCCCGGTGGAACACTTACGTCTCTGAATAAACCACAGGTGATTTCAAATTACAAATGACCAAGTTTGCTTGAAAATTACAATCCTATTTTAGCTCTCACCTAGATACATTACTCTAGCAATTTTCATCAAGTTCTTCAAGACTTATTGCACGGAAACCAATTTCACATAAATGACCCTGTGACCTTGAAAATTAGGTCATGGTCATCCAAATACAATCCCAACCTTGGTCTTACCTAGATACATAATCCTACCAAGTTTCATCAAATTCCATCCTGTTCTTCATGACTAATCAAACGGACACCAATTTCACATAAGTGACCCTGTGACCTTCAGATTTCGCGCAAGGTCACCCAAATACAATCCCAACCTAGGTCTTGCAAAGATACATAATCCTAGCAAGTTTCATCAAATTCCATCAAGTTCTTCAAGACTTATTGCATGGAAACCAATTTCACATAAGTGACCTTGTGACCTTGAGAATTTGCTCAAGGTCACCCAAATACAATCCCAACCTAGGTCTTGCAAAGATACATAATCCTAGCAAGTTTCATCAAATTCCATCAAGTTCTTCAAGACTTATCGAGCGGAAACTAATTTCACATAAGTGACCCTGTGACCTTGAGAATTTGCGCAATGTCATCCAAATACAATCAGAACCTAGGTCTTGCCAAGATACATAATCCTACCAAGTTTCATCAAATTCCATCAAGTTCTTCATGACTTATCGAACGGAAACCAATTTCACATAAGTGACCCTGTGACCTTGAGAATTTGCGCAAGGTCATCCAAATACAATCAGAACCTAGGTCTTGCCTAGATACATGATCCTACCAAGTTTCATTAAATTCTATCAAGTTCTTCAAGACTTATCGAGCGGAAACCAATTTCACATAAGTGACCCTGTGACCTTGAGAATTAGGTCAAGGTCACCCAAATACAATCCCAACCTAAGTCTTGCCTAGATACATACTCCTATCAAGTTTCATCAAATTCTGTCAAGTCCTTCAAGACTTATTGCACAGAAACCAATTTCACATAAGTGACCCTGTGACCTTGAGAATTCGCTCAAGGTCATCCAAATACAATCCCAACCTAAGTCTTGCCAAGACACACAATCCTACCAAGTTTCATCAAATTCCATCCAGTTCTTCATGACTTATCGAACGGAAACCAATTTCACATAAGTGACTCTGTGACCTTGAGAATTTGCTCAAGGTCATCCAAATACAATCCCAACCTAGGTCTTGCCAAGATACATAATCCTACCAAGTTTCATCAAATTCCATCAAGTTCTTCATGACTTATCGAGCGAAAACCAATTTCACATAAGTGACCCTGTGACCTTGAGAATTCGCTCAAGGTCATCGAAATACAATCCCAACCTAGGTCTTGCCAAAATACATAATCCTACCAAGTTTCATCAAATTCCATCAAGTTCTTCAAGACTTATCGAGCGGAAACTAATTTCACATAAGTGACCCTGTGACCTTGAGAATTTGCGCAATGTCATCCAAATACAATCAGAACCTAGGTCTTGCCAAGATACATAATCCTACCAAGTTTCATCAAATTCCATCAAGTTCTTCATGACTTATCGAACGGAAACCAATTTCACATAAGTGACCCTGTGACCTTGAAATTCGCTCAAGGTCATCCAAATACAATCAGAACCTAGGTCTTGCCAAGATACATAATCCTACCAAGTTTCATCAAATTCCATCATGTTCTTCAAGACTAATCAAACGGACACTAATTTCACATGTGACCCTGTGACCTTGAGAATTCGCTCAAGGTCATCCAAATACAATCCCAACCTAAGTCTTGCCAAGACACACAATCCTACCAAGTTTCATCAAATTCCATCAAGTTCTTCATGACTTATCGAACGGAAACCAATTTCACATAAGTGACCCTGTGACCTTGAGAATTCGCTCAAGGTCATCCAAATACAATCCCAACCCAGGTCTTGCCAAAATACATCATCCTACCAAGTTTCATCAAATTCCATCAAGTTCTTCAAGACTTATCGAGCGGAAACCAATTTCACATAAGTGACCCTGTGACCTTGAGAATTTGCGCAAGGTCATCCAAATACAATCAGAACCTAGGTCTTGCCTAGATACATGATCCTACCAAGTTTCATTAAATTCTATCAAGTTCTTCAAGACTTATCGAGCGGAAACCAATTTCACATAAGTGACCCTGTGACCTTGAGAATTAGGTCAAGGTCACCCAAATACAATCCCAACCTAAGTCTTGCCTAGATACATACTCCTATCAAGTTTCATCAAATTCTGTCAAGTCCTTCAAGACTTATTGCACAGAAACCAATTTCACATAAGTGACCCTGTGACCTTGAGAATTCGCTCAAGGTCATCCAAATACAATCCCAACCTAAGTCTTGCCAAGACACACAATCCTACCAAGTTTCATCAAATTCCATCCAGTTCTTCATGACTTATCGAACGGAAACCAATTTCACATAAGTGACTCTGTGACCTTGAGAATTTGCTCAAGGTCATCCAAATACAATCCCAACCTAGGTCTTGCCAAGATACATAATCCTACCAAGTTTCATCAAATTCCATCAAGTTCTTCATGACTTATCGAGCGAAAACCAATTTCACATAAGTGACCCTGTGACCTTGAGAATTCGCTCAAGGTCATCGAAATACAATCCCAACCTAGGTCTTGCCAAAATACATAATCCTACCAAGTTTCATCAAATTCCATCAAGTTCTTCATGACTTATCGAGCGAAAACCAATTTCACATAAGTGACCCTGTGACCTTGAGAATTTGCTCAAGGTCATCCAAATACAATCCCAACCTAGGTCTTGCCTAGATACATACTCCTATCAAGTTTCATCAAATTCTGTCTAGTCCTTCAAGACTTATTGCACAGAAACCAATTTCACATAAGTGACCCTGTGACCTTGAGAATTCGCTCAAGGTCATCCAAATACAATCCCAACCTAAGTCTTGCCAAGACACACAATCCTACCAAGTTTCATCAAATTCCATCAAGTTCTTCATGACTTATCGAACGGAAACCAATTTCACATAAGTGACTCTGTGACCTTGAGAATTTGCTCAAGGTCATCCAAATACAATCACAACCTAGGTCTTGCCAAGATACATAATCCTACCGAGTTTCATCAAATTCCATCAAGTTCTTCATGACTTATCGAGCGAAAACCAATTTCACATAAGTGACCCTGTGACCTTGAGAATTTGCTCAAGGTCATCCAAATACAATCCCAACCTAGGTCTTGCCTAGATACATAATCCTACCAAGTTTCATTAAATTCTATCAAGTTCTTCAAGACTTATCGAGCAGAAACCAATTTCACATAAGTGACCCTGTGACCTTGAGAATTAGGTCAAGGTCACCCAAATACAATCCCAACCTAGGTCTTGCCTAGATACATACTCCTACCAAGTTTCATCAAATTCTGTCAAGTCCTTTAAGACTTATCGCACAGAAACCAAGTGTTGAAGAACATGAACAACAACAACGACAAGAAGAAGAAGAAGAAGAAGAAGAAGAAGAAGAAGAAGAAGAAGAAGAAGAAGAAGAAGAAGAAGAAGAAGAAGAAGAAGAAGAAGAAGAAGAAGAAGAAGAAGAAGAAGAAGAAGAAGAAGAAGAAGAAGAAGAAGAAGAAGAAGAAGAAGAAGAAGAAGAAGAAGAAGAAGAAGAAGAAGAAGAAGAAGAAGAAGAAGAAGAAGAAGAAGAAGAAGAAGAAGAAGAAGAAGAAGAAGAAGAAGAAGAAGAAGAAGAAGAAGAAGAAGAAGAAGAAGAAGAAGAAGAAGAAGAAGAAGAAGAAGAAGAAGAAGAAGAAGAAGAAGAAGAAGAAGAAGAAGAAGAAGCGGGCACTAAAACAATATGTCCCCTGGCTTCCACCGGGAGACATAAAAATTGAAAAAAAACCCAGCTGGTGATCAAATTTTATTTCAGAGGTCCTCAGAAGAGTCCCACACAATTTCAAACCAATGGACTTAGCAGTTTCAGAGATTTTGTCCCAAAAATGATAAAAAAAATTCATAAAAATTCTAAAAATTCATTGGAGCTTGTCCATTGAAACAAAATTTGTATCCACACCCAAGGTACATGTACATCCTCACCACATTTGAAGTAAATCTGGTTGACAGTTTCAGAGAAGTCAAGATTGTGACCTACATGTACATGTACCATTGCAATCCCCATTGAAACAGATCATAATTAATTGGAATGTATGCATCAACCGATAAGTACCCAAACTGAATTTTTTTTCCAAATCAGAGATGCGAAACATCATCACTTATTGAACAACTTTGTTTGAGCCTTTCACAAGCTACATTTCCACCACCTTTTGAAGAATCCAAGATATGGTTCCAGAGAAGTGGAAAAATAACTTAAACACACAAAAATTCATTGAAACAAATCATAGTGCCACCTAGTGAACAAATTTAGTTCAAGGGGTCCTAGAAGTGCCTCTATGCAATTTAGTAGCAATTGGCTTGGCGGTTTTAGAGAAAAAATGAACCCCCTAAAAAATCACCAAAAATCATTGACCTTGACCATTTGATCAAACTTGGTAGAGACCCACCCAAGGTACATCCCCACCAAGTTTGAAGAGAATATGGCCTGTGGTTTTGGAGAAGTCAAAAATGTAAAATGTGAATGGACAGATGGACAGACAATGGATCAACATTCATCAGCTCAGCTGACTTAAACAAGTCAGCTAAGCTAAAAACCGGTGCACCTCCTAGATACATTCCCCAGAAGTGTCCCAATGCAACTTCAAAGCAATTGGCTTGGCAGTTTCGCAGAAGAAGAATTTTTACGTTTTTTTCCCATTTTTTTTTTTAAATCATCAAAATCCAAAAATCACTGAGCATGACCATTTGAACAAACATGGTAGAGATCTATCCAAGAAACATCCCCACCAAATTTTCAGTGGATCTGGCTGACGGTTTTTGAGAAGTCCAAAACATGACGTGAACAGATGGAAGGACGACCAACCATCACATAAGCTCAGCTTACTGGCTGGCAAGTCATCTGGGGAAAAAAAGAAAGCATGATTATCATATTAATTTTAATTATGACTATTCAATTGACACATTGATCATAAAAATTAGCTGTCAGAAAGTGAACTTGTGCATCTACTTTGTACCAGAAAAAAAAGCCAAAGGTGGCTGTTTGACAATTCAGACATAAACAGAAAGTGAGAGACAAACTGCCTCCGTGTGTACACAGTGATCAGCTGTTGGCTTCAAAGAGAGCTGGCTTCAAAGAGAGATTTGCACTTTTGGCAGGGAACAGAAAAGTGGGAGTATAAAATCTTGTCCTTGTTAGCCGAGGCGAACACCTTGTGAAAGCCTGGAAATAATCGCCACATTCATCTATTGTCTATTCTGGGAAAAACTCCACTTAGATATCCCATCCCAACTTTTTAAGTGCAATTGAAAGTAAATTGATTGCTATTACGGTTGCATATCTTGTAGTGGTTACATGTACATTTTACTGAAATTTAACAATAAAGTTTGGTCATTTTTAACTTATCATTGAATATTTGCTTCAGCGTTATCTGTTAATGCCATACCTGTTGCATCACTTATCCTACCATGACTGCTGTGTCCCATCATTTCCTCAACTGGATATTAACATTCTTTTAATCAGGAGTTTCATCCGGATCAGGGCTCCATAAATCTCATGCCCAGATGCACAGGGCTACCAAAATAGTTTGCTGTGCTACCACATCATTCAATTCATTACCAGGTTTTTCATGGACATTCTGATGTATTAACCACACTTCTTCACGATAATCTGTCCTTCAGTGTCCCATCATTTGCTCATGTAGACATTCTTATGTATTAACCAGCACACTTCTTCAGGATGATCTGTGATCCAGTGTCCCATCATATGCTATACTGGAATATTACGTTTTAAATAGAAAGTCAAGTGTTGATGAAAGTACATATAGATACACTACGGGCCATGCATGTATGCCTGACTGGTTTCAGAGACAACAGAGTTCTATTCAACCCAAGGTAAACGTATATATTTATGTTTACTATTTACAAGATGGTCTCCTGTTCCAACTCCCTGCTCTGTTATCCAACAGAAACTGCATGCTACGCTCCAAAGATATGTTGCCCTTTCAAATGGCAGGATGACCGCACAATGGGTAGGGGCAAAATAACCATATATGATGTAACTGTACAACATCAGTCACAAATTGGCCCCCAGTCCACTGAACAGTGGAGCTAAATTAAATTTTACTGTGCCAGTTGTCACAAGCATGCACCATGTTTATTTGATTGACAGGTCTTGTGTTCTAGGTAGGGCCAAAGAGACACGTTTTTATCAGTTACCTTTGGGAGAGAAGTCTCACCACTTAAATATAGATATTGGTCATGTCTGGATCACACCTGTACATCCAATTTGTTTATGACTTGCAAGCTTTTACACAAACTGTCATGAGTGTTTTTTCTGGTTGGGACGAAAGGATTCTGTGCAGGAAACCACTCGTCGCTTTGCAACTCGTTGTTTCCTTACACAGAATCACCAAGGCCCGAGCAGAGACCCACGCAAAGGAGGGTTTGCATTTATCTCATAATGTTCCAATGGAATATTCTGTTTCAGTAGGCACCAAATGATAGGTTTTAAGCAAGGCACGGATGTCAAAAGATGGAAAGATCAGGACAAAAAAAAGTTAAATTTTAAAAAGTATTTTATTTTAATCAAGATGTCTCATCAGGGTAGTCTCTGACTGCCATGCTCCATCGTTTACTCAACAGGTCATTCTTATGTTTTAACCCGGATGTTTCATCAGGATAATCTATGACTGTAGTGTCCCATCATGTACTCTACTGGACATTATTATGTTGTAACCACAATGTTTTACGTGACTCTCAATTACTCCGATGGATGCATTGACATATATGACAACTGTGTTACTGAACTGTGAATCTCTATGTGGTCCTTAGATGACAGGTGTTTGGAATATCATTGGCGCAAGCCACACCTTAACTTTGCTATTTTCAATCTGGGTAAAACAAAAATTATAGTCCAATAAAAGTTGTGGTTCCCAATTGGGAACATATGCTATAATGTACATGATGTAGCTCAGAGCTCCAGCAGACAGGACACAATCTCAGATATCGCAAATTGAGATATAAAGATTTTCATGAGCAATAATCCAATTCAATTTACGGAGGTAACTACTCCCTGTTAAGTTAAGCACTAACAAAAGTTTATTACTTTCACAGGCTGTTTTGCATGATGTGGCAGACAGTGTCAAGGCAATTTTTACGTACATAAAATTAAAACAGCTGAACTATTTACATATAAATACCACCTAGTGCCATGCATTATCTGAATGTTGCATATGTGGCTTTAATCACACATTAAGGTACACCTCTGTGTATTTTCTGCACACTAAGGAAAAACAGCAATGCAAGGCCATACAAAGGAAATATTGACTTGCTCCTGTAGTTCTGATAAACTTCTTGAGCACAGCAACCTTGTCTTATGAAAAAATGTTTAAAATTCATTTTTTTTTTTGTAGTTTCAAATACACAAGCAGTGTTGTTTAAAACTTAAGTACACATGGTAAGTGATAAGGGGCTTAATAATTCTCACAGGCTTGAAGAAATAAACAAGTACATAAAAACCGAACAATTTTATTGGCTTTCTGTCATTGCCTCTGCCACAGCAAATTGATACTCTGTGCATACTCTCTCAATCATTAACAACACAATATTGAAAACAGAAGTATTTGATATCTCTGATGAAATTTGCCAAGATGAGATTTCAATGTGCACCGTAGACTACACCCTGGCACACCATTGCCACCACAAAGTTAGCCCACCAGCTAGGCACAAAATTGTCATCATAGAGTTGAGCCACCAACCAGGCACACCATTGTCATCATAGAGTTGGCCCATCAACGAGGCACATCATTGCCATCATAGAGGTGGCCCACCAGCCAGGCACACCATTGCCACCACAGTGTTGGCCCACCATCCTGGCACACCATTGTCATCATAGAGTTGGCCCATCAACCAGGCACACCACTGTCATCATAAAGTTGGGCCACCAACCAGGCACACCATTGCCATCAAAGAGTTGGCCCAACAACCTGGCACACCATTGCCACCACAGAGTTGGCCCACCAACCAGGCACACCATTGTCATCATAGAGTTTGCCCACCGACCAGGCACACCATTCCCATCAGAGAGTTGGCCCACCAACTTTAAGTCATTCAACTCACTACAGTTCAGCTTGCCAGCCTGGCATGGCATACAAAAATCTGTCATTTGTGAATGAACTTTTGCACTTTATTTAAAAAGATGTCTAACACAGACATTTTTCCTGTAAAATCTAAGAGAAAAAAATGACATGGACTTTGAATGTATTGATAGCAATGATCCTCTTAACCTGGGTACTGGTACTGTTACCATGGTAGCCTGGTTTGAATGGAAACATCACATCATTGTGAGTAAAGATAGTCATCACTTGAACCCTGTACCCTACATTCATATGGTCCGAAATAGCTTTCATTGCTTCTAATAAGATGCTAACTGCACCTGAATAAACATACTATTTTAATAGGCTCTCATATGTAGTTTATATTCAAATTGTTCCTTATTCATGATGAAAAGAAGTACATTAAAAAACATTGAATCAGGTAACATCTAACATCATGTTAGTTTTGGCAGCCTTGTGGGGAAAAGGGTCAAAGACAAGACAGATATAATAAGCCCCCACCCACACCCAAAGAGGCCACCCTCTCTACCAAGGCCACTTGGCCATGCAACAGAAGTGGCATTTCCATTGTACTGTCTCTCTCTCGAGAGGCCACCCTTCTAATGTGGCCACTTTTGGTTGCATTTGGGGTGGCCTTATTAGAAGGGGACTACTGTATATTCAACAAACTATCAGTTTTTGCTGAAAGGCTGCACTTCCAAGACGTATCCATCATTTTTCCCATCCACTAAATTTCTACTGATAATTTACTGAAAGATACATAAAAAAGATCAACTTATCCTGGTCATTCATAGCCATTATGAGAATTTCATAGTCATCATAAAAGACATTCATAGCCATTACAGAAGACATTCATAGCTTTTACAGAAGAGCAAAGCCAAACATCTCTAGCTAAGTAGCACCATTTGCAAAATTTTAGTAAAAATGCTTTTTCCAGTACCTTCACACATCAATTCCACATTCTACAGGGTAACATATGAAATATTAAGCCACTAGGTACATATAGTTTAGTCCTACAATGTACAAAACAATGCTTGGTCCATCACTGACCCCTGAAAAAATAAAGATTTATTATTGCAAAACTAAATGATATTCACAAGCAAAAAAGCAGGCCTGCCAACTTTTCACAACTGAATCCCTGTTATCTATTACTTTAAATTCCAATAATACTTGGGGTATGTTTGATTTCATCTTTGGTGATCTTATGCCTCGCAGCAAGCGTGTACTGTGGTGAGCATCTTTTACCAAGTCCTATCCTGCCAGGGCAGTCACTGATAACAAGGGCACCTGCTCCAATCTGCATTAATCTACATCAGGGGACCCTGTTGATGCATGCATGAGTATCTACTGAGCCTCAAAACCAGGATCTACGACTTACGGTAATAAGTGTGATGAATCTATTCATCGCTGCAGTGACATTTTGTCTTATGCACACCTCTTGCTGAATCTCAACTCTGGCATGTAGCACACTGACATGACATAAGCACTTGCATGTAATAATAAAAACAGAAAGTAAAAGTCGGCCTTGGTGCAACAGAAGTGTGCATGCTGGACCCACATGCTGATGGCTATCTCTATCTCTGCCTGCAGGCAACTAGTGTACATGAATTTTAATGATCATTTTACCAGTCATTCAGTCTATGTCCATGCTCTTCACAAACTTTGCTGACATGAATGAACCATGACCTGTGCATTTCTCTCAGTCTGAAAAATAAATGTATATATACAAAGAAATTTTTTCATTTGTAGGCAGACGTTTGCAAGAAAAGGCAAGGGCACGCGGCCATGTAGTGACAACCAGAGGCACACAGTCATTAGCTGATAGGGCTGCCGCCAACTGCACCCTCCTCTTGTGCATGCTCCGTGACAGTATCAATGGAAGCTAGGACTTGTGACACCAACTTGATCTGATCTACACCCATCATCAGTTGTCTGTAACATAAAAAAGAAGTCAAATATTAGCTGTGCATTCTGACATTCAAATAATATACAATTCTGACTAAGAATGAATAATGTACAAACATTTATATTATCGAGCATTAAATTTCTCAAATTAACCTCAAAAGAGATTTTCTCGAGTTTTATTTTCTCAAAATCAAATCATAACTGCAAAATGTAGTAATCGTAGGAGACTTCCAACAGGTTTTTTTTTTATTATTTTAATTAAAGTACTATGTAAAAGATGTTTTGTGTTGTGATTTTATTAGATTTAATCTGACAAAATTTCCGCAAGTTTAATTTTCCCAAACAGGGTCTACTTGGGAAAATTTGGGAATGTTTATCCCTCATGACAATTTATGATTATACAGTAATTCATATCTCTTATCCAAGCAGGGACCACCCTCATCATATGCAAAATACAAAAAATGTCGTTCTCTAATTTGGCTAACGAAATTTGTAAATGGCACATTTATTAATTCATTTAAATTTTTGAAGCCCATGACTAAATTTCCAAATCTTCACTTTCATATTTGATCTGGCTAGAGATATTGTAGGTGCAGATCAGTCCCTGAGTAAGATTTTGTAAAATATACTTACGATTCGTTTATAATATTTCACCGACAGTTCTTTTCAAGCACATTCAAAACACTGTGGTAACATGAACTTAATTATTATCAACTCAAATGTTACATGTTAAAAACCAAACACCAATAATAATAATTATTATTACTGCTACTACTACTACTAGTAGTAGTACTTCTACCACTGGTACTACTACATATACTACTGTCACCTTAATTATATGATTCAGACAATGGTGACAAATACATGTACAAGGGCAAATGATAATAATGTCCCATTATACCAACATTGACCACAAAGGCTGCAGTCCTCATCCATCACTTAAAGGCCCTTTTACAAAACCCCTTTCTCCCATGGGAAATAGGGGTTTTGTAAAAGGGCCTTTAATGAATACAATACTCACTTCAGTGTCTGCTCTGCCACTTTGGCCGCAGAAGCTAGCTGCTCTGAGGCATACTTAGCTTTCTCTTTTACTGGGTCCCCAACAACAGGCTTTCCACCCTGCACTGCTTCGTTGTCCCCAGACAAGGCCATTATCTGAGCCTGCAACAGAAAGGTGCTATGGTCAAATTTCGGACCCCAGATGACACCACTTTGGGGTGTTTACACTGTACATACACTAAGTTATGCATTTGCATTATAAATATTTCAAAGGGATCCATTGATACACAAATGAGTAAATCATATGCACGTCACATCTTAAAGTGGTGCCTTTGGTGGTCTTAAACAGATCTATTATGGTCTCACTACCTAATGTACTGTAAATGTGCTTATTTTCACGTGTTTACATTTTTATGGTTTTTGGATTGCAGGTATTTGAATGTGAGCTCTCATTTTGTGATTTTGGACTCAGTTGCTATGATTATAATAACAGTACTAAACTTTATTAACCAAGGTTAGGGTGCCAGCTCTTACACTAGGAGAGCCAAAATGTCGAGAAAGGGCCACTGTCAGCACTTTTTGCCAAGAAATGCTGAGAAAATTGGTACAAAATCTTTTTCTCAGCATTTTTCCTGAGAAATAATGGGATAATGCCTACTCTCTCTCAGCATTCCTCATCATTTTTGCCGAGAAATGCCGAGGTCCGAGCGCCTCTGCACTTCTCTTCTAGCCTCGGCATTTCTCGGCAAAAATGCTGAGGTAGCTTTCTCCCACATCTTTACTTCAGCATTTCTCGGCTAAAATGCTGAGAATCACTGATGTACATGTAAGGTTTAGGGAGAAAATTACCTCTGCATTTCTGGGCAAAAATGCCCAGGCACGCCCAAGTGAAGATTTGCAAGAAAATATCACTTACAATGATACATCACAAGAAAAATGGCAAAGTGGCTCTAATTGACAGTCACTTATTATCTATGATTTTCAGTGGATCTGTATTAGCCAATATAAATAAAGATATCATTGGCAAGTTTTAAAGTTACTCTTTTAAGCTTGTAACCTGTATAATGCTGACAGTTTTATAATGCATATACAGTGTAACCTGCTTTAACAACCTCCAGTGAGAGAAATGTACATGTATTTTCACACTGTTTCATGACACCATGTACCAGTATTTTCAGACCACCCTATAAGGGGGGTTTAGGTGTTGCTAAATTCATACTTTTCTAGTTGCATCATTTTTCTTGCACAAGGAATTGTGAAATACATGGATTGCATCATCTATTTGAAGTGGTCTCTCACTCACATTTAGCTTCTAAGAGTGGAGTACATGTACATGTATGTAGTACTTCATACATGAAATATATTGATGCAGGCATCATCTACTTGAAGTTTACCTAACTTAGCTTCTAACAGTGGAGTACATGTTTGTAGCACTTTTGTGTCAATCTCTATTTAAATTTACATGGTCTCACTTCTCATGAATTTTTTCAAATTGGTGAAAATGCTACTTATTAGTAGCTATCAGTAGTTCTTGTGACATGTCATTAATATATATATATTGTAAATGATACTTTATAATCATTCATATCCTACAAAGAACATGATCTCGGTCTTGTTTTGGCATAACAATGTGAACCCTAAATATATGCCTACCAATACTTCTCACTTCTTAATAGGGTGCGTATAAGATGGTGGTACCAAAATTGGTACTGTGTCTCTGTTTTTGTGTACAAGCCCAACGATGTATACATTTTTAGTTCTGTCAATAGTTGTACTTTCTTTGCATGTAACAATAGATACTCTAAGATTAATTTGTAAATGTGAGGGGCCACCTATTGGAGGAGTCTGATTTATACTTTGAGAAAGGATCACAACAAAACTTTTGGCATAAAAGCTTGAAATCAACAGTCATGTAAAGACAATAGTACAACTAAGTTAGCAATTTTTTTTTTTTTTATTTTCCATGAAAACGAATGGTTTTTACATGACTGAATTTTAAAATGTCTGCAATTAACACTGCTTGTTAGTCCCCCGCCCACTTGGTGGGGGACTATAGGTTTGCACCTCGTCCGTCCGTCCGTCCTTCCGTCCGTCCGTCTGTCCGAAGCTTCTCCGGGCCATATTCCCAACACCATAACACCCACAGCTACCAAATTTAATGTGTTTGTATTTCCTAGGATAGAGGTGTATGGTGTGCCAAAAGTAGGTCACTAGGTCAAATATCTGGGTCACAGAATACATATGTATGAAAAATCTTGTACGGGCCATAACTTTTTTGTCCTTTTACTTAGAGTCATGAAATGTTACACAAATGTGAAGCTTAGTCTAAGAAAGTGTCATAAAGCAAAACTAGGTCACTAGGTCAAATATTTGGGTCACCGATCGATATGTAAATATACAGAAACAAATTTTGTCCGGCACATATCTTCCCTATATTAATGCTACCTCTTCAATTTTTTTATGGTGGGTAGACCTTAGGTAGTAGCTGTGCATAGGCATTGTTTTGTGTGGCTAATTACTTGCATTAATTAATTATTTAACAAAGTTCGTTAAGCAAGACAAATTTTGTCCGGGCCATATCTTCTAAACTATTAATGCTAGCCCTTTGAATTTTTTGTGGTGGATAGACCATAGGTAGTAGGTGTGCATAGGCATTGTTTTGTGTGGCTAATTACTTGCATTAATTAATTATTTAACAAAGTTCGTTAAGCAAGACAAATTTTGTCCGGGCCATATCTTCTAAACTATTAATGCTAGCCCTTTGAATTTTTTATGGTGTGTAGACCTTAGGTAGTAGGTGTGCATACGCATTGTTTTCTGTGGCTAATTACTTCCATTAATTAATTAACGAAGTTCATTAAGCAAGCTCAAGATACAATACAAATTTTGTCCGGGCCATATCTTCTAAATTATTGATGCCAGCCCTTTGATTTTTTTTATGGTGGGTAGACCTTAGAGGGGATATGGTAATGGGCACCGTCCGTGTGTCCGTCCGTCCGTCAAATATTTGGGTCACAGTAATACATAAATGTACAGTATTTTCATGTCCTTACTGTAATTCTTAAAAAATTTTGACTTCTTGTTATAAAAGTTTACTGATAATGTATTGTGACCTAAAAGTGTGTCACGACGCAAAACTAGGTCACTAGGTCAAATATCTAGGTCACAGTGTAAACTCCATGTAAAACCTTGTCCATGCCATATTTCCCTTACTATAATACCTACAGCTACCAAATTTATTATTTTAATACTACCTGGGGAGTTGTTGTGTCACATGGCAAAAGTAGGTCACTAGGTCAAATATCTAGGTCACTGTGAAATCATTCAAAATCTTGTCCGGGCCATAACTTTTTTGTCCTTTTACTTAGATTAATGAAATTTTACACAAATGTGAAGCTTAATCTAAGAATGTGCCATACTTTTAATTTTTTTTTCATCTAGGTCACACCCCTATATAGTAGTCCATTCAACCTTGTGGGCGACGAGCGGGGAACTATGTATTGCTCTGCAATACTCATTAACTTGTTATGCATGTGCTGGATTAGAATGACGCTTTTCACAGTGGTCCAAGAAATGTGATCAATTTCCTTGTATTTTCACATGTGAGGTCTGCTGTTGAGCTCCTTAATTTACATGTATGGACTAAATGTCAAATACTGTTCTTCGCATTATAAAGGCAAAAAACTGTGCAGGAGTTACTTTTCATAAGTATTTCCACTGGGTTTCAGTTTTGTTAGTTGATTGAAGTTACCCACTAAAAGCAACATGGACAAAAAAGACGATAGAGCAGTTGCAGTTGCAACTGAAAACCCTTCATCACATCGAGAGAGTGAGATACATGTAGATACGAACAATTCCGGTTTAAGAGACCTTGGCAGATGTCACCCTCCAGTGAGCTACTTTGTCACAAAAACCTGTCGAGATGAGCATTATGCAAGCAAAATGTTATCAGTCAGAAACCAAGATGCAAGAGCTACATGTATGCAAGCTGGTTACCCAAGACGTTTCTCTGTTTTTTCAGTACAGTATATTCATTTGACTCCCTAGTTGAATATGTTACCACACCTGCAGTTTTGATATTACTTTTTTTCCAATATAACATATCTCCAGTATATACATAACACATATTTGATCCTGACAGCAGATCAATTCATCAATGGTGTTGGGTTCTGAATACACAGTGGTGTCATCAGCATAGATAAAGTGTATCTATGCTAGAATGCACAGGCACAAGGGACCAGTCACACATAAAGGTGATGAAATCAAAGGACCTAGAATGGACCCTTGTGGAACTCCACACTTGACTGGTTTTGTGTCTGACGTTGCCCCATGGAAGTACACACGTTGCTTTCTTCCGACAAGATGGGATGTTATCCACTGTATGCAGTTGGCATCACATTGGTATAATCTACACAGGATATTATTTTGATATTATTTTGTTGAAAAAAAAAAACTTGATAAAATGAGTCATGAACATGTGTCCCTACAATTTTACTCAGCATGATAAGTATTGACACTTGACGGTAATTGTTCTTGTCTGATAGTGTACCTTTTTATGGATTGGACTAATTTTGGCATGTTTCCGCCCTGATGGAAAAAAATTCCACTGGAGGTACTTTGGTTAAAAATTTTTGTCAGAGAGTCTGCTATACCAGGGGCTGCTGCTTTGAGTAGTTGTGGACTTGCGCAATCAAGAACTGCAGCTTTATTGGTTGACAATGAAGTCCGCTGTTTCAAGAGAAAATCTTCAGTCATTGGTGGAGTGGAATATGTGTCTCCTGGCTCCAGTAAAGACAACCAATTACAGACTTGTTTCTGTTTACTCTTAATTAGATTATATACCCCATAAGACCACTTGCTATTTAGACCATGTTTTTTCACTCCCTCAGGTGGTCTCAGTAGGAAGGTTCCATTGTATTTGTTTTCTTAGAAAAAAAAACTTTTGAAAGTAATACCCATTGAAGTGTTTCAATAAATAATAAGTGAACCTGAGTGGTCTGACAGTTTCTAAATGTGGAATATTTTTTCACATTTGCGTCTCAAGTAAGTCAAGGAATGTGCACATTTTTGTGACACCTGTGAGCAGGAAGATTTTGCAGTCTGGTACCTATGTTGGTTGCCTCCAAAGCAGACCCAAGCTGCGTATTTTGTCTACTCCGCTGGGGTCTGCCCTTCTTTGACAACGTCACTGTTCTGCATTGGAAAAGTGACTCAGCTTCTAATTGGCTGATTGTGGTTACTATGGCAACAGGCTTCAGTACACTAGGGACCAGAGGCTGTTACTGGTCTATGCGATAATGATGAACTTCCTGATTGGTGTCTCAGTCTAGGGGGAGGGTCAGAGTATAGTTCTGTTTCCCTTACTATAAATAAAATCCTGTCAAAGAAGGGCAGACCAAGTGTAGTAACACGGAACTTGGTCTGCTTTGCAGGCAACTATGTTGGCCAACTTGACACCAATATATGCAATTGTTTGAAATTGTGAACATTTGAAAGTTATTGCACTAACAAACCAAAAGTTTACCAACAGGCAGATGGACATGAGTGATGCTATAAGCTTTGCGACCTGGGGTCAGTAGAGGTAAAATTGACAACAGTATTACTGTTTATATTGCTACCACAGGTACAAAACAACTGAACTGAAAGAGATGTAGATTCACACATCTTTCTGCCTTATACCATGAAAGAAGCAACTCCAGAAATTCAGGTCCTCCATCCGCATGTTGCTAAACATAAGGAAGCCCACAAACAATCGAAACAATTCGATGTTCAATTTTAGTCAACTCACATTTCTCAACAATTTGGGACAAATAATATCATTATTAAGGAAATACTGAACATGTTTCTGAGTAATTTTCTACTGTGGAAGAAGTTACATACCTGCAGTGTTTTGATTTCTTGCTTTAATTTGGTTATGGTTCCTTCTGCACTCACTGCCCTTTTCTGAAGAATATATATGAAACAAAATAAGTCTTACATGATAAAATGAACAGACTGATCACGGCGAGGGAGGGACAGAACGTTTTTCAGTAGTCCAGTAAGAATATCTTTTTTGTGGGACATCTTCATCCTAGCCCCTCAGTGAGATTTCAGAATAAAATTGTCACTTCAACAAAAATTCTAATATTTATATGATCAAACACAAGTAAACAAACAAAAATCAATACTTTAGCAATGGAAATCATCCCCTTTTCTTTCACTTTCCTCTGGAACTGCTGTACATGCAAATTAAAGCACTTCCAGTTTATGTAATAAACATGCACAGCTATACAAACTAAATCATATCTGTACCTAAGGAGAGCTGAGAGAAAGCCAACCTCTGATACAAAACACTTTTTTTTTCACAGTTTGAAGGTTGATTACTGCGCATTTCTATGCTATTATTAAACTGGACGTTTGATGTAGTGATCATGATTGGTAGCCTGATTTGAGGACAGATGCCACTGAACATGCACTGCTGAAACGCTGATTTGGCTTTTTCATCCTGTCTCCCCTGAAACAGACTCCAATTATGCTGGTGACATCCTTTTAAAACTGGAACAAGAACTGTGTATTTTATATGCAGTATTTTTTAAAACTTCATTTTAATTGTGCACCAAGCAAATTCAAAAGCGAATGCAGCAAGGATATGCTCTACACGCTAGTAGCCCTTTGAATTAGCAGAAGGCTTGTGCAACCTTATATAATTAACGCATGCTGAAAGTATCAAGAAGTACATACTGTGGTGGTCTGCAGGTTTGCCTCCACTTGCTGCACCATGTTCTCCAGGGCAGCCGTGTCCTCCGCTTCCTTCTTCTGAATTGCCTCCATCTCCTGCAGCACACTGGCCACTCTGCCACAACACCAATATTGATACACTTGTATATAGTTTGTTTTATCAAAACCATTACAGTCGTACCTGTCTTGAGAGACCCCTCCAATGAGAGACCACATATATTTTTAAGACCGCTTTCTCAGAACACTGTGCTAGCATTTCCATGTTATTATACCTCCAATGAAAGACCACCTGTTTTGAGAGACCACATTTTGACCTGCCCTTGGGGCGGTCTCTCAAGACAGGGACCACTGTATACACATACTGGCTTTTGCTGTTAAATCAACATTTTGGGGATGGAATACTAGTTAATCAGTGTTTCTGTTTACCCCCAAATGGGGGTATATTACCCTTTCAGAACTTGAAATACCCTCGGAAAAAATTTCTAAGGGTTGCAAGTCTTGTTTATTAATATGTTAAATTGGTGAAAATACAGTCTTTTCCCCTAAATTTCCCTTTTGTGACCCCCTGAAGAAATTCTTAACGGAAACAGTTAATATTTAGTGTGCCAAGTAGGCTAGAAAACAAAAATGTGGTTCGAGTTATGCAACAAAATGAACACAGTAGCCAGGAAAGGGTCATTGTTTGGAGGTACTGGTGATAAAGAGGTTGGGGGAGGGAGGAGTTCACATTTTTTACATCATTGTTAAAAGTTCCAAGTCCAAAATCTGTGCATAAGTTTATTCACACTAGTATATATATTGAAGAAAACTGTAAACATACATGTGTTCATGTATGTACTCTTCACCTATTTTGACTTAATTGTAGCAAATTATTACATATTCATTAAATAAACTGAGTAAAACAAAACATACTCAGGTCTGTTTTAATTCAGTTTTCTTGCAAATGTAGATTGAAATTTCAGTGTTAAGGAAATGAGCTGAAAGAGTACTAGTTGCCAAGCATTGAACAGATTACACTTTTGCTTCAGCAGAAACCTGTTGACATCTTTGTGGCAAATGTGGATTCTGCTTCATGTCTGAGTACAACATATGGTGAAACCCCCTTACGAACACACTCAGATATAACATACTCATTTACTGCCACAAGTTTAGAGGGACTTACAGTATAGAGTCAGACTTCCATGCTGTTTGACTCTCATTTATTTTTATGGTGTCACTTTAATGAGGTTTGACTGTACTCTGCCACAGCATACATGTACAATGCTACAGGATACACCATTGACACTCCTTCCTACTAATCATGCTAATGTCATTAAAAATCAGTCCACAAGTTTGCTACATTACAGGTATTAGGCTCCGAAATATGTTGAGTAGTTACCCGCTGAAGACCCTTTAATTTATTTGGACTAATACAGCCTATGTCATCATTTTTACATGCAACGTGTGCAATATGGACAATAGTACTTCCATGTATATAGGTTAGACAGGGCCAGGTTAGCTTATGGAGAATAAAGAGTTTGGACTGCGGAATACGGTAATGACTACTAGGAAGTGGTTCTGGGCAAAAATACACAAAAATACAATTAAAGAACACTGTATGATGCAACTATGCAAAGTACATCAATTGCATTGAGAATGATTAATTTACAACATTTTTGCTACTTATTAGATGTGTGTCCAGCTAAGATCCAAATTTAGAGTCCATATTTATGATACTACAGGTCCAAATACTTTACTGTCCAATCAAATAATGAACACAATACTGGGGATCAAAAAAGAGCGTCCATGCCTCTGGTGTTCAGTTATTACAGGTATTCAGATACCAGAGGTGTTCAGATATCGAAGGTGCTCTGATATCGGGGGCCTTCAGTCATTTGAATAATTATGGTGTTCATTTGCCAAAGGTTGATTATATTGATAAACTAAAACATAAAAATACGTACTTATACAGTACATGCTGTCCTACTCATCGTTAAAAAAGATCGTCCAAGAGGTACCTTGTTTGTCCACAATCATTGTTTGTTAATATGCAGCCTCCTGCAGCTCCTATCTAGCCTTATCTGACTACAGTAACTGGCTCTTTTGACCAACCCAAAGGATGTCCATTAACCATCACTGGCTTGGGTGGCAGTTGATCAAGAGGCTAATACCTAAGGTCCAAAATAGCTAGTACCGCAGGTAGCCGCTGTGGCCCCGCGGTCATTTCCCTGTGCAACTTGCGGCAGGTTAAGTCGCTTCAATATAGCAGCCATATTGCGCCATAGTTAAAGTACCGGGAAAAGACATCGCCAAAGTTGATTGTTATTGTCCAACATATGACGAAGTATTCACAAGCTACAATGACAGTCTACAATTGCAAAGTTCCTGACTGTTAGTCAGAAACAAGAAAACTGGGTAAATTGGATAAACACCCCTGGTTACAAGACATACCTTTCCACGGTTTTCCTCCAAAGAAACAAAAACAGAAACGACTGGAGTGGTTGAATATGGTGAGAAGACCAGAAGATTTTGAAGCAGGCAAATTTGACAGAATTTGTTCAAGACATTTTGTTGGGGGTAAAGGTCCAACACCAGTTCTAACACCCAGTGCCCACGTTATTTCCATGTAGCAACCGGACGATTGCAGAAAAACAACGCACAAGAAACCGATGGCAGAAACCTGAGAGAAGGCCGAGGATCGAGTGACCTACCCAGCAACGGAGAAAGGCCAGTTGCCAAGTACACAGCAGGGTGTGATCACTGCGTTGCAGCAGTAGCTCACAGTACCAGCTAATTTGGACCAAAGGTATTAGCCTTAAAATAAGATCAGATAGGACTGGATAGGCGCTGCAGTAGGTTGCATATTAACAAACAAAGAGAAACAAAGCACCTTTTTTTGAACGGAGAGTAGCACCTCATAAATTCCCCACACATGCTTGATCCTAATTTTGTACAACTCACAAATTTGGTGTAGTACCTGGCATATTTAAATCAGAAGTCCTCATTTTAATTTTATTTTATCGAAAAAATACAGATGCAGTCTGACACAGCTTCAATTCTTACCTCTTAGATTCAGTTTCAGCGAATCTACGTGCTTCCTCTAGTTCTCTCCGTAATTCCCTATTTTCATTCCTTAACTGAATCAAACAAAAATCAATGAGTAACAAGTGGAATTATGCTGACCACTCACATGACTCACACAGACCTCATAAATTACTAGTGGTATCAGTACACAATATGATACATTTGTATTTTTATACATGTAAACCCTCATTCACTTTACACGTCCATGTTCTGGTTTACATTTGCTCACATTCAATCTATGAATATGTCATATCCATAACTGTTATTTTTTTCAGATTTAATGCTGAACTAAACCAAGTTTGTTGTACTAGCAAGTAACCCTTTGTTTGGTTATGAATGCAGTCAACAGCCCATGGGAAAGCTACTGACCTGGACCCAATTTTTGTGTTGAATTGCAGGTATTCTGCTAGTTAAATGAAAGGCATTTTCCTGCAGGACTTGACTCTGCAATCACTTTGATACATGTATGTTGGGCACCTTCCAACTTTTATTCTGACCAGCACTAAAAGAGCTCAAGTCCACTGTATCTCCCAACAATTAATCTGAATACTTCAAGTCTGTCATTTTGAATTTCAATTCAAGTCAATGTGCTCTAAATTGACATGTTGATACTGATCATTTTCATCACAAGTCAATCCTTCCTTCAAGTACGAGCACGCTTACAGTTATGAGTTACAGAAAGCATAAAAATAGTTCAATACTGCAGGTAGACCCAATGATTTTCCATTTCAAAAAAGAAGGAATTCTATTTCATCAGCAAAAATTTTCAAATTATCTTTCACTGCTATATATTTACATGTATATATATAATTTACAGAAGAAAAAATACAATTCCGTTTCGCGCAGTGTTACCATCAGGGATTTTTTTCAGGGGGTCACAAGAAGGAAAATACGGAGGAGAAGGCTAGATTTCTACAAATTTTACATGTAAATAAACAAGACCTGTGACCATTTAGAATTTTTTTCAGAGGGTATTTCAGCTTTTGAAAGGGTAATATACCCCCATTTGGGGGTTAACGGAAACACTGTCGCAGGTGAAAAAAAAATGCACAATTCCACTTCAGTTTCTGAAAAAATGGAAAATCATTGGCCCGATCCAAGTCAACAGCTTTCCTCTCACTATGTTAAAGCACACTGAGAAACTCTGCTGGCTCAGTCAAAACTTGCTGCTGAAAGAGTCAAGCCTAAGAATAGATACAGTTTGCATTTTTGTTATCTTGTGTTAACTCTGAAAAAATCTTGTTGAAATGTCTTTCGCATGTCCTTTGTCCATGCAAAATCCCAGGTTGTGTTGAACTTAGCAGTGAGACTCTCCAAGATCTGCACATATGTATATGTATGAGGTTCCTGATATTGTTTAAATATACATGTACATGTTGTATATGAAAAGCTTGAGTGCTTGCCATGGAACCTGCATGACAATAAAATCTTGAAGACAAATACAGAAACAAGAGGGCTGTATGAGCAGCCCATCCTCAGCTACCCTTGACATTCAACCCATAATGTCTCACTCTAGTCCAGATGATGAGTATTTTGTGAGAGACAATAAAAAAATGCAAGATTCCATTGCAATCTCCATTGACTTACATGGTAATCAATAGGAATTTATGCACTGACTGACAGGCACCCAAATTGAAAAATCAGTTTAAAAAATAGGGATCCAGCGTGTCAACACCTGGTGAACAACTTTCTTTAACACTTTCACAAGCCACATTCCCCCCCATGTTTCAGAACAATCTGAGTTACAGCTTTGGAGAAGTCAAAAATGGCCTTAACATACTAAGAATTTTTTTTTTCATAAATAAAAAAAAAAAAATAGAAAAAAATGGCAGCATTACCTGGTTAACATTTGCAACTTAAGGTCTAGGGGTCCTTAAAACTGTTCCTATGCAATTTTAAAGAAATTGGCTGAGTGGTTTCTGAGAAGATTTTGCCAAGAAATGAAAAAAAATCATAAAAAGAAAAAAAAAAAAAAAGAAAGAAAAGAAATCATTGATGCACATGACCATTTCATCAAACATGGTAGAGACCCACCCAAGGTAAATCCTCACCAAGTTTCATGCGAATCCAGCTGGTGGTTTTCGAGAAGTCGAAAATGAAAATTGTTTACACAAGCTGATGATTTTGCCACCACCAACAGATGAAAGACGTCCAATATTAACCTCACCCGACAGACAAGTGAGCTGAGGTAAAAATTATCAGTTTACATGATTTACTTCGAGCATCACAGTTAACTACGGCATTCATATTGATGAACCTCTGAAAAATGTGTCACACTGTACTTACCCGTTGCAACTCAACATTTAAATCTCCATTGGCCTGAAAAAGAGCATTATCACTAGCTCCCAGTGGACTGTCCAAGTGGAATCCACCTTTGGAATTGGCACTACTGACAGCACTGTCTGATAAAAAGTCGGGTAATCCTGCACCAGCAGTATGTTTGTATGTTCTAATACTATCACTTTCTTCCAGTCCCATCTCATCCAGCACTGGATCAACAGGATCTCCATCATATAAATGTCTGTCTAATGGTTGAGTTTCCAGTGAAAAGGGCTCTAATGGATCCCCATTTACTACTGATCCCAGTGGAGAAGTTGGAATAGGCAGTTCAAGAGTTTTGGGGCTGCTACTGTCCAAGGCAAAATCAGGCAATGAGACATCTGGTGGATTTCTAGTTCGCCTGGCATATTCAACCGTTCCCTCAAAGCTATTATTATCTTGGTCAGATCCAAGTCTTCGACGTCCTGAGTCTGGTCCTGCATGACTAAAATGATCTTGCACAAAATCAGGTAAGTCATTGGCAAGATCTAGTCGTGACAATCCATTGTTTGCGACTTTGGGTCTAGCACCACTCTGAAGAAATTTTTTGAAAGAAAATGGATTTTCATCTTCCTTGGCTTTCTTCACATTTTTATCTCCTGCAACAAGAATGAATACTTGAGGTAGATTACATATGGACAGACAGTGTGACAAGGGTTTCACAAGCAACATAGTTTCTTCTTGAACCTTGCAGTCGTAAATTTTTTGGAACTTGATGAGAAACTGGACTTAACTTATCTTTTCAGTATGTGGCCTGCGTCTCTTACTATCTTTGCATAATGCAGTATCATTCATAAATGCTACTGGGTATGTCGTGCTTCAATTCAACATGACTTAATATCACAACTAAAGCTTATAATTACTTATCCTACATACATGTATATCCTCAGTTTATTATTGCATATAAACAAGAAAGGCCAAACAATTGCATGAAAAATGAAATGTATTTTCTCACAAAAAGTGTGACCCATTATTCAACCAGCAACGGTACAGATCATTTCTATGGTTCATGTTTATTGCGTCTGCAGACTTAAAAAATAAGGAAAATCCATTTACAGGTAGTTTAATACTTGCTATAGTGGCATTTATATTAAAAATGCATTTTTAATGAAATAACAAATAAGCGCTTTTGATAAATTCATTCAAAATTTGTGAAACATCAACATTTGTGAAATATAATGATATGCATAAAAATTGATATGCATAATATATACACTCCACTTGGATATTTATGGCAGTAGGCCTTCTTGGATTTAGAAACCTTCAGAATCTGTGCAGATAGCAAGTGACTGAGATGCCGCAGAGATTACCAGTATGTTCTTGTACAAGTTTATTCTTGAAATAAACATTGAGTCAATAAATGTTAAGATGACTGCATGCACTTGTAGTTTTACATAATTTTTATCACTCAGAGTGATGCAAGATCATTCACTTGCTTTGCTGCACTATGCCCATTCATGATCTCAGATATTCACATGTACCAGTGACAAAAAAGATATACAAGTCTAACCATGTGACAATCTGTACATACATCTACACACACACACACACACACACACACATATATATATATATATATATCGAGTATGTATTAAGTAGGCCTATAACATCATAATACACAGACTAACATTGACCACTGGACACTACAGATTTAAATTGTACGAAGTTCTCAACAGCTGTGAAGCTAGAAAATGTATTAAAATCCTGAAACCGCTACCTATTACACCAAACAAAAGAATTATTTAGGCTTTTATGTTTTCCGTTTATATACATATATACCCCCCCCACACACACACACACTCATATATTTCTATTTTGGTTCTCAGCTTATCTACACTTCCATCACTTTGTGTCAGGCCACCAGGAAGCTTATGCCAGGGATGATGTCCTTGTCACAATAATATTAACCCTCGACCTCCTCCTCCTCCCCCCCCCCCCCCAACACACACCTGAATTCATGGTGATCATTTACAGAATGTAAAGGGACTAAAACACAAATAAAATTCATCCATAAATAAGGCTTTATTCTAAATACAATGTGGGAACATAGCTATAGAGTACTGGTACAGGATTTACGTATTGTTTTTGGGTGTATGACAGTTCATCCCTTTCGGTCAAATTGCATTCTCCTCAACTGATGAAGTCGCTGATTAGAGAACCTTTCAAATGTTACTTATTTACCTTAGGTCCAATTGGTCTAAATTTAAGCTATATTTGTCAAAAATTCATCTGCTGTTGTATGTTTCATGGTCAGGTTCCACTGTGATACAACATGGTCGGTACAGGAATGAACGATCTTCACAGGCCAATAAATTTTATCACTTTTTTTTCTGTTTTGGTACTATGATATTCTTTGAAGGATAATTTCAGAATGCTGTGTGTGCTCGGATATGTTGTGCCAAAGCTGATCACACTACCACTAGCACCTAGGATGACATGTCAACTGTCAAAACCAAAAGCAAAATCCTCTTGTATTAATTGCAGAATGAAAAGCTTAAAAACAATAAAAGGAAAATTAAAAGAGACAGAGCGGAAGAAGTACACGTAAGCCACTGTTTTGGGGTTTTTTTTGACGGTTTGACTGACTGACAAAATGCATTAGACCAAATAGGAGACATTCATATTCAACTGCGATCCTGCTCACTTCCTGTGTTGCTGGGGCAACAGACTGATGCTTCCACCATGATCAGGGCAGATTTGTATTATGTACTACATAAACATCCATAAATAACACATTTTCAACCAAACCAGAGCCCATTACTAATTATTTTAGGCATCCTTTATGTTTCAAATATATGTTAATACATTTTCTTGAGATTATTGTGTGTTTGTGTTGTTCATTTTGTTGAGAAAGTACTTTTGACTATGCTAAAGACATGGATCTGTCCTGATGCAGGTGGCTCCCTCTTTTGCTCAATAGGTGTTAGAGTAGGACCGCATGGATCTGTCCTGATGTAGGTGGCTCCCTCTTTTGCTCAATAGGTGTTAGAGTAGGACCGCATGGATCTGTCCTGATGTAGGTGGCTCCCTCTTTTGCTCAATAGGTGTTAGAGTAGGACCGCATGGATCTGTCCTGATGTAGGTGGCTCCCTCTTTTGCTCAATAGGTGTTAGAGTAGGACCGCATGGATCTGTCCTGATGTAGGTGGCTCCCTCTTTTGCTCAATAGGTGTTAGAGTAGGACCGCATTTAGATATGAATACATCCTACTGTGACTGACAGAAATAACATTGTACTGCAAGGGACTCAGACCAACAAGCTGTTGGGCAACATAGTGTAGCAAATTAGTGTTTGGCACATTGCCATGCATCATCTGTTTTCACAACGGAAGTACATCACTATGATAACACAGTGCACATTCACTGCCAATAATGGCACACTGAAACATACCTAAACTTCGAAGACACAAAGCAAGTTTGAGGTAAAATGTGCCCTTGACACATGAAATAGAGTGCCTAAATAGGAATATGATCAAATAAGGTATGATGCCACCATTAAGCCAATGAGATGCTGATTGCCAAAGCATGCAGTTAATTTTACGCCTTCTGCTACTCTGCCGGGCTTATCAGTCACTTTGTGAACACTGTTTCATTACACTCAAGTACATGATCTCTCATAAAATTGCAAGGCAAGGTAAACGGCACATATCTTTATGCCATAATGTCACAGTGATAAGTACAGCTCAGAACACGTTTCTCAGGTTGACATATTAAACATTAGCATAACTTCTAAATCAACAGACTTCTCAGTTGATCCTATTATGTTTGGAAGAGAGATGGCCCTGCAGCATGAAAACCTATTCCTCTAAGCATGATGAACTGGTCTTTTTGCTGCCATGAAAGTGAAGAATAAATATATTTGTGGTTTAATGCACCTTAATGCTAGGTTTCCATGTGTGCATACTTTTTTTTTTTTTTACGTATGCATCATCCATACTTTATACACTGTCCATACACATTTATCTAAGCATCGATTTTTTTCCTTTTCCATGTGTATGTATTTTACGTCCAGCCGTCCTCCCCTATGACCTGTCCTATGACCTTGGTATATTTGTGCATGCATTTTGGAGGTGTGATGTGATGTTCTTGGATGCTGGAAAGTATGCACTTTTCTCTTTCAGGAAATGCATTTTTATCATAATTTTTATTTTATGTGCATGCAAAATAGAAAATGAATCACTGGTGAAAAAAAAAGCGGTAAAAGGCAAATAATGATCTTTCAAAACAAAGTCTGCAGCTAGTGATAGAGCCTTTTACCTTCATATTTCTCAGTTAAAATTTTGACATTTTCAAAATGTCTCCAGTGCATTTGTTAATTGAAAGGAAACATTAACATTTGGCAAACTATCAACCAAATCAGATAATTCACTTCTATCACAAATCTCAGATGAAAAAAAAGACAAGTTGACAACCAAACAATCTTACTGTTTCAGTTAGGCAAAAAGCAATAGGAGACATTCATATTTAACTGCAATCCTGCTCACTTCCTGTGTTGCCTGGGCAACAGACTGATGCTTCCACCATGATCAGGGCAGATTTGTATTATATACTACATAAACATCCATAAATAACCCCTTTCAACCATAAGAGAGCTCATTTCTAATCAATTTAGGCATCCTTTATGTTCAAATATATGTTAAAACATTTTGTTACGATTATTCTGTGTTTGTGTTATTTTATTGAGAAAGTATGTATATATATATATATATATATATATATATATACATATATATATATATACATATATATATATATATACATATACATATATATATATATATATATATATATATATATACTTTATTTATTGAGGGTGGCCCAGTTAGCATTTCTGCTAATCTCCCCTGAGGCCCTCAAGGAAAATTTGTACAATATTTATATCTTTATTTCGTACACATAGTACACTTATTGTGTCATAGGTTTACATAGTATAATGTAGATCGTTATAAATAGAGAAAGAAAAAAGGAAAAAAAATAGCAATACAGACTTTATGCTACGCGAGCAGAAAAAGAACAGTTATTATTACCAGCAAGCGTGTCGATACCAAGTTAATATAAAGACATCAAGCAGTACACAGATGGTCAAGCAATTCAGTCACTTCCACATGACTTAGAAACGAGTCCAGCGTTGCCATCACGGATGTCACAGAGTTCACGGATAACCTGAGCTTATATTTCATACACATGTGTAACAAGAACAGCCTAGCTGACAATCATTGCTAGGTTACGTCAATTCAAGCCAAATTATCTAGCAGACAATAAGTAAGTTGTACAGTTCCGTTTAAAAGCATCCAGTGTCTTTGCATTTTTCACATCTTGTGGCAGCTGGTTCCAGTAGTAGCTCTACTGTAACTTAGGGATTTCTTCAGTAGTTTTGACCATGCGAAATACATGGATCAGCCCTGATGCAGGTGGCTCCCTCTTTTGCGGAATAGGTGTTAGAGTAGGACCTCATTCAAATATGAATACATCCTATTGGCTACATTCCTGGGGTTAAAATGATTCTGACCCCCATCAACACCCTGTAGCCCACAAAAGAGAAGATAATAGGAGTGAAGGGGAGGAGAGGAGAGAAGAGAAGAGAATAACCATTTCTGTAAGTTTGTCATCATTTGATGATAAATGGTTCTCTTTTTTCCCATGATGTTGCTGGGACTACACCACTTACACGCAAACGTTGTCCAAGCATTTGGGATATCCCCTAAAAATGACATCATTTTATAAGGGAATTCCCATCCATAACTTCTCCATGTAAGTAAAAAATCACTACCCAATGTGATATTTCATATTACATATACATGTACTTAAACACATGTATTTATAAACAGATAAGTAAACGGACACATGGAAACATTCCAATGAAAAACAAGTGTTGAGAAAAAACTTCACAGTAGCCGGACAGGGATGACAGATGGAATAATGCACACATCGAAAAGCAGCTTAATTCCCAAATGGTGCTGCACATTGTGGGAATAATATCAATCTGCAGGTTCCAACATCACACACAGCAATACTTTATTAAGTCTGGAATGCAAGGATATTAATATCAAGATACAAAAGCTTTATTTGTACAGTTACACCCTCTGTGGGGCCAAGGGTACATAATATAAGTTATACTCCTGACATAGGAGTACAAAACATAACTAGAAAAGATTTTCTTCACAGCAAATCTGTCTGGGTGCCTTCATAACGAGAACAGTTTCAAATGCTACACTTTGCCATTGTTCAACATGATCTAAATTCCGTGTATTAGCCTAAGTTTTATAAATTAAAATGCTCAGCTTTGGTTCTTGGTTCAAGGGATGTGGCCATGTCCCAAAATTATAAAGTAAAGTTTGAATGAAACTACTATCTATAATAGTTTTGAAGCTATTCAACATTTTAATTTTGTGTATTCGCCTAATTTGCATGAATTATAAGCCTAGAAGAACTTTGGTTTATTATTCATTGGATGGGGGCTATGCCACAAACCCATAAATAAAAGTAGGAATGGCACCTCTATAATAGTTTTGAAGCTATTAAAGATTTACATTTTGCATATTCACCTAATTTGCATAAATTAAAATCCTACACCTCAAGTTCAAGCTTCATTGGATGCGGCTTTCCCACAAACCTATAAATTGAAGTTGGAATGGCATCTCTATGTACAATAGTTTTGGAGATATTCAACTTTTAAATTTTCCAATGCCCCTTACTAGCATAATTTGAAATCCTACAACTATACTGTCCATTATAGTGGGAAATGTCACAAAGGTATACATGCACATTGAAATTTTGAGTCCATCTGCAATAGTTCGAAAGATATGGTACTTATAAAATTTCTGTTGCCTCTAAAATTTGCATAGTTTTAAACATCATGACTATTCAAAATGAGATGCACAATTTCACTGGTTATGTCAGTCACCATGGCCAGTTTGCCATGGCCAGTTTGGTGGTTTTGGAAAAACAGTGTCTGAAAAAAACTCTAGACCAACTTGATCGTAAAGAGAAAAAGAAATTGGCTTTTTATTTCTTTGTTAATTTATCTTTGGTGAAAGACCACCTGTCCTATGTGACCCCTTTTTTTTCTGGCATTATGGGTGGCCTTAAATTGCAGGTACCACTGTACAGTGAAACCTCTCTACAGTGACCACCCTCGCGACCAGAGAAAAGTGCCCACTCCAGAGAGGGTCAGCCCCTCTGGGCAGTATTGATGAGTATATGTGCATGTACAGTGTACACATCACTAGTAACTTGTTTTGGTGTTTCATGGCGGTTCCCAGCGTTACACAGCGTTTGCCAGCATGAGATTGCGTTACAAACGCTGGGAAACACCGACTAACACTGAGAAACGCCAAAATCCAATTAATCCTTTTGGGGCTCGATGTTAGCCAGAGTTTTTTGGCGTTTCCCAGCGTTAGTTGGCGTTTACCAGCGTTTGACACCCTTTCAACGCTGGCAAACATTGTGAAATGCTAACGCCAGCTACCGCTGGCTCACGCTCTGTAGTCCTCTCAACTAGCAAACCCAATGAGATACATGTAAAATTTGAATGCAGTTGAACTGGGATGAGAAAGATCCATGGAAATATGTGTCTTGTACTTGTACTAATCATTAATATACTTTTATTTTTATACTCATGGGCAATATAACATAATTATCTTTAATATTATGATGATGATTCATCCATGGAGGTGTATGTGTAGTGAATGACTTTGCTCATGACATCTTGACCACAATATTTATGAGTGTTACATGCATTGCATCCCATGCTTGGCTGCACTTGCACTGGACACAATCCAGAGTCAAACAAAGTTAACCAAACCAGTGCATTGTGTTGTATGAGGTTATGGCTTCACTGTTTTCTGCTTCCATATTATACTATATGAGAAAACAATGTGAACAATGTGTCAGGAACCTGGGCAGTTATACCAAATATTGAAACTTGTTGTGATTAGGCCGTTGCAGCAACTATAGTCTGTCAACCCTGAGTTACGGAAGGGGATTTCTCGAATATTTCGTAAATAGCGAGAAAAATGACCATGTATTTCATACATAACCAAATCTGAGCAGTTTACCCTACTCTTGAAGGAAATTTGTTTGCAGTGGGGTTTGTATTTATTTCTGTAACCAGCAATTTTAGCGTTTTTGCGGTCTCATCACGAACGGTGCCGGCAGTTTAAAAGGACCTGTTAATCACGTGCGCACGCGCACTTATCATTTCTTAATTGGACGATATGGATTGCACTAAGTTTTGCTTGCGACCGCAGAAATGGCCCAAAATGCGACTGAAAAGAAATACAAAGTGCATATAGCTACCACATATGCCTCAAAAGTAAGGTATATTGATGAGAAAAGGTTATGCATTAGATATGTCGGCAAGTAATAATCCATTGTTGTAATATTCACAAAATGCGTTTCCGTAGAGCAAGGTTGATAGACTTTAGTAACTGTATCATGCTGTGGTTCATGTCCATTGGTTAAAAATAAAGATTCAAGACAAAAGCTGTGATAACCTGTAACCAGTAACATTCCTATCATAAACACCATAACAACCCATAGCAATTCTGTTTTTGTTCTCACTTAAGACTGCCAAGCAATGATACATGTACTGAATTGAGTTTTTGCATAGTCTTGTCCCGTAAATTGGCATAAAAATGTTAGGTACGTGTAGCCAAGGGTGAAGTCTCATTCACTTGAAAGTTTGACACATACGACAAAAAGAATTTTGGTGATACATTTAAAATCTCACAAAATATAGATTACAAAAAATTGGCATAGTTACTTTTGTTGACCTGTTTATAAAAGGATGCTCCAGCCCATCGCTTCCCGGAGACGGGGACAACATGGGCGATAATAGATGCTTTCAGGAAAAGACAACTTTTGACAGGTTCACATTGACAATGTACCAAACCAACGTACCAACCACTTTGAAAATAACTACCCACGGGAAATAAGAGCTGCTTTATCGCCTGTATAATTTATGGGACCCTAAGAATTGCCACAGTCAATACAACGAGGTGATCTACAGCCAAAGTTCGAACTGTCAAAACAATGTCACAAGACAAGGATTAGCCGAAACAAATTTGAAGCTGATGAGCACATAAATAACAGTACCTTCAGCCTTTTTCTGTTCAGGTGGATCATCTATCAAGTCAAAAATATCATCTTCGTCCTCTTTTGCATCATCTCCATTTTCCTCATTGTTTGAACCTTCTTTGTTTTTGACAAATTTACGAAAGGAAAATGGGTTATCTCCGCCACTTCCACCCGCCGCCATGATTGTTGATCCTAGGGGAGCAATCATTATGTTTAAAGCCCAATACAGAGCGGGAAAAATTTGACAGACTCTTTCGGGGATTGCATTTTGCCACTGAGACAGACGGCCAGGTTCCGGGTTTTCTCACATTTTTAACAGTTTCAACTTTGTCAAAACATTTAATTGTTCTAAATAAACTAACAAACCAAACAAAGCAAAAATTGGGCTTATTAATCAGCCTCCAAATTATTAATTTATTGTTCATACTGTTGTATTAATCATATAATTAATATTTGTTCATTCTGGGGCTAAATCAAAATCGGTACCACTCCGTGTAAGTAAGACAGATCTTTGCACATGAATTATTGAATGGCCCTACAGCGAATGCTGTTTTCACCACACGAATAAAATTACTCAGATCGATACAGATCGACAGACAGACGGACGGACGGACGGACGGACAGACAGACAGACAGACAGACAGACAGATAGATAGATAGATAGATAGATAGATAGATAGATAGATAGATAGATAGATAGATAGATAGATAATAAAAGCATAGATAAATATATATGAAATGAATAAAAAATCGTCATTTCATATTATGTATGTCTGTATGTATACCATACTGCGCGGAACATATATAATTAAGTAATGTACGTATACATCGTCGACCTATCAGTGCTGTCCAGTTGAAATCTGTGTAGCAAAATTTTCTTTACTTGTAACATTTTTTTCCACTTCTTCACATAAGAAACACTTATTTTTGAGAAAATTTGTAGCACTTTTGAAGAGCATTGTAGCAAAATTTTGCTACAATGATCCAGTTGGAGAGCCCTGCCTATGTATGTATGTATGTATGTATGTATGTATGTATGTATGTATGTATGTATGTATGTATGTATGTATGTACATATATGTAAAAAAAAAAAGCAAGTAAAATGTTATTGACACGAATACGAATATTTTATTGATCAACACACTTTTTACATAAAGTACAATATGATCAATACGGTACAAAACTACATCTAGATATATAAATAATAAAGCAAGGAAATACATGACATATTGAACTTGTCATTACACTGAAATGAAATATAAATACATACAAATTACGAAAATTACATGTGGAGCTATAGCGTCATTGATTTACCACAGAAAGGTGTGCAAATACCTTTCATTCAAATACATGGTCAATACTGACCTATTTGTCAAACAAACAAGATAAATATCATACATAAATAACCTATTTGTCATACATGTATGTATGTATTGGTTTCGCACATGAGAAATTTAGATTTTCATACAACTGCTCCCTCCCCCTCCCCCTTCCCCTCCCCCTTCCCCCCCCCCCCCCCCCGAAGTGAACGGACATTTGCTAACTTTGAAAATTAGTTTTAAAATTTAGATATACAGTTTGTATGTGTAGAGTGGTACCTGTTTTGATTTAGGGCCCCATATGTTTTTAAGATTGCTCACTTGGAACACTGCGTTATCTTTTTCGTGTTATGGCAATGAAAAAACTCCAGTTTTGACACCCATTTTGACCTGCCCTACGGGTACGTACGTCGTCTCTCAAAACAGGGACCACTAGCTGTGAACAGAAGGAGCATTAGGCTTACATGCTCCATGCTCTGATCCCACATGTATCTCCTTACTTCAAGATCACCCATGCAGTTAGCATGTAAGTAGGCCCTACTAAATTACAAAAAGGGATGTCAATAGTCTGTCCTATCAGAATAATACATTTACATATATGAAAATTTCGATTTATTTCTAATGCTACATGATTTTGTTAAGGATTGTTTTCTCTGAATTAAGTCCTCCTTGGGTTTCAACAAAAATCATTGTGGATTATTTGGCACTGATGAATGATCTAAATTAGGCACACGCATCATGCATTGCACATACTTTTGCAATGTAGTATGACATGTAAAGACCCCAAATGGCCTTATACATATATAACGCTGCATATGTGTTTCGATTTATCAGCACTAGCATAAATAATCCGCAATACGTCCTTTAACAGACAAACCCAATTTTTGCCGATTACATCCAGTACAATGTTAAAGGCTGGTGTCAATGCTTTAAGCAAGCCACTAACAACTCTATTTAATAGAGTCTTCTCATGTGGAGAGTACCCCAGGATGTGGTGTGAAGGCCTGGTTTCATTTTTTTTAAAGTGGGGACCACATCCAACCTGAAAACTACAGGGGGATTACTATTTGTGGTAATTTAGCAAGGTATTCAGTACAATACTTAATAATAGACTCACAAGATTTATCAAAACAAAGAAAGATGGGATTAAAGAACAAATTAGTTTTAAACGTGAAGCTAGAACTGCAGATCACATGCTTGTATTAAAAACTGTAATAGAATTGTACACAAAAAGAGAAGGAAAACTCTTTGCTTGCTTTGTGGATCTACAAAAAGCATTTGACAAGGTGTGGTGGAATGGTCTGTGGTTCAAACTATTATCTATGGGTGTTGGTGGAAACTTTTACAACACTGTCAGAAATATGTACAGTAATGTTACAAGCCGTGTCAAAACAAGATTAGGTGTGACCCCACCCTTTGAAGTTTAACAAGGGGTCCGACAAAGCAAGGTACTCAGTCCTTCCCTGTTCTCGCTTTATGTCAATGACCTGCCAAAAGAAATTGGTGTGGATCATTCAGACGCTGTGTATTTAGGCCCGGATCACACCCAATGTCTATTATCATTTATGTGCTGATGATATAGTGCTCTTGTCAAGTAGTAAGGAAGGTTTGCAAAAATGTGTGGATAGTCTCCACAATTACTGTATCAAGTGGAGACTAGAGATTAACATAAATAAAACAAGTGATTATTTTTAACAAGACAGGGAAACTTGAGAGAAACCAGTTTTATATTGGCAACAACCTAGTAGAATGCGTGAAATCTCATAAATATTTGGGCATTATTTTTTGCAATTCAGGTTCCTTTCAGACGCCCATATCGGACCTCAAAATTAAGGCAATGAAGGCCAGCTTCAAGTTGAAAAAGATCGTAAATGTTAATAACCTAGCACCAAAGGTGGCAATGAGTCCATTTAATTCTTTGATCAAACCAATAGCTCTCTATGGATCCGAAATTTGGAGTACTACTTTATGTGCACCAACAATCCCCAAAATGATGAAAATATTTAATAATGCTCCAATCGAAAAAGTTCCAACTTAGTTTTTGCACGATTTGCTTTGGGTATCCACAAAAATGCTGCCTCAGCAGCAGTCTATGGGGAGCTTGGAATCATGCCATTGGCAGTGTCAGCTTTAATGTGCATGCACAAATACGAAACTCATCTGAGGGAGAGGAGAAAAGAAACCTTGATTGGCTTAGCTATAACTGAGTGTATCAAAACAAAAGACGTGTCATGGTGGTTGGCAGTTAAAGACCAAGATAAGCTACTAGGCCTGTCTAATCTTTATCCGAAAGTAATTTTTCAGAAATACAAATCAGTTTATACGGAATATTGGTTGAAAACAATCAACGATAATGATAGCAAACTCCGAACGTATGCTCGATTCAAATCTTGTTAACAACATGAAAATTACTTAAGTGATGTGCATTTTGGTCCTCATCGACAGGCCCTTACCAAATTGAGAACAAGCACCCATAGTTTGAGTATAGAGACAGGAAGATATGCCAGGGCAAAATACCTCTACATGACCGTCTTTGTACTAAATGTAAAGTTGTGGAGGATGAAAGTCATTTTTTTAATTGAGTGTGATTTATATCATAAGGAGAGGGCGGAGCTCTTCCAAACAGTTAAGTCACTGTGTAATAACTTTACAACCCTAGACAATCGATACAAATTTATTTTCCTTAGGTCTGCAGAGAAGGAGATTGGACGTGCAACTGGGAAGTTTTGTTCCTCAGCATTTGAGACAAAAAAAGAACACTCTATTTCAAACGACATGTGCAACAACCTCATGATTTATTCCTTTAGCATGTATATAGCTATTGAATGGACCAAACTGTAAGAATTGGACTTTTGAAGTTAATACACAGATAGACTCTTGTGTGTGTGTGTGTGTGTGTGTGTGTGTGTAATTATTTTAGTTCTCTATTTAATTCCTCGTTTGGTGTCTTTGACTGAGTTGTGCAAGTTATATATATTAAACTAAGTGCATACTCTGCTGGTACTACTGCTATGTCACCATGTAGTATTGTGACATAATCTGTATTGTACTGATTTGGCCCTAGAGGGCGCTATTGTATTATTTATGTACTGCCTTGGTCCCTTGCGGACATTTGTGCAATAAAAGTATTACTACCACGTCCAATTACACTGGGATCATAACACTGACAGCGACGAAATGAGCAACAAAGACCAAGATTATGAGGGGAAACCCCTGTACTCCGTAGTGGAAAATGATGATTACTTTTTGACCTGGGTGCGGGTTGACTTAGGTACATTTTGATGAGGATCGGGTTCCGTACATACCACGTGTAACCCTGAAACTGCTACTCATAAGATTGTAAAAAATAATTTTCCTCTGATGTTTGACCTAAACTTAATGTGCAAAGAGTAACCAAAGACGATAAGGTAATGTGTGCAATGTGTGTAACCATAAGTATAAAAGGGACCCGTCAAGAATGGCAAATCTATCCATAATTAAAAAGTATAGAATGTGATAAATTAAAATCAGAATTAAAGTGAAGCTTGGTAGAAAACGATAATGTAGATGGTGTATGCGTAAAAATTTTGTGATTACTTGAGATTTGTCTTAGATGAAACCTTCCAGAGAACTAGCCTGGGGGGTGATCGTCTCCACGCAATTTGTGGTTTAATAAAAGAATATAAACAAATAAAATCACAACTAAATATTAAGTACCCAAAACAAAATACCAGTAATATAGAAGATTAGATACATTTCTTGTTAATTTAGCCCCAAATACGCCAAAAACAAGAGGGCTACTCATTGGTGAACTGACTGAACTGATACCCAACTTGCCAGATCTCACAATCACTGAACAGTTACCGTACAATGCAATGTACATTCGTTTCTTATACCACTTGGAAAATTTGTACATGACGGTTTCAACAATGTAAACGAGTAAAAGGTATTCCATCACATATGAGATCTGTCCTTGTCAGAATCTTATGTATATATGACCTTTTATGTGACAAAGACCAGGACTTCAATATTTCCTTTTATTTTTTAAATTAATGTGGTGCTGTAGACTGGGACTTAGTTTTGAGATCTGATGCTTAAATTTTCATAATATGTGTGGTGATGTAGAATAGGACTTCCAACATTTTATGTCATCTTTTAAATGTATGTGGTGCTGTAGACTAGGCCTTATTTTTGAGTACATGTGCATATGGAGTATTCAACCCACATTCTTAGGGAATTATGTCGAAATCCACATGTCTAATATACCTGTAGTTGTTGTACACCTTAGTAATCGTATAGCAAATTGTTTATATCATTTTTATCATTGTATTTTGCTGTAATATTGACATGAACGGTCTCCTGACATGTGGGTCCGACTTGACCTGTGCATTTATGCCCATAAAATTATCTATCTATCTATCTATCTATCTATCTATCTATCTATCTATCTATCTATCTATCTATCTATCTATCTATCTATCGATCGATCGATCGATCGATCGGTCGGTCGGTCGGTCGGTCGGTCGGTCGGTCGGTCGGCCTGCCTGCCTGCCTGCCTGCCTGTCTGTCTGTCTGTCAGTTTACATTAGGATGGAGGTATAATATTTTACCTCTGTGACATTAGTCATGCATTTTCATATTGCTACTACTCAATTTTGATCATGCACGTTTTATTCCAAAAACATTAGTCTTTCTTAAGACCCTTAATTAATTCGTTATAAAACAAAATAGCTAATTAATATTATAAAAGATAAATGAGGGGGCGGCCATAGTGTTGAGCTAAAACAAGCCAGGCCACGAAGCGGTCCTGAAGAGGAGTGAAGAGAATGTCTTTTGACTTTCCCAGGGTTCCGGTCGCATCCCTTCGGCGGTGCTGCGGTGCCGGTCAAAAAACACACAGGTCGGGCAACAGACACCCGAAACACGGAGGTGCACTTTGATAACACATGTTGCAGGAGGTCTATAGCCCGGCAACAGTGTTGGAGGACCAGGAACTGCACTGTTGCATCATACAGCCAAATGTTAGCAACGACAATGAATTTGCAAGCTTACCCACTGGGACTACATAATAGATCCATTGCATCACGCTGCATGTGGAATACGGTAGTCTTAAATAGATAATTAAGTTTTCAGTATCATGCTGCAAACCGTGCCATCAAAGAGTACCCATTTCCTGATCGGCTGTCGCCCAACTGAGTTCATAAAACGTATAATGCAAAATGAATTTCGACTTTGTTCCTTTGTTGAATGTCTCCGAGACTTCTGTACCACAGAGGCTTCGCGGCCTGGTTTGTTCCAGCTCGACGCTATGACCGCCCCCCCCCCCCCCCCATTTATTTTTGTAATATTCATTAGCTAGTTTGTTTCATAACGAACTAACTAAGAAAGGGTCTTAAGAAATACTACATAAATATATGTGCAGAAAAGTAACACGATTGCTAAATACATAAGATTGACGACAAAACATCCAAAGCTAGTCCCTTGTTACATGAATACTGCATGTTCTTTCCTGTGACTTCAGTAGTTAAGAATTTACAGAAAAATCAGTCTCCATTTACACGTAGAGCCTATAGTTTGAATATCACAGTTATTACCAGTTATATATAACCCTCCAGACAAGTTGAAATAGAATACTGTGTTTGAGTTGCCTTTACTGCGGAATAACGGCACACCAACGCCACTTTCTCGATAAAATCTTTCAACTGGGACTATGATGCTGTTTCACCGAACAACCATGGCTATGCAGCTATGCCGTTTACCGGCCCAAGGTAACCCTCCAGACAAGCAAGACAAGGTCTGTGTGCCATGGTTTCCCTTCTCTTCAACCTGGCAACACATTTTCTTAGTATTCATCAGTCAGCAGCTGAAGTAGAGCGAGCATTCAGCAAAGAAAAAGAAGTGTTTACCCTAAATAGGAACAAAATGACGATGGAAACAGTCAATGCACATGCACAGGTTCATAAGGAACAGTGTAAAGAGTATCAGTGGTTGTGAACATGTACATAGCAAAATCACACCACAAATACGCAAGGATTATGCTGTCGCACCTTCAAGATGGAAAGCTCATCTTGAGCAGCACAAAGCCACTGAGGCCAAAGAAGAAGTGTTAGCCTTCAACAGAAGAGGGAAAGCAAAACAGACAGTTGGCCTTCACAAGCATAAGCTACAAGAACTGAAAAAAAAGAGTCAATAGATAACAAGGCCAAACAGAAGGAAGTAGATATAGTGCAAGAACAACAGGGGAAAGTAAGGACCTCGATCACCTTCAACGAGTAACCATGTTGAAAAAAAACTGAAAAAATGAATTCAAATTGCTAAGACTTTAGTGGCAAGGCAGTTTATTGGTGTAGTGCAAATACATTTCAACCACCAGTGTAAGTGAAATGCAAGACATTACCATGTTATATAGACTGTTATGACGTGACTATATAACCTTCATCCTGATTCACATGTCCAAGTTTGCTCTTTGATGCTGAAACCTTAAAATAACAAATCTTGATGACAGTGCATTTGACAATTTGATTGAATACCATGGTATTCAGTCAAGTAGTATAATGTCAAAGTTGACTTTAAGTATTTTATAGTGCTGTATTACTCCCTGAGAGAGATTATGTAGGAGGCAAGCAACATTAAATTCAAAGATTAATTGCTACTCATCCTAAAGTAAATGCTGCATAATTATATTGCATTGATTGACAAAAAGACTTGCTTAACCTGCAACGGCTGAGCGCATTTAAGACAATTATAAAGTGCTGAAGGAGCTCTGACTCTGCTTATATTGTCATACAGGTTGCAATGTTGACTGTCTGCTTTTCAAAAGCAACCAAGTCCAATACATAGCCCGGTTTTGCTTCAGCCATGAAATGGCCCTGTTACAAACGGTGAAACTGTAGATCTTAAAGATTTAATACGTGTCAGGAATCTTTTTTTCCCAAGAGACTTTTAGAAGTAGTATTAGACATTTTAGTTGTACCTACTTTAATCTGCACTGATATTGATCGTGAAAGCCAAATTAGTAGGTTTTTTTTCAAAAGTGAAAGGGACTTATTCAACTTAAATGCACCTACAAGGATGTTATATATGGTGCATTTGATGAAAACTTTCATCATCTGTGTTTGATATATTATACAATTGACACATTATCACACTATGTATGGCTCCAGTATGTTCAGGTAAATGGATGTACATGTATGTGAGAAACATTTTATCTTTGTTCTTCATTATAGCGCGATTGCTGAGATTTATCATTATTAGTGATTGGGACAATCTGTAGCAGAAAAAAAAGCATTTTTAGGGAAACAAATGGATATTTCCCAGGGGCATCCCCCGCAATGGGCCCTGCCCCTTGACCTTGCTGGGGGCCCAGGTGGCCCCCAAACCCGCGGCTAACTGGGGTAGGGTTTTTATCAAGACTCTGTTATGAACATTTACAATTTTAACAGAGTCAATATTTTTCTAATTTTAAATTTGATTTGAACATGTTCATAACTTTTTGTCGGGTAGGGCTTGTCGAGAGATATCACTCTGCCATTGGTTAGAAATTTTTCCTGTACAATTATTCTATTAATTACGACAGAATTCATCGAATTCATCACCACCATTTTTCAACCTGTCTATGCAGTTAATTTAATTGTTAAAGTAGTTTTTATTTTTTGTAGCTAGTTTGAGTTGTTCAACGACAGAATTTCACAATGGCACTTGTAGGCATCATACAATATTTAATCTGGGTCAGAATTTCTAATTCGATGCCAGTTTTTGCAAACGCTTTTTAATATTTTCAAGGTATATGGATAAGTTCCGAGCTTGCTTAGTATTGCTATATGATATGCTTTAGAATTTACTCTTGAAATATATTTCAAAACTTTCAAATATGATTGTTCAAACTCGACCTTAAAATAACCAGTTATATCGTCCATGCCAATGCACTGCGAGGGGAATTTTATGTATCCTCTCATATTTCAGATCCATGAAGAAAAATTGACCAATAAGTTCATCAAACAAAACCTCTATTTATAATCGAATATTTATTGTCAATAAATAGAATTAGTTTTAAACGACCAAGAGGGTTGTTTGCTTTTTCACATAGTTGCCTTATGGCTGAAACAAAATTTCTGTTTGATGTAATTTCAATCCCAAGACAGGTATAGCTTTTTTTCGTCTCTAATTCTTGGTTGCTAATGAAGAATTATCTTGAAATATTTTTGCAGCTTTGTTAAATATGATAACTTTTGATTCTCTCACATTGATGTGTAGGTTCCAATTTTCACAATATTCATGTAACTGGTATAGACAGCATTTTAACTGGTATAGACAGCATTGTAAATCATTTTCACTTTCAGAAATGAGTAATAAATCGTCAGCATAAGGTAGACAATTTAAGTTCTCTTTGTATTGCGTATCTAGGTCACTATCTTTTGTAAAAATATTCGATGGGTCATAAATAAATTAAATAACGTTTGGCTTAGAGCGCATTCTTGTTTTACTCCATTTTTTAAATATATTTTCTCGGATAACACGGAATTAAACTTGATTTGAACTGATGACTTATCATACATGTTTTTCAGAACTTTATTCATTAATAATGCTGTTTCATATTTCATACATTTGTAAACTAATCCATCGTGCAACACCATATCGAGTGCTTTGTGCAGATCGATAAAACAAATATATAAAGTTTTTCTCCAGCGTGCAAGTTTGACGTATTTATCGGCCCCGAAGAACAAATATAAGATCGCTCGTTGGATAATTTTCCATTAACCCAATCTGAAATTTATTGTTTTAGTTGTGCTATTCTCATGTGATTACTCAAACCCTTATCCATGACTGTGTTAAATAATTTTGATGTACAACTGCTCAAAGAGATGCCCCTATATCTATTGGGGCAAAAGTAGAGCCACCCTTATGTATAAGGGTTAGTAGACTTATTTTCCAAAAAACATGGGAGGTATCCAGACCTGAATATCATATTAAACAACTTTTTCCAAAATAGGGGGTAAGGTATCTCTGCAGGATTTCATCATTTCATTTAATATTCCTTCTTTTCCAGCAGATTTACCATATTTTAATTCGTCGATACAATTTTTATCTTTCTTTTATTAATTTGGGAATCAAGCTCAGAAAAGGTAAATGTCACTTCATATTTTACTTCTTCATACAAAAGACGGCTCTTTACTTATGATTCATCTGACATGATTCTCGCAAAATGTCTAACCCACACCTTGAGGTCGATTTTTTCAGATGGATTTGATTTGGGGCACACCATACCTTCTTAATCTTTTATCAATTTCGAATACTCTTTTGGGTTATCGCCTTGAAGTTTGCAGTTCGCAAACTGCAGGGCGAAAATCCAAAAGAGTAAAGTGAATAAGAGAGTTAATGTTGTTGTTTTTGAAAGTTTCCTCACATGTCTTACTCATGTTGCAGAACTCTCGGCGTGTGGGGTAAAATGTTTGTTGCAAAGGGTAGTTCCAGGGGTTCCATGCTAATCGTCGGTCCAATGCTTTTACATTATGGAAAAGCGAGTAACATTTTTTTTGCTTCATAGGTAGGTAGATGCTTGTTTCTGCGCTGTTTATATGATGTATAATGGACAATGTTGAACCCATGGTTGTGCTTTCATTAAAAGTAAAGTAATATTTCTTTTTTTGTTTGTTTGTTTGCTATATTATGGTAAGCGCGAGACGCTGCTTACTTTCCTCTTCTGCTGTCAACTCAGCTGCCTAACACATCAGGAGAGCCAAACAGTGACAGGCCTTTCATATGTCTGTTTATCTGTGGTGCATGTGATAATAATGTTTTGGTTTTCAAGTGGTTGGGCCTCTATGTTTTGGAAAGTCTATAGGTAAATGAAGAATGTTGATGTTTTGATATTTCTCTGGTTTTTGCTGTGATTAACTTTACTGTGATTGTTGGGTTGAATTTATAAATATGGATAATGTTTTTCTGAACTATGGGTGTCCTTTTTGACTCTAGCAGCAATCTCACTCATATACAACATATGGCCATGGCCTCATTTTGTGAGCTGAGGAAAATTATTACGTCCCTCTGAAAATTCTTGACAGAGGATTCAAGACAGCTCCATAAAGGGCCTGTCCCTGTTCCTCAATTGCGTTAATAAAATATGTTCAAAACATGATGCAGCTGAAATACTTGTTCATATTTTTATTACATCACACCTTGACTACGGCAATTTCTTTATGATAGGGGCACCTGGAGAAGTTGTGAATCAATTACAATCTGTTCAAAACATTGCAGCCAGAGTTGTGAGAGAAGTGCTGAAATATGATCATATAATGCCAGTTCTGCACAGCTTGCATTGGTTTTCTGTACAGATGCAAATTTAACACAACATTTTACTAACCATGTACAAGGTGTATCATGAAATGGCCCTCTCTAACCTTTGGGAAAAATCTACAGTGCCCGTAAAGCTGAACAGTTACACATGTACCACTCTGTGTTCCACTGCTGGTCACAAGTGAAGGAGCTACCTTCCACATTCAACCTGTTCCATCTCAAACAGATGATTAAGCTAATAGACTCAAGGCATACTTGCTTATTCAGTATTGCAATACCTAGCACACTGTGATTCATTGATGGGAACACCTCTGATCATTTTATGGATATATGGCACTATGTAAATTATGAACATTCATTCATTAAACTGTCCACACATTCAGGGAAAGAAGACATCCAGTCACTGCTGAGGGTCAGATATTTCCCATTAAAAGGTATTGCTGCAGTATGCAGTACTTTCAATATATGTGTGGACTGTTGATGAAGACAAGACCATACAAGGGAATGAAAAATGGTCAACTTGTATAATTCATCCTCAGTCCATTTGTGCGGTTACTTGTGTGAGGGTTTTGTATGAGCAAAATACAATTTGTGTAAACCTGTAGTTTGTCTCAATGTGGTGTGCCGATCAACTTTACTGATATTTACATATGAAATTGAAATTTAGTCCTATACTGCAAACTGCTGCAAATGGCATTTTGGGTACCTTAAATAAACAAGGATCGCTCAGTCATATGGAACACAGATGAAACCAAACTAGTATTTATACTGAACCCCAATGAAAAGTATCCACATGCCAATTTTGAAGTATTTTATTGTTTATACTTGAAACATTTCATACCTAGACGTGCTTAGAACTTAACAAAGCATTCACTTTTCTGGCGTAAAAATAATGTCACGCTCTACCGACATTAACGTCACTTACAGGCAAAAAATTTCATTAACTGCCCTAATTGAAAGTCACACAAATTTTTCTGTTCAATATGGGATGTGGCCACCATCTTGATGCTGCTCCATAAATGGGACCATGTGCGGCTCCAGCACCTCATCAATGTACCGCCTAGCATTGAGGATCCCTTGAATGACCACTAGGGGTGTCCGGTAGCGGTTGCTGATGCCTGCCCACACCATGACAGAGGGTCCACCCCATCGATCTGCCTGACGGACACAGGCATCTGCATATCTCTCCCCAGTCCGGCGCCACACACGTTCTCTGCCATCTGCTCTGCTGACACAAAAACGGGACTCGTCAGTAAAAAGGACGGTATTCCACTGCTGGCGAGTCCACCTGGAGTGTGCTCTACACCACTGCAGTCGTCTTTCTCTTCTGGGTTGGGTCAGCAGGTTACCCCTGTAAGGTCTTCTGGCTGTTAGGCCACTGCTCCTCAGTCGCCTCTCCACAGTAGAACTACTGACAGGACGGTGATTCACCCCTTGAGTCTCACGGGCTGTTTGGGCTGCTGTACGGAAACGGTCTCGCAGGTGCATCAGCCGGATGTGACGGTTTTGGCCAGGTGTTGTCACTCTTTCTCGGCCAGGCCTAGGCCGATCATCTACGGATCCAGTTTCTTGTTGCCGTTCAATTAGTCGTTGGATGGTGCGCCGAGTACACCCCATTCTTTGTGCGATTTGAGTGATTGGGACTCCACCCTCTGCAAGCCCCAAAGCATGGTGTCTTTGACCTTGGCTCAGACGCGCCATGATCGCCTCAACACACCTGAGACCACTGGCTTTTTTCTTGGCTGAACATCCCTTTTTAAAGCCACTGAAAACATCCGGTCATTTTAGCCATCCAATAGGAGTGGTGGTCAGAAGCCATATTCGGTGCACAAAAGTCACATGCATTATGTAACAACCCAGCAAAAGTTAAAAAGTTGTCCTGAATGACCCTGATGTAGGCTCCAAACCATGCATATATGCACACACAGTACTTAGTAACTTACAAAATTAATGTGTTAATTTTTTTATGTGGATACTTTTCATTGGGGTTCAGTATACTTGTAGCCAACATTTGAGTGCATTATCCCCACGTTAATTTTTGTGCATAAAATTCATCACAGGGTGGAGTATATTTTTTAAAAATATATAACTGCTGCGTTTTTGAAACACCCCCTGTATACTTATGCCAGTTGTATCTTTAGAGCCAATGGCACTGCAGCCTTAGAATTATATTAACATTCTAGTGTTATGCCATTTGTCATTGAGAGAAAGCTAATGAATGATGCAGCCATTCTATATGGCTTTGAAAGTTGGATTAATACTAACTTAAAAGATTTGAAACGTTATGCCACTCTGAAGCGAAGGTTTTCTTGGGAATCAAATTGCCAAAAACTTAATGATTTATGTATGATTGAAGGGGGGTATGTTGACCCTAAATAATTACTGTGCAAAAAACAGAAGACATTTTTCCATAAAATGACCAATGAAAGAAGTGGAATGACCAATGACCCATTCATATTTGGGTTATCTCTGACAAAGAGTGGCAACTCATCAACATCTCAGTATCTTGATAACTTCCTGAATAATCAAGGTGATGTTACTTTTGACCTAGAGAACAAAATAAATAACCATGAAAAATCAAGGTATGTATCTTAAAGAAAAACAATCTGGATTTGACTGTTCATGAGACATACACTAAAGCCCCTGAGGCTTTCATCTCAGAGACTGTGAGGATATCTTATCACAGCTCCGTCTGTCAATGCACACACTAAAAGTTGAGATGGTCAGGTAGTATTACACACACCGTAGGTTATCGATATGTTCATGCAGAGGTGACAGCATTCTGGAGGCAGCTTATGTTTTCAATATTGTCCTTTGGTACAGAACATTACAGGTTATTACAGGAAAGAGTTGATTTTCTCAGACTCTCATTTATGACAAATGTTTATCTGACTTAAAGGTGCCTCACAACATGTTAATTTATTTTTCATAAGCTTTTTTATGTAACAGGTATACTAAATGTTTGATTATGTGTCCTAACATTTACCACTTTTGTATTTTATTGCACACTTTGTGAATAAAAGTAACACTGCTACTATCTTCAGCATATTAACACCTAAGATGCAAAATGTCTAACCTTCAAAGGGAAAATTATTTGTATAAATCTTATATTCTATTTGCAGCAAACATTGACACACTCTTACTTTTGCAAATTGTGAATATTAGTTAACTCTAACACCGCATGATAAAAATCATCGCACATGCAGCTCATGTGATGCGTATGTACTGCTCATGCGCATGTACTGCTCATGTGATGCTTATGTGGGGTGTCTAGGATACTGATATGAACATATTGCACATGCGATATTTGTTTACATGAGGATTGTTTAGCTTTTGCTTCAGTGCTCACCAAATTGACAAGTTTAAATACATATGTGCAATCAAGTTGGAATGCTCATGTGAGCAACTAATGTGCATCAGCTTAGGATATTTCAGTCAGGGAAAGCACCTTTATTTACCTTTTCCCGCTTTCCCTTTGAAGAGGACAGAGATATACTATGTATCTCAGTGTAATTTTCTGTATTCACTATTATAACTGGTAGATTCTAAAGGCCTTTAAGTTCCTTTTGGGTTATGGAGATTATGTGCAAACATACATGTGAGTGTTGAATCATTTTAAAATACTGATTGAGAACCATAATGAGATGTAACAGGGCAAATTAGAAATAGTGATATGAGCTACATAAGGACCTAGTTGAAACAAAGCCTAATTGAACAAGATTTGTGATAAATTTACAATGTACAAGTGATGAAAGCTTAGTTTTTGTTACTTTTTATCTTTGGTTAATGTAATTTTATAGAGCTTTGTATTCAGGACGGCAATAACATAAAATAAGGAATGGGATAGAATAATGAATTGGCTGTGCAGTAGATATACACTAAATCAGTGAAACCTTTGCCTGCATGAAATGATATGTTATCGGGGCATTCCTTGCATGTACAGCTTTGTGTTATGAGACTATATAACATAATTCTCACATTGGAGTTCATAAATCAATGCCATCTACCAAAAAATATAAGCTCTCACAGTACAAAGTTTTGTTAAGCTGGGTAATATTTGCGATTCACAATGTGAATGCCATGCACATGATGTATGTAAGATATATAATGGTCTTCAGTGTCAGAACAGTATTGTATAAGAGAGATTCATTTTGCCTTTCCTCAAGCATGTAAGAAAAGTCTACATGAATACTGTGGTGCATAATTCTAATTAAAATTAAAACAAGAGGTCCATGGAGCTAATACTGTTCAGACATATAACCTGATGACCGTCACCAAACATTGATTTCGTTAAATGCATTCCCCCTATGACCATCAGAAATTAGTCGAAGTCATCCATGTCTTCCATGTGATGCAACAACAATAATCCACATGAAAAAATGTAGAACATTTGGTATCATTCTTATTATTCTCTATCAATATGTTGAACTTATTGTCCTTTTCCTAAGTGCTTCCTGTCTTTGAAAAAAAAAACGTATCACAAAATTTGACAATTGGCCTAATGCATATTTCCTGTACGTTTTGCAGTTCCAACTCAATTTATTGCCACGGGCATTGGCCTCATAATAAAAGCATTTCCTGATATGCATTCCCTCTATGCCTGTGAGGAAGTAGATTAAGGTCCCCCATATTGTACAAACTATTAAACTTATATAACTTATATCAAACTTCTATATATGATACACATAATTGTGGTAAATTTGGTATTGTAAGCCTTTTAATTTCTCAATCTTTCATGACCTTGAAAAACTAGTGAAGGTCACCCAAAATGTTACAAAAATTTGATCATTGGCCTGACACATATTCATATTTGGGGTAAATTTAGAAATCTCAATTTATGCTGAAAATAATTGATTTGATGCACTTTGAATCCCTATGATGTTAGTTCCACTTAATACCACCAATGGTTCCATCATGACTCCATACATGTACATCATAGACTTTTGTAAAATATTCTAGTAATGGTATATTAATACATATGGACAAGCTCAGAGTTACTGACCATATCAAAAAATCATTTCCTGAAATGTGTTTCCTCTGTGACCTTAAGAGTGAACATCAAGGTCACTCAGATCATGCAATATAAAACTTTTACATATAATACATATCTGTGGTACTTTTGGTATCGCAAGTCTTATTCTGTCTCAACACATTGATTTTAATGTCTTTTGATCCATATCTTTTGAATACTGCAGGTGGTGAAACCAAATTTTAGTGTTTTTTTCTTTTAGCCTGCATGCCATTCCTGCAAAGTTTCGTGATAATTCATTAAAAACTCCTTAAAAATTAACATTCTCAGAATAGAGTTAGTCACCACTGGTGGCAGCACTGTTACAAGGAGAATCATGTGACAGCAGTCCATCCCTTTACATTGATTAAGCCCTCACATTAATTAGGTACAAAAAGTTGTTTTGGGATCATAAAGCCCAAGGTGCCTAGCTAATTTTTATACAGGTAAAAGGTTAGAATGATTCTTTTCTTGACCCTGTTATAAGATACAACTATTTCTTGAAAGACCACATGGAAGATTACCAAACCATATTCTTTACATGTTAATCTACCTGCCATGAGAGGCCACCTGTCTTATAAGACCACTTTTAGTGGTAATGGAGTACACCCTTGTTTCAGAAACTATTGTATTGTGATCATACCCTTGTCAAAACTCATGAGACAACTTACCATTTTCAAATTTTTTTTTAACAATTTTTGGTACCTGCTATAGAGACCAATTGTCATGAAAGACCAGCTCAATTTTTGAGACCACCCTTCCAATAAATTTTATTGTTACTTTAACTAGCGTGTATGTTAACTACTCTGTAGAACAACTTGTGATGAAGAGAAGGGATGATCTTACATACCAGAATCCACACAGAGTTCCTGTCTTAAGAAACCACACTAATGAAAGACCACCTGTCTTGAAATTCTATGTATTCAAGTATACTTTACAATGCCTTCTATGATTACGAAAGACCACCTCAACTAGGAAACTGCAATCTGGTCACCCATAATGGTTGCCTTTGTTTCACAATTTCTTTGTGTCGACAGCAGTACAGTACATGTAGTTCATATCTAGACAGATCTCCCTTATCACCAAGCTAGAGTGGTCTTATAAGACAGGTAGTCTATAATGACGGATCAATTCACATGGTTAAAATGATGTTTGGGATCCCACAAAGTGGCCTCTGAAGAGATATAAGCATCTTACTGGAGATGTCACCTATACAGTGGTTCCTGCTCGGAGAGACCTTTCATATTACCAAATTAAAAATGGCCTTATTTATAGATGGTCTTACATCACAGGTACATTAACACATAACAGGAATCGGGTTTGGGGTCAAGTGGAGTAGGAGGTTTCTTATGCAAATACTAATATACACTTATCCTTGCTAGAGCAACCACCCGTATTACCAAGGTAACAGTGGTTTTTTGACACAGGTGGTCTCTCATGACAAGTAAATGATCATGGTAAGAACAGCAAAGTGGTCTCTCAAGAAAAGGAGGTCTCTTATGGCAGATGTTATACAATATTTGTCTTTGCCTCGAGCGATCACTCTCATTGCAAAGTTCAGTGGTTTCATAAAACAGGTGGTCTCCCATAACAGGTAAATTAACATGGTAAAACGAGTAATTGGGGTTAGTTAAAGTGGTATTTCAATTGTGGGTCTTAAGAGACCATCCTCTCTTGAGAGACTACTTTGCCGCACAGTAGTAGCTGTCTTGAGAGACCCCTCCAATGAGAGACTGCATATTGCTCTCTTAGAATACCGTGCTATCTTTTCCTTATTGTGTCTCTAATGAAAGACCCCCCTGCTTTAAGAGACCACATTTTGACTTACACTAGGAGTGGCCTCTCAAAACAGGGGCCAGTGTATCTCAAAACTATAATCTCTCACAATAGGTAAAGTAACAAGAGTTGGAGCAGGACAAGAGAGACAGGTCTTGTATGGTAGACAGAGTGTGTATATTATATTGTAGTTGTACCTGTTTTTTGTGGCCAATGAGTGGCTTTTCAGCACGGGTGGTTCTTTCATAAATACCTGTTGACATTTAGAGAACTCAGCTTTATACATACACATTTATCTTGTGCTAGCTACAGAGCCCACCTGTCATAACAGACTATGCATTGCAACAACGCATACCCTTAGCCTCCCTTTAGAGCAACACTGATTGTTTTAACAAATTATTTTACTCACCTTTGGACATAAAATATGACATTATACTGTTGCATATCAAACAAACTGAACTTGTACTCATATAAACAACATACAATGTACCAGGTGGATGTTTTATCTTGGTAATCAACGATGATCATGCTCATTATTCCACAGTAAGTATACAAATAAAGCATAAGCCATGTTCTCATTGTGAACCAAGAGACACCTAGTGGCCAACCTTGGCAGCTGACTAATGCTATTGTGACATATTGGCCCATAGATTACATAATATAATAGACGGCACTACCAATATGGAACTGGATCTAGATTTTCATACACTTTTTAACATCTGAAAGATATTCAGGACTGACTTGAAAACTGGACTGTATTTCGTCCATAAGAAAAATTTTATGGACGGATAGACGGATGGACAGACATGAGTGATCCCATTCATATCAGATCCTCCATGTCACTCGATATTTTGAGGCGAAAATTGAAAACTCACCTTTCTAAGCAAGCTTTTAATGACTAAGTGGACAATCTATCGTGATTTTTTAATGCATATTCAACATCGTCCTTTATTCTTTTAACCTGTATAATCAATTGTGCGATGGATTCATACTATTGTAAAGTGCTTATGAAGTTACTGTGTATAGAATGAATGCTCTAAAATTTATTATTATTATCATCATCATCATCATTATCATTATCATTATCATTATCATTATCATTATCATTATCATTATCATTATCATTATCATTATCATTATTATTATTATTATTATTATTATTATTATTATTATGAGCTGTCAGACCTATGACATATGGTCAGCAGAACCCAAGAAATGTATTTGGATTATATTGCTGAAATGAAGATGAAATAGATAATGTAAAATAAAAACCCAAGACGGTGGATTCATCAATCTAAGATTTTACCCAGATTGTTTCCAACAACAACAAAGTTGTACTGAGTTATTTTAAAATCTAATCACAGGTCAATAATGTCAGAGACATATAATCATTAAACCATCACAGGTCTCAGCAGAGGCTTCCACAAAAATGGCGATAAAACACATTAAACTAAACCTAGGTCGAACAAAGCACATATTTTTAAAAGTACATACAGTGAAAAATTGTGATTTGTCATTGTCATTTGTGTCACCTGTCTTGTGGTTATACTGCAATCGGACAAAGAGAAGGGACATTGTTTCTAATTTTTCAGTTTTAAATGGATTTAACTATTTTATTTTTCCAATTCAAACTTTGAACTATAAGAAGTGAATACAAAAAGCGGCTCTCACTCTTTTCAAATTTTGCTCTGTTTGGTTTCTAGGACTTTGATGTTCGAAGGTTAACATCTCACTTTAGCATAACAGGTTTGGGGAATTCTTACAGTCCTACAAACCAAACAAAGCAAAATTTGGAAAAAGTGAGACAATCTATGTACTTTTCAAAAATATAAAATATACTTTGTTGGCCTTATTTTTAGGTAATTGTGCTTTATGGCAAATTTTGTGGGGCCCCTCTGCTTAGCAGAAGTATATCATTAACAAATGATTTTAATGGGTGGACAAACGACTTACTACAAGTATTTTTCTTAATGTAGCGTGAGGACAACAACAGTATATAGAGTAGATGAGCTTTGCATTTATAATCACTGAACTATTAGTCTAAGATACATGCATATGCAGTCATGTGACAAGCTTAAGCTGCTTAATACAATAACAAGCTACAAAGGAATGTTACAACTCCGCAAATTAAAATACGACTCCACAGTTTGTACACATCAGACATCTGCTGGACATTGAAATGTGTTATGAGAATTTAACAACTGTCCCTGAGCTATTTCCTCAAATACAATGGAACCCACCCTTCAAGAACTCGTTATATACAGATGAGCCTGCTCTTGTAAACACCCACATAATGCAACTTCCCCTCCATTTTGTCCATATTTTCTGATCATTTTTTTTTTCAATTGTCCCTGCACTATGAGCCTTTATTACTCGGACAACAAAAGACCACATTTTTGTGGCCCAATTGATGGTCATATAGTCTCAATTGTAATAGATAAATTCTAGGCAGACAACTGGACAAATGCCATTAATATCTTGCTTGCTCAGATTGCAATTTTTTTGTCCTGAGTAACAGAGCATGTGAATAGGTGAGCCTTGCCTTGTGCCAGTAAGCTCTCACGGCACCTTAACCTGTCCTGAACTCTGTATCAGTAGCTAAACACGTGCTGTGAACATAATCCTCATGAATGTAAGTTTTAGATTTTATTATTGGACATCGCAAGCAGAAGAAAGCATTAATTCTTTACCCCTGAGTACCAGTCAAATCCAGCTGGTAGTAATTCAATACCGAGAGGACTATTCTTTATAGAGTGGCACTGCTGCAGAAATTATTGGAAAAATGCATGAAAAAGAAGGTGTGTCCATACAGTGCAAAATGGATTGCTAGAATATATAGAGCACTGCCACTTTTCCCAATTAGAGCACATTAGGTAGTACCTAATTTAAATGCATTAAAAATGGAATGCTGAAAGACTTCCAATCTGGCATTATATAGCTCCTCACCTGTGTCACATGGTAAAGGCAATAGGTGGGTCAAATGATGGAACTACTGAGGTCAGATTGCAAGCTAGAACAGTTTTGCTACATCAGAATCAAGGTCACGATTGCACATATTTTTAAAACTGTATAGACTAACTCTCTAAACTTCCTTCTCCACAGCTTTATAGTACTGGTGGTTGCAGGTTGGTGTGTGTGTGGGTGGTATGGTACTGCTGTTCCACTTGTTATAAGCCAGCTAAAATACACTCACTGACCCAAGAAGTTAATCTACAGCAGTCTTATTTTTAAAGTTAAATGTGATTTCTTTTAGCAAAATTCTGCTGTGACATTGTCATGGTAAGGCCACACCATTGTGCTATGCAATAACAATTATGTACCAGTCCACTTTCTTTTGTAAACTTACCTGTAATAGCCTATTTTTGTTTAAATTTACATGTAATAGTGCCATTGCGCACCCCAGATAGCAGCACTTTGGTGTGACCACTTTCATAAAGTTTCTCTTTTGCTTCCACAATAAAAGACTCAAATCGTTATATTGATATGGAGCACATTATATGCAATATATAACTCGATCACGGGCTGCCCTCTTGGGTCCTAAAAGGGTTTAGTGAGGATAATGTACCTTGATATGTGCTGCCCTCGATTAGCTCGTCGCAACATCTCAGTTTGTGCTGAACTCGTTTTTCATGACTAAAAAAGAAAGGTTCCCATTGTCCCCACAACAAACTAATTTCTTCCACTTAAAATTCACAAGTAGAGAATATAATACAAATTAAGGTTTTTGGTGTTGCCAATATAAGTAAAGTGCACCAGAGCACCCAAATTCAACTCTTATTTTGGGTAAAAAAATACCGAAGATTCACGATGATTGTGGGCTCCGCTGACTGTAATCTTCTGGTTCTGCAAGTGCAGACTTTCCTTCTCTATCACATGTACTATGTTTGTCTCATAATTTTCACAAACCTGCATTCATCTATAGTCAGATTAAACTTAAATCAAATGTCATGCAACTATGTTCTGCTGTTCTGGAGAAAAAGTGGAAAAGAAACTTAAATAAAAAAGTCATTGAAATTAGAAAAAAGTTACAGCACCACCTGGGGACCAAAATGTAAATTATGTGAAACCCAAGTGACTGTGAATGTAATACCGAAGCAATTAGCCAAGTAGTTCCTCAGAAGAAATTTTGTTTAAAAAAAAAATAGGAAAATAGACAATAATTTCATCAGTTTCTCCTTCAGGAAGTACTTGAGGGTCAGCTGTGTGTAAAATCAAACCCTTCCATAAAACCTCTTTGACATTTTTGCAATATATGCACGGTACTGCTACCTACATGTACATGTACAACAGCAGCTTTCACTGACACATGGTCCTAAAGTTAAACATCTGATTGCTTCGTAAAAAATGAACAGATCCTCATCAGTTTAGCACACTTTTATTGTCTTTAGTCAGATTATTACATAATAAAATTTCATGCAATTCTCTTCAGCCGTTCTTCAGACGGGGTGCAAAATAGCCAGAACATTAAAATTATAAAAAAAAAAAAAAAAATAGGCAAACATTGCAGTGCCACTTGTGAAATGTCAACTATATGACCCCAGGTGACCCTGTGTGCAATATCACGGCAGTTGGTCAAGTATTTCTTGAGAAGAAATTTTCAATTTTGTGAGAGAAAAAAAACAAAACGAATTAACAAAATTAAAAAGAAAAAAACAGAAAAAATATTACTATCATCATCTCTTTTGGAAACTTGGTAGAGGACTACCTCAGAAACATCCATGTGCAAAACAAAACACTCCATGCAATGGTTTTTGAGAATTCAAAAACATGTAAATAGTTTGATGGGTAGATGGAGACGGGCAACAGACGCAAATGAATTCCATATATGGGAGTGAGATTCTCCCACTTGAGCCCATTGCTTTGAGGCTTCTGTACAATAAAACTAATGCCAGCATTAGCTACATGTACATTGTGCAAATTGAGAATTTGCTTACACCATAGCATAAATTGTAGCAGTTCCAGCTTTGCTCTATCGATACAGTAAGTTTACTGTATCAGGAACCATGTTATATTATATGGCTTAAGGTCAATGGCAACCTCCACAGAGTAGTCCCTTTCAAGTGTGTACTGCTGGGCAAGTGACCCCTGTTCTGATATGGAGGCTGGGGTTGTCAATCCTGTGTAATACAGTGGCAAGGTCAAGTTGGTGACAATATGTTTTTCTGTGGGGTTGAACACCATTGCGAGGCCCTTTTTAGTCAATCTAGCGTTGACGTGCATGTAACTGTCTATACTTTGCATATCAGGTCTCCTTACATGTACAACATCACTTGTGATAATGTCACGGTACTTCTTGTAAAATGAAACCCATTTCTGAACTATGGCCTTAGTTTCATCACAGTCAAACACTCTGTAACCACGATAAAAGGCTGCCACGCCGGCTCCCATGTATTGAGCCAATGCCCATTCATATTCAAGTTTGTGCATCTTTAAGGGTTCAAATACAGCAGGAGCACCGCCTCCATGATACTGAACCAGGGGTACGAACATCCAGCCAACAGTAGGAATCCAGCGATAGAGGTCATCATACATGCCCTGTCTGCTGACACTGATGTCTTGCCAGCGAGGCAGCGAGTACTGGTTCTCATTGTAGCCCATTCCTGAAAGAAAAGTTTGACACTGAAACATGTAAATGTGAACAACGATGTGCATTACATGGCTGTGGAGAATTCTTGTGATACTGGCTGACTTGGATATGGTTCAGCCTGAGAATAAAGCTGTGCCCAAAAATTGCTTTTATTCAAAACAAATGATAAGGTGGTACAGTATATAATGAATACAGTACAGGAATGTGGAGAAGGTATTTGTGTGCCACTTAAACTTTTCACCCTTAATGTTTCCAAAACCAACTGGTTTGCAAATGTTGTCTGTTCCAATGTTTTTGGTTAATTTCAACCATAATAAATAAAGGATTGAATCAGAATTGTCGATGAGACTTATCAAGATAACATGCCACAAGACCACAGCTTTCCGGGCGTGTGGGGTGCTAAGCACCAACCCATGCAAAAAAACTCTGTTAAGGCAATGTCAGACTCTGTCATAATTCAACAGATAAAGGGTTATACCAGGAAAAATCTATAATCATTTCCATCAAAAATGTATGAATAATCAGGTCAACCTCTGATATGTAAATCAGTTTACTGATATTATGTATGTGAGGCAGATGTGGTTCCCTCAGTCTTAGTTACAGCTCAATACTTAACTCTTTTAGTGGCAACTGTGACTAAAGTCTAAGTACTTTGATACAAATTGATGAAATTTTCTGAATTATTAAATGGATATTAAATTAATATTCTTTGTAAAGAGGCCTTTTATTGGAAGTACTAGCATAGCTCTAGTCCCATAGAATATAATGGTTCAGATCAATGGCTTCCCTCAGCACACCAAGGGCAGAATGCCGCCGAAGCATGCCAAGTAAAGCTATTGACCCAGTCCAAACTTGGCACTAAAAGAGGTAAACACTGATACGGCAAGTGTTGGGTCAAGCATTGAAGCTGCTTATCAACTGTCAATTATTGTACAAGAGGGGTTCATATATGGTTGTGTCTTTGTAACCCATTGTGTTATAAAATATGTTAAAAACAAAACAATAGTCAATGATGAGAGTTCACCTTTTGCCCCTCAAAGGAACCAAAATCACACCCATGACATGTAACATACCATCTGCTTGAAAATGTTTCCTGAATTTCTCATTAACAGAAAAGATTTTGAGTGACAAGTGTGGGCATACAAATAGATATTATTTAGAAGAAGAGCATGCACATGTCTCCTTCTTTGGTACTAGCTTGAGAGCTCCTTTAGTTTGTATCTATTGCTTTGTTATGTGAAAACTATACATTATCACATTTGTCTGGCTTTGAACCAAAATAGTAAAAACAAAAATGGTAACTATAATGTCAGTGGTTTCTGTATTTTCTGGTAAGTGGGGCTCATGCTTCCAATATGGCAACTGAAGTTCACACAAGATCAGCTAAGAAAGCATACAGCACTTTGGCATGCTACTGTTTAAATAACAGCTCTGAATACAATACACAGAAGAAGAAAAAAAGTTAATTACTATCAGGATGCTAGCTGCCACACACAGTAATCAATAGCATTGTTGCATAAATTTAATGATAATGATCAAAAATGAACAATTGGTCAAAAAGCAGGAGTTCACAGCATCAACATCATGTAAACATCATGCTTGGCTCTCTGAATGGGAACACTTCTACCACATTTCAGCTCAAACTCAGCAACAGTTTTCCCAGGAATAGATTGCTGTGACCTTGAAAATATCATGAAGGTTATCTCTCTTCAACATGTTTTATACAGGCCCATCTAAAGTACATAGCTACCAAGTTTGGATCAAATCCAGTTGATAATTTTTTAGTAAGAGATGTAGGGGTTGACGTTTAGTCATTGGCGTCAATCTAACCTTTCAAGTTCACCCAAGGTCAAAAGTACTCACCAGCAGCAGAAGAAAACCTATGCAATTTTAAAGCAATTGGCCAAGTAGTGTTGGAGAATGTGGTTAAGATTTGGCAAAATATAAACTAAAAAAATCCTTTAAAAAATCTAAAAATCACTTGAGTATCGCCATTTGCTCAAGCAACTTACCCAAAGCAGATACCACCAAGTTCGAGGTTGTTCTGTCTGACAGTTTCAGGGAAGCCAGGACAAAAATTAAAATATGAAGGGATGATGCACAACTGACTATCCGATAAATTCAGATGACAGACAAGTCAGTTAAGACAACAACAATGTAAGGTAGGTGCCTACAAGTATCTAACACAGCTATGCTCACCTGTTTTGCTGCCTCCCTGGTAAAAATAATAGTCTGGCTGATTGACATATATCTCTTTCTGTCTCATCAACGTGTAAAACTGTCCCTGTAGTTTATTCTGCTGGTAGATGGAGTCACTGTAGCCAGTGTGGTGTGAGTGGTTTGTTGATCCACAGGCATATCCTCCATAAGGCCCATCGGTCTCTAACATGCTCAGTCCTGTCTTCTGTATAAAATTAGTGACCTTCTTGGTGAGGTCATCATACCAGCCTGAGGCCATGCATGCACTACCAATGGACTGGTTTGTACCTGGCTGAGTGGCCATCCAGTAACTAGACACACCTCTGGTCAGGCCTATCAAGTCATATCCACCCACCTCGATACCTTTACTGCGGGCATATTGAATATCAGCTGCCATGTTCTGTATGTACGTGTCATTGGTCGATTCCAGGTTGAAGCCAGACCAAAAGCTGTAGATTAGCATCTCAAAGCCAACTTCTGCCAGCTGATCCACTGCAGCCCTCATGGATACCGAATCAGCCTGAGTTAAGTGAAAGAAGATTGGGTTTTCTTGGGTATGTGGAGCCAACAGACGGAGCAAACGATGTTTTGCTAAAGCTTGACGTTCTGGATCAGCTGACCCTATCACAAGTTCATGGACATGAAATGAAGAGAAACCATCTGCTATGGGTACCCCCGGCATTAGTTGATAACTACAGTTGACAATGGGCTCAAAGCTGCCAGGCATTGCACCAGCAGCAGGATCAATCCCCCATACAACTTCTGTGCCATGTGGCTCGTTGCTTTCAACAAACAGCCAATTATATCCCTGTTGTGCCCATTGCTGATTCACAGCAAGAATCTCAACTGAGTACACCGCAACAGAAACTTGATTAGCAGCTTCTGGTAGAGCCGATGCACTGATCCATTTTGCTAATAATGGGATTCCATCATACATTTCATAGTGAACTGTAATGGTTACCATCTGGTGGTACTCAGGAGCTGTGTTGGGAGCCTTAAACGTCACATCTAATCTCAGTCCTTTGGGTGGCCACACAATGTCCTTTGGTGCTCCTCTGAGGGGTCGATAAGGAAAAGGGGCTTCTGGACTGCCTGTTTTATATGATACATAGTGGAAAGCTTTAGGATCATATGTTATATTCTGCTTGAGAGCTGTTCTGTTCAAATAAGCTCTTGGCATCTTTGTCAACAAGCCCCCAACTTGGTACTGGATTCCATCAAGACCTATAATGGATTCTGGATATATTGCCCTCAAAATAGAGGACCGCTTTTCATGAGAGTAAAAGTCCACTGTTGCAAAATCTGGAGTAGTTGTGAATTCTCGACTGATGAGGCCATTGCTCAAGACAAGGTTGCCTTCTGGTGACTCGATGAGGGTTGTGGGTGTGGTTATATCTGTAATCAGCCAATCAGGGAACTTTGCAGCTGTTGAGTGATATACCAGACACGTGAACATCAACAAGATTTGCCTCTGCATCTTGCAGGTGTCCATGTGAGCTACCTGGGACAAAAGGAAAACCATGCATTGATACATGTACTTCACACATTTTTCTGCATATTGTTGTTGGTATTGTTATTTTTATGTTGACATGAGCCAGCAGAGTGCTAAAGATGGAATAAACAGTGTTCATTATATGAAAACTATCAAACAACCAGAAGTCTTGCTCCACAAAGAAGAAAAAGCACAGTTGACTGCCAATTGAACCGTGTTGTACCAAAATACCCTATTCATGGACAGTTATGTAAGATGAAATTTAAAATATATCTAAAATATACCTAAGTTTCTACTTTACTCACATTACATGCTCTGATACCACACTGTGATCTTAATTCTGAATCCACTAATAATAATAATAATAATAATAATAATAATAATAATAATAATAATAATAATAATAATAATAATAATAATAATAATAAACACATCTGATAATTCCTACCAAAAAGTCTACCGCTTTTAAGAATACCTCTCTCAGTTTTAACAGGTATAAAAATGGGAAATATGAGCTTAACATTGTAAAGTATTGATACCAACGAATAGACTGAAAAGTATGTATAATAGCAGTTCATTAATAACTTGCCATTTTTTGGTCTCTTTTTTTAATATTTCCACAGTAAACCCTACCAACCTCCCTGTGTTATTTTTCAAGCAATGGGGGTGGACATGACACTTGCTTTCATATGGTTTATGCTACACAGTCAAATGTCCAGCAACATTTTCATGCATCCAATACAATACGTTCATTGACTGATGTCTCCATGTTCGTTCCTGTTATTACCTACTTCTAACACATAAATACGGAAACCTGAAAAAATCAGGGAAAGCTATCTTTTTAACAAGATGGCAGCATGCAATGCCCATCCACCTGACCTGACATTGATATATCAAAACCAAAATAAATCCTAATCAGAAATGCGTTTACGCAGTTTCATCTGCTGCTCGATCTGAGCTAGCACAACTAGCAGAGCTCAGCTAAGAGTTGACACTAGATCATGCCAAATCTTTTCACCAAAACAAACATGCACACTGGTATCCCAGTAGTAACTAAAGTAGCATATGCTGACTGATCATTACCTTGATATAATTTGTTATAAAATCAAGAAATGAAAGTACATACATTTTCATGCAGAGTGAGTAAAGGCACATTTTCACCAATTTTGGAATAAATCCAACTTGCAGTTTGTAAGAAAAAGTTACAAATATACATATACATAAATATAAGTATGGAAGAAAAGTTGAAAATTAGAAATATATATGTATATATAGGTTGCAGCACTACCTGTTGAACAAATTACTGTCTAGAGGTCCCTTGAACTGTCCCTTTGCAATTTCAAAGTAATTGGCCAAGTGGTTTTGGAGAAGTCATGACGCACTTTGCCCCCCCCCCCCAAAAAAAAAAAAATTATCAAAACTCCAATAATCAATGAACCATGATCTGTTGAACAAACAGAGAAGAGACCCTCCCAAGGTATATCCTCTCCAAGAAGAGGATCTGGTCAACAATTTTACACAAGAAGTCTAAACTGCAAATTGTCAATGACAGACAGACAATAGATGCTGGACCACCATTGTATTTGTGTCTTTTTGTCAGCACCACTTCCCGGGAGTCATTACACTATGTAACCTCAGCAGAATTACATGTCTACCTTGAAAGTTTTACTTGCTCTGATTGGGATTTACCGGGCAAGTGGACATACAAATTACGGAACCCTGAATTTTTATCTTCACCATGACATATTCAAAGGTTAATTTCTCAGACTGCCTAAATGTATATTACTTATCTGAAAGATAATCACAGGTCTTAAGCAGCAGACTGACACAATACATATACAATGTATATTTGATCAGTATGTGTGTAAATTAAAAAGAATGTACAGACCAAGAAGTGTAAGTTCTACTCACGCCACAAGCTCTCAGATTCTATCAATCTTTAGTAGGTAATGTCACTTTTAAAATAAGGAATCACATGACACAAGGCCTTTTAAGATAAGGATGATAATTTGCATTTACGAAATTTTCTGTTATCAGTACAGTGACAACATGGTTGTCAAATGTGTATCTAAATGAAAATGAACCTGTGCTCTACTGACAGGAATCTGCTGCTTCAGTAAATACAGACTTTACTATGCTATACATCTACAGCAATTCTTGTGTTGAGAGACCGCCCCCCACGCCCCCTAGTCTTTTTTTTAATTAGTTGTTGGGTATATTTTTAAAGTCTCAGTCAGTGTGGACCCCAGTAGACAAGGAATGCAAAGCGAATTGGGTGCGAGAACAATTAAATGGAATAGGCTCCAAGCCAGATGTCCAGCTGGGAATTACACATCACGCGTTGTGTGGCCATGTTTGCGGTAACACATGCATCAAAATATTGTTATGTAAATTATATGATTGTACATAAAGACAGCACATACACAGTACAGTGTAATTGTGGTCAATGTATTGTGGCAGCAATCACACTTATTGACTTAACTCTTTCAGTGCTAAGTTTTGGCCTTGTGTCAACAGCTTTTCTCCGGTTCACACTGACAAATATATTCTACAGGACTATAGGCAGCTGGTACTTGCATGGAAGGACTTTTTACAAAGAATATTAGTATAGTACTCATTTGATAATTCAGAGTTCATCTTAAGTACTTTGACTTCAGTTGCAGTTGGCAGTGCAAGATGTCACGCGATGTAAGACCCTGTGACCCCATGTCCTCAACATCAAAATCAAACAGTTGCATGGGACCAAATACTCATGTTTTTGGTGGACTGTGGGACACATGCCTTTGCCAACAGTCTGCTGCTATTTATATCCATTCAATACAATGGTCAAGTAGGACTCAAGGGTTTAGACCCATTTAACATACTAGCGTATCGTACTTTCTTAATAATTTGGCTACAGTAATATTCTATACACAGTGGATCCCCTCTTGTAAGGCCACTGCAATTTTACCAGAAATGTCTCCTCATAAATAAGAGGGATAGCCTCGCTCCGGGGAACGGGGTGGGGATAAATTGAAAATACAAGTACCATACTTATTGCACGGAGAAGTGGCCTCTATAGAGGGAGGGGGCTAGGGGCTTTAAAAGAGGGGACCACTATATGTCTTTGTGTACATCATGGAGGATATGCAAAAGCTGAAACATGCACCAGTTGAAAATGCAGTATTGTCCCACGTAAAGAGATGCAAGTTATGCGTGGGCATATTTAATTTATTTGTACCTGGTCAATTTGAAGTGCTGTGAAAGACTGCATCTTTGCATGGTCACCTTTCCATATTCTACAGTCTATTTCTGTTGAAAATGTACCTGTATTCTAAGAATACCTGCAATACGAGACCACTTCTTGCTGACTGCTGATGATAAATTACAGGTACCACAGCATAAACCTATATCTACACCTAAATCTGTTGTACATGATAGCTGTATTTACTGTCTGCTGTGATAGATATGTACATATAACATACTGTGCTCTATTTTTTTTATATTTTTATCTTTAACTTCAAATTGATACAGGAACTGCATGTGCCAATACACTATTTTAATGTTTAGGAATTATTCCCCCAATTGTAATAATGAAAGACAAGAGAAGCTTCACATGTAAATCCAACGGTTTTTCGGTGTATAAGATCCCTACATCATTGCTCTAATTGATAACAGGAGCTTAGGATTCAACTGTCATAATAGAGAAGCAAGAAATGATTATATTTGGATATTGTGCTTTTAATCTTGGTATTAGAATAACGACATATATATGCGACTCCTGTCTATCGCACTATATCATACGTAAGAACTACACATGATGTGCCATTAACGAATTCAAATACATGCCTACGCATGATACATGGACACATGCAGATCCACCGGAAAATAATTTCTCCATTATAGGGATGCAGCTTGGCACATAAAGTAAAATCCAGATCATTAAGCTTTTCCCCTGGGTACAGACACCATACAACCATCCTGAAATGAGGTGGCTATTTTATGAAAGTTGTTTAATATTCCCCTTCCGAAATGCTAGGAGGCATAGACAAATTTTATTTTGAAATGGAAGAAAATTAAAAAAATCTCTCAAAAATGTATGTATAAGCATTATCATGAAAGCATTATTATGAAAGGTTCTTTGTTAGATCACAGTTAAAATTTCAGTGACTTTGGCCTTATAAATGAAATTATCTGATACACATGAAATGCAAAATAAGTACTTTTTTTATTCCATTTGATTCTATGCACCTCAGTACGTACTTTAAAAAATCTTTATTTTTTATCCATCAAATATACCTTTAATGCATTATTTTTTTCAAAGTGACTTGGCAAAGTTATCTTTTTCGCTTTTTCTGAAATCATTTGAATCAGGTATATCTTTAATAAAATAAACCATATGAAAAAAAACAATGTATTTTTGAAGAACATATATTTGACATTATCACAAGTAATGTACATCTAAGGAGACCTGACATGCAAAGTATAAATAGTTACATGCACGTCAACCGTAGACTGACTAACAAGGGCCTTGCAATGGTGTTCAATCCCACAGAAAAGCATACTGGCACCAACTTGACTCTGCCACTCTATTACACAGGATTGACTACCACAGCCTCCATATCAGAACAAGGATCACCTGCCCAGGAGTTCACAATTGAAAGAGACTGTTCTGTGGAGGTAGCCATTGATATTCTGCTATATAATATTACATAATTATTAGTCTACAGTATGGGATAATGCCAGAGCACGTCACTACAAGAGGGTGTTATTGGTCAAGAAGGATCAACTAATATATCTGATTGGTCAGGGGATCTCAGGTGATTCCTGTTGACCAGTGATAATCCCCGCTGATTGAAGTGTTGTCAGCATCTCATGATGGCAGCAATTCTGTGTTGTGTATGATGACCCAAGGTTATTGTTGACAGTTGTGGAATTATAATATTGGGTAATTCCTGTATTTCATTCTATGTTTCCATTGGCTTATTATTTGGACAAGATCTGCGTGAAAAAAAAAACAGCTGAGTGTATCCAATGGCCTTGTGATGTGGATACTCCTCGTCAAGGACAGATCTAGACATTAAAAATCTGTACCCCGAATTGGAAATACAAGCATAATTTACAAAAAAAAAAATGGCCTTGGCCTTTTAATATTTCATTTCAAAGTATTTTAGCCATTTTCACATTTCTTAAGCCAAATTTACGAAATGTTAGTATTTGGCTAATATGCTAATGGCCAGAGCGGTCTCTGCCTGGTCGAAGGCTCCGCTTAATTTGTCACAAAGCTGGAATGGGTTTGAGTCTGGAGGCAGTACATTTGTTAACATTTATTGTACATGGTTTACATTGAATAAATGGGGTTTAGGCTTGACCAGTTGCTTACTTGGAAATAGAATTAAAGTGTCGAAACTTATGACAAATCAGTTGGATCCTTGAGAAAGCTTAACAGTCACCCCCTCTCAAATGAGATTTTCTTGCCAGAAGTACTTCATAGCTTCTATTATACAGCTATTTGTATACAAGAAATTTCAATTTCTGTTCTATCATTGCCCCTCAAGAGGAGCCACCCGTCTTATGTGACCATTTTTCTACTGTAAAAGGAAAGCCCTAAAAGAAAGGGACCACTGTATATTTGATTTAAAAACTTTTGTGATTACTTTCGTCATGAAACTCATGTACTACTGGTTGATAACTATCACTCATACAGGCATCTGTAAAAAGTGTTTTGAAGATGCTCTACCTTATGAATGAAAAGTATGTAATACATGTTTAGTAAATACCTTACGACTGATACCTTGTGACTGGGTTGCTTCTAAAAGCAATTACAGAATTTTGAGTTTGCAATTTTTATTTTTTTTTGTTTGTTTGTTTGTTTGTTTTTTTGTTTTTTTTTTTTGTTTGTTTTTTTTTTGTTTTTAAACTTTGAAACTTGTTGTGTGAAATTTTATATACTTTTTGTGTTGTGTACTTTTCCCTAAAAAAAAAAGAAAAAATAAAGTGTTCATTGTCTTGATCACTTTATTGTATTTCTTGGAAACAAAACTCTTAGTTGAAAGCTGAACAGGTTTCTATGATGCAATCTGTTTGAAGGACAGTGTAAGAACAGAGAGGTCAAAAAGCAGTTGCTGATTGCAGACTTGGATGTTTTTAATTCAGGTATGGTTAACAACCAACCATTCGAAATGGTGAGAAAAGCTTTATCAGTATCCATGATGTCGATCAACTCTTTCAGTGCCAACTGCAACTAAAGTTGAACAACTTAATAAGAACTGCAATCAATTATAATGTGGATGCTACATTCATTCATAAAATGACCTTTACCTTTGAGTGGCGGCATGCCTGTTGTTGTGTAGAATATGATGGTCTAGATCAGAAGCTTTCCCTGGTGTGCATTGCATCACATAGCAGAATCTCTTGACTCAATTTAAAATGTGGCACTGAAAGTGTTAATGTCATATTTGCCTCACAAATGCTGGCTGTGTTTTTTGGTGGTCCACATAGTCTGTACTGCCTTCAAAGAGAAAATTGTATCAGTGCTTCACTAGCTGTAAGGGCTACATGTATTATTATTCTTCAGGGCAGAATACATTTTGTTATTATGCTTATCTTTATAAATAAACAGATGTTTCTGAAATATCTACAATATATAATTGAAAACTAAATGAGAAAACATCGTTTATGAAATGTTGAAATGCATGTACGTGTGTGTAAAGGATTTAATGTTTATAAATGGTAATTGTCTGTATGGGCTATATTATTATACATATTATGTAAACTTATTGTGAATGCCTGATTTATTAAGTGGTGAAATACATGCATGTGTTTGTACCTGATTGTAAAAGTGTTATGTAAATATACAGCAGGCTCTGACATACATGTATCTTCAGAATGAGGAGTTACAAGGACTGTGTGACAAGGATGTAAATTTGTGAATGGGAGAGGGGTCAATATAGGCCTTGCCTGCACCCCAATCATGTTTGAAAAAGATGTTTATCTAAACAAACTTTGTCAGCGTGAGAGCCCTTGTAGTCACTGTGTTGTATTTACATTTACTGATGATCAATGAATATAGCATGTGCTTACCTGTAAATCTTGGTGTGGGTAAGTTTTAGGTAGAGCATACAAGTATGACTGTGACATATGTCTATGCATTTTCCATTAGGGCAATTTCTATAAATTGAAAGACATTTGACACGGTATATATATATATATATATATATATATATATATATATATATATATATATATATATATATATATATATATATATATATATATATGTATATATATAGGTATATATAGGTATATATATGTGTGTGTGTGTGTGTGTGTTTATTACTTTTTAATTTTTGCTACAAATTTTAGAAGTTCAATGAAATAAATGAAAGGGTACATGTGTTGAGATACATTTTTTAACTGTACATTGGTTAGCGTCCTTGGTCAGTGGGTTTGTGTTGTGTGGCAAGTCATGCTACCGCTGAGGCAGCTGCAGCAGGACTTAGTTGGCAATGTAAAAACGAATTGTGGACTGATTACGATGGTACTTAAAAGAAAGCGCTATTGAGGAAGAATTTGAATGTGCAATTTTTGGTATAATTATGGAAAAATATAATATTTACATATGAAAAAATCAGGAGCTTGTTTTGCTAAATTTGTGGGTTGGGGTGTTTTTTGTTTTTTGTTTTTTTGGGGGTTGGGTTTTTGTTGTTGTTGTTGTTGTTGTTGTTGTTGTTGTTGTTTTTTGGTTTTTTTTTTTTTGTTTTTTTGTTTTTTCTGTTGTTTGTTTTTTTGTTTTTTGGGTTTTTTTGTTTTGTTTTTTGTGTTTTTGTTTTTTTTTGTTAGTATGCTAATTTGGTGATATACAAAAGGGTTTTTAAACGTCCCCAAACTGAACTGTACAGGTAAAAAATATGGTGCAATATTTAGGTGGAAATTTAATGTTTTGTGTCATTGTTCAAATTTTTTACCTTCTTTTCAATATGTCCAGGAAAGCACCTACAAAAAAATATACAATTTCTGGAAAAAAAAAGAGAATATGGACAATATAATATGGGGAGAGCGTGTTTTAATTTGCATGCATTATTTTTGAAGCTATGACATATTAAGTATTTAATGTTATTTTCAAAGGACTAATTTTTATTCAAATTAGCTGGGGCACATGTAGTGCTAAATCGATAACTTTGGTTCCAAAATGAAAGGTTTGTGCCCTAAATATTGACCGACTGCCCATTCATACTCCGGTGCATGTTTCGTGAGGCGCTCAAACGCCGCCGGTGCCCTACCCCCATAATACTGAGCCAGAGGAGAAAACATCCAGCCAACAGTAGGAATCCAGCAATACAGGTCATCATACATGCCCTTCTGATTGACACAAAACTTCTCTCCAGCGAGCTAGATTGTATTGCCACTCATTATATCCCATGCCTACAAGAACATGAAAACTGAAATTCATATATAACATAATAGTTGGTTGTGTTAGGGGTTCTCATGAAAATGCCCACATCATATATTTTAGACAGTAACATTTCCATATCCAAACCGTAGTCCTGATGATACAAATCCGATTAAAGGCAATGTTCCTTGGCATTCTTAGCTCAATCACATAAATTTATAGTGCGTCTGTACCCAAAAGAGTCCAAAACGTACATCCAAAGGTTCATGGCGTAATAAAAAGCCATGTCTAGTTTGCATATGACAAGAATGCAAAAAAGTTTGTTTAAAATTATAGGCCTATTTAAGTAAAATTAAAGGCCTAATTAAGTAAAATTATAGACCTATCTCAGTAAATTGGCTTGAACAGGTGCTAATCGGACCGTACAATTCATGAAAATGGACAAAAATCTGCAGCACAGCAGAGAATTTGCAAGCACAGGTTACAACTTTGTTGAAAATATCAATTGAATTTGTGTCTTTTTGTCCAGAACCACTTCCTAGTAGTTATTAGGCCTACCCTATTCCGCAGTCCGAACTCTTTACTCTCAAAAAGCTAACCTGTTACTGCCTAACTTATATAAATATGGAAGTACTATTGTCCATATTGCACACGTTTTTCTGTAGAATTTTGACATAGACTGTATTAGCCCAAATAAGTTCTAAGGGTCTTCAGCGGGTAACTACTCAGAACATGTTTCCGAGCCTATACCCGTACGTCTCTCTAAGTAGCGGCTCCTTGTCTAAGCAAAATATTCAGCAAAGACAACCTACATGATAAAATTCAGCATTTGAAAAGTACTAGTAGCAACCACCGTCTCAACAGTGATCATATCCATACAAGTCCACAAAGTGACACTAACACCAACATCAATCCATCAACCCCCCCCCCCCCCCCGGCGTAAAATGACCATCACGGGATTCCAAAAAACATGATTACACAATACGATGTGCTTTAGACATGTACCTAAAGGCATGATGTTGGTTTGAAAAAGATACATTAAGAGTATTTCCAAAAGGAAAGTTTTTGAATGTGCAAATCGAGTGGTGAAAATTTAATACAGTGTCAGAATTTGCAAGTACACTGGTTCAAATGTCAAACATCAGCCAGAAACAAGTGAGATCGGTATCAAAAGGCAAATCAGTCAAAAATTGCAAGAACAGTAGTCATATTGCATTACAATAGCCAAAATTGTAAGCATAGCAGTCAAATTTCAACAATGGTTTAAAGAAATATTTTTGAAAGGAAATTTAAATGTTCAAGAAAGCATAGAATCCTACAAGTCTTCTAATAAGTCATTCATTAAGGTAATAATTCAGAATTAAAAAAATATAGTATGTCATTGTAAGTCATCAGCTTGTCAGCTAAGCACAATGTACATCTAATTCATGGTTCTATAAAGTTCAAAAGGTCAAAATGTATAACAGTCCTAATTGTTGTACAATTCTACCACATTTATCAGAGAAAGAGTTAGGTTTTATGGAGAGAGAGAGAGAGAGAGAGAGAGAGAGAGAGAGAGAGAGAGAGAGAGAGAGAGAGAGAGAGAGAGAGAGAGAGAGAGAGAGAGAGAGAGAGAGAGAGAGAGAGAGAGATCATGTTGAAATCCCTACAGGTAACTGTACGTACAGCTGTCTTCCATGTGACAGTTTTTAATTTTTTCATTGACAATCAGACATAGGTCAACTTGTCAGTCAGCTGATTTAGATGCTACTTATTTATACAAAAGATAGAGAGAAAGTCAAATATGTATACATTTACCCATTTATCGAAAGTAACCATGTATCAGCTCCACTTCAAACACTTCAAGTCAATCTGACATGATTTTCGCAATAACAAACTAGACTCATTAAACAATTATAAAAAACAATATCAGTCCCACTACATTTGGAACACTTACTGCACTGCAATATGTGCAGAAAATGCCTGAATGTTCAAAATGTTCGCAAAACACATAATAGTTCCATATGAAAAGAGAAGCCGACAACAGTTTTCAATGATAGTGATGAGACGAAACCGAATACCAGCTCAAGCTTGTCAGATCTAGTATCATTTTCGAAACTGTAAGACATGCTAGATCCATGACCAACAATAATATGAAATTTAAATGAATGAGGGTATCTTCTACCTGACTTGGAACAGGTTACCAACATATTGGCAGCTTTAAACCAGTTTTACGGGATCCCAATCCGCCCACTTTGGAAAACACCTACAATCATTTAAATTAGGCCTAAAACAAATTTGACCCTTAATTTTAATGTACGGTTATAAAAAGTAATTACATGACCATAGTTCATAGACATCATCCAAACAATGACAGGACAATTAAGAATTTTAAGTCAGACTACTTAATGTACATTAGAATTCCGTAACATGTCAAAATTTGAATTTAAACACCAAAACAAGGTCTCCACGTGGACACAACACAACCAAATTTGATACTGACAAAATATTGATTAAGAAACATGGTTCACCTTTCCAAGTTCCTTTATTAATTGAAAATACAGCAAAATAGGCCAAAAATTCGTGATAAAAATATGCCTTACATCAGCTGAGTGAGTTTCCTTTACATTTTGTCAATATGTTCAAACGGATGAGAAAATAGAAAGCCTGTATCGTTCAACATGATGCATGAGAACTTAGATGGTCCTTGTTTCATTTTATCCTTATTGTAATATATAATGGAGTTTGGTGTTCCAGTATAGAAAGTTTGATCAAATTCAAGGTAAACCAATCTCAGCCTCGACATTACCATACCAAAGCATATGTGTTTTACTGAGCCAGAACACATATTTTTGAGAATGGTGCTGGTGTTGCTGCCCTGCTTTGTTTTTATAAATATGTGCTACATGCCAGATTGCCAGATTTGCATGGAAATATGTTTTATTTGTTCCATGAGTATTTGATATAAGCTGCTGCACTGGTAAGTACCACGCAATACAGCAGGTTAACCCTTGAAAGTTCATATTATTGGTCTCATTCAACAATTTTTCTTGGCATACCCAGCGCACACAGCACCCAGGGTGTGCTGATGAAAGCTGTTGACCAATAGCATTGTTAACCCTGTTAAGTCTCGCAAAATTCATTCAAAACATTTTGAGAAAAGGCAATACTTAATGAAACAAATGAAGGAGAAAACCGTCAAAATTACGAGTTGCTGTAGACAATACAATCAAGTGGTTTAACTGGCAAAGCATTAATAAAGACATGTATATGTGCTGCCAGTTGTTTAGATTCAGTTTCTTTACTTGCATCGTTTGTCTGTTCATGATAACATAAAAAAAAATAAAGTCTGTAAACTTTTGGCGAGTTGCTGAAACAGGAGAACGCAGTGGTCAGTATGAGGGTGTACTCATAGCTTCCAGATGGTTCTCTGAAAGATACAGGGTCCGTTACCATGGGACTAGTCTGCAATCAGTAAGTTGAAGGATAAAAGACAACACTTGGAGCCGAGGTAAAAATTATAAACTAGAAGGACAAAACACAACTCAGAACTGTATTTTTTTGACAGTGTGTAACAGAGTAAGTACCAGAAAGAAAAAAGTACACAAACAGTTCAAATTCAATGGACTTTGCATTGTAATCTGCAAGTATTTTGTGATAAAGTGTATTTATGTAATATCATCACACCCTTAGTTTTATCAAATATGTCATGATGACCCCGGTGGGGATATGAATCCGCTGATACTGGGTTCACCTAGAGTGGGGTTAACAAAACTTTATATCATGACTAGTACAATACAATACAGGAATACATATAAGAATATCAAATTGCACATACATAGCAATTATCTAAGGTGCAAATATTTGTGAATAAGGTATAATTAATGTACTTAGAATATCCATCCATTGAATGTGTATGTACTTTATCCAAAATGCAAGGAGGTGTGTTCTTCAAAATAGTGGGAATATGATATCGGATACAATTAGTGGTCCCATCCCATTTAATTTCGAGAGAGGAAGATGCGGAATATGTCTAATACTTGTTTTGTAAGGATGAGTTACTGTCGGAAAAAGAAACATGTTCTTAAAATATTGAGGTAATTGGTTCTGAGAATATTTGTAATCAAATTTCAGGGCTTTGAATTTATATGTATCTTGGAATTTTAAAGTCTTAGTGATTAAAACACTGGATGAGTATGGGCATTATATTTTTCATGACAAATAAGCCGTATTGCCGATTTGACAAGTTTGGAAATACGATCACAGGAATATCCCCAGGCTAAAATTGAATAGTTAATATGAGGCAGAAACAAAGATCTGTATATAAGCAGTAATGTCTTCATTGGCAAACAATTATGAATTCTTTTAAGCAAGCGTATTCATCTCAAGAGCTTGGAAGCGACCTTTTTTACATGTGTATACCAATTTAGAGTTTCATGAACAAATAATCCAAGAAAATTAGATTCAGTAGTTCGGAACATTGAAATATTATTTATTTTTAAATCTAAAGTTGGAATGAATCTACGCAGTGGAAAATGAAACACTATGAATCTCGTTTTGGCCATATTTAGAGACAATTTATTTACTGAAACCCAATTATGTATTTTGTCAGCTCTTCCTTAATTTTATCTGTTGGATAATTTGTCTCTGAATTGATACTTCCATCGAAAGAACACAAAGGTGTTACAAGGGTGGTATCATTAGCATAAAGAATGGAGTCAAATTTTGGAGATGCACAGTAATTAACTATCATTGTGATAAATTATAAAAATAACGGTCCCAGAATTTAACCTTGTGGGACTCCAGTTTTGAGAGGTAGTGGACTTGATACAATATCATCAAAGGAAACATACTGCTGTCTATTAGTGAGATAATTATGGAACCATTTTAAAGAACCGAAAATACCAAAATAGTTAAATATGTAAAAGAATATTATGGTCTAATGTACTGAATACCTTAGAAAGGTCCAAATATACACTTTTCGGCAATTTTCCAGAATCGATATATACATAAATCCTATCAACAAATTCAAGAGCCACTGTCTCCATAAAATAAAGCGACTTAGAATGATATAGACTTTTGTAAAATGTATCTCAAATAAAAATTAAAGTAAAAAAACAATATGTAAGATGTCCTTATTTGGACTGAGGAATGGCCAAAACCTGTTGATTAGTTTTGCTATTGAGGGGTTTTTTTTCAGGTAGAAAGTGGTGACAAAGATGATTTGGTTAAATGTTCTGGTGGCGCCCTCTCTGGGTGCAATGAGAGAAGCATGCAGTTTCGTGCAACACGGGATATGGCTTCACGCTTCACAGTCGCTTTGTTTATAAAATCCTTGCTATGTAGAGCAAATGTGTCTGACTGTTTGGTATAATTTTTTTTCTGATGTGTCAGGTGACAAGAGTCAAGATAATGCAAAAATAAATCTGAGTCCGCGGGGTTCACATAAAGGGGTGTTTGAAAGCTGATCATTGTGTTCCCGTTTAACCAAAACATCTAAAAAATATAACTCTGTTTGATATTGATTAGCTGCGAATTTAATCGATGGGTGAAAGTTATTGGCGCATGTAATAAAATCTCGAAATTTCGGTGCCCGAGTTGCCAGATTAGCTAAGTATCATCTATTAATCTTAGCCACGTACGTGGTTTCAGCGGGAAAGAGTTGAGGCGTCGCGTTTCCAGATGGTGCATAAAAATACTAGCATAATTTGATGCTATTTTTGTACCCGTGGCTGTCCTTGTGATTTGCAGATGAAACGTGTTATCAAATTTGAAACACTTTTTGTTGAGCACAAAGTTCATTAGACAGAGACGTATTCAAGGGTGCGTGATTGGTCAGTTATTTGATTTAACATTTCTTTGGCCTGTAAATTAAAGTCTCTGTGCAGTATGTTCGTATCTAGTGAAGTGACGTCAAAGGTTACCATTATGTCTGTGGGTGCCAATTGTATATTATTTTTTACCACTTATATGAAAACCCGCTGGTACTTTCGGACCTGTATCCACTGTCGGGACAACCATCTCCACTAAGCTTGATCTTTAACCCAGCGGGAGTCTCAACTGGTGTGCATTGTGCTGCTACTTAATTCATAGCCTGGGGGTGACTTCAGTGTCTGATACAAAATCCCAATTTGGGGGCCTACAACTGCTAACTGTACGGCGTTGTATTTACATTTTCAGGTAATGCTCACTCTGGAAAGTCCCATTATATATTGTACATTACATTCATTTAACAAACTAACCTTCCTACCATATTTAGGATACTACCTCTTCAAAATATCCAATCGGTACTAACCTGACTTGGGTGCCATTTTGAAAATTGTTGATTCAGCACCCAATGGTTTGTAAATGAGAATATATTTGGAAGATCTTAGGGGGGGGGTGTAACATATATGAAACCAAAAGAATATATTTTGCAAATGTTTCAGAGGATCAATAATGATATTATATATGCTTTGGCCATGATTCACCTTGATATCCAAATCAAATGTATATTTGTGTGACTGTCCCGCAATCAATGCATTGCACAATGTTCAAAATGGCACTCACTATGTGCCCGCTCAAGAAGGTATTGTATCACATTTGGATTTGTAACTAACGATGGTAACTGCTTCAGACACAACCAAGCGAAAAGATTAAAGTTAAGATAGTAAGACATGTTTTAAAAGTATTTTTTCGACCTTTTGTCCTGGGAACACAGAGAACAGACACCTGGTACCTGTGAAATATGATAATCACTGAAAAACCAGGGCTATGCTGTTTGACCAAACAACTGTGGCTATGAAGCTATGTTGTTTCCCCTGCCCAGGTTAATCTTGGAAACAAGTTGAAATATAATCCTGTGTTTGAGTTAACTTCACTACAAAATAATTGCACACGATGGCCACTTTCTCAGTAAAATATTTCAGCCAAGGTAGATCAATTTTTATTAGGGGAGGGTGACTTGAAAGGACTTTTTTTGTTTCATAAATTTTAGGGTTGGACCTTTTTAGTAGGGTCTGTCAGGCTACCAGAACCACAAATATATTTTTGTTAGACCTTAGATAACTTGGACATTTGTTGAAACATGTTTAAAATGAATGTTTATTCCCCTTTTACACATTACCTCCTTTGACGCCAGTTTGATTTGTTACTTGGGCACAACTGGAGGCACTTGTGTTAAGAAAATCTGCTGTGTCTTTAATATATGATCGTACGTTAGGGACTAAAGGTTTGAGAAAAGTATCAGCAGAAGTTGAGATCTTGTCCATCAGGCTATCAATGGCAGAGACAATTAGTCTTCCTGGGACACTTTGCTTGTGTATTTTAGCCAAATAATATATCACGTGTTCCTGGTTAGAGTGTAGCTAAAAATGCTTTGATGTTGCTGCTGATTTGGTGGTTGTCGTGACTATTGAGTGTTGAATTTGTTAATTTCAGTGTTAAATATTGGTGTTAAGTTCCTGTTCCATTTCTGATAATGTGATCGGTTGTTGAGTTGTCTCATAGCTTGGTGGATATATACTATTTTGTCTTGGGTGATAATGGTTCCTTTACCGACTGGTTTTATGACGATAGTGGGGTCGTTTGCCGAAGTTTTAATGGCTGTAGTTTCTTCACACGTGATATTAGGCCTACTTTTGTTCTGGGGTAGTGCCATGTGGTGTTCTATGTTCCTAATAAAAATTTCCAGGTCTTGGGTTTGTAAAGATGGGGGATTTGAACCTGTGCAAGGTAGTTTTATTTGTTTAAACGAACTATAATGAGGAATATTGGGATGTCCTTGTGTTCAACATTAATCTGGGTGTTCTTGCTAATCTTTTTATGTTCACTCCTGATGTTAATAGGACATTTGGGTGTAGGGCAAAATCCCAAGCCAACTGCCTTAAATGGATTTTTCTTCCACTGTTAACATTTATGAAGAGATGTTCATGATGCTGTTCTCTGGAATGGTTATCTGCCTCGGTTTCTATTTCTGCAGGTGGTGCCACCAGAGATTTTTGTATCATCATCATCCCATTTCTCATTCCTCATATCTCTCAGTCTGGTGACTTACCGAGCTTTACACTTTGCTAAAATATCTCGGGTGCATCGTATCTCACTGTCATCAATATATCTCAGTCTTTGAAAATAATATGCGGCATTTGAAAATTTAAAATGCCATTCAAAATGTGCAAATAATAACTACTGATCACATAAGTAATATAAGTTCCCTTTCAATACACCAAACTGCGTTTTGAAATCTTAATCTTAAATTTGCATTATAAAATAAGAGTAAGGCATTATATTTATGTAAATTTGACTTCTTTAAGACATTATCTGAGTCCTGTAGTTGACATCATGTCTCCCTTTAACGCTTTCGCTGTTGCATTTCTACCCAGGTTACCCTCTGAACGCTTAATTTCTAAGTACATTTTTCAGCTATTTTGACTCATTTGTTACTACCTTTTGTATCTCAAAACTCATCATGATATTTATTTCAACCTGTCAGCACTAGCAATATACATTATTGTTTTTATTTTGCAAGGTTAGTTTCAAGGTCACTTTCAAGGTCAAATGTCAGAACATTTAGCAGCTATTTTGGGATAAACACATAAAACTCACAAAGCAATATATATATCTGATGCTGCCATTTATTCTAAGAATTGATCCATTTTTGGTTCTTTTGAATCAATCACACACACACACAGACACACACACACACACACACACACATGCACGCACATATAAATTGATAGTCAATACAATAAATGAAGGTAAACAGTATTATCTAAACATTGCCTTTTGCTTTTGCTTCATAGGACTTTGTGCCAACTGTGTCAGTTTATAGAGGCAAGCTGCAGGTTACGAATGCTTTCCTCTTATACAATTCATATCTAAACATTTTCAGAACAAATTAATTTTAAATCTTATAAGAACTACTTTTCTACATCATGCACCTTTTAGTAGAGTCAGTTTCAGGGTCAAAATTCAGATGGTCATTTTAAAGGTCAAATGTCACATAATTTGGCATCCATCTTAAAATTCGACTACGGCCGCATCCTCAGCCTGAAGACAATTCGACTACAGTTGCTTGCCACAGTGAAAAAGTTAAAATACAAGATTTAATGGGGTTGCAACTGTGTATAGTTTCCATGAAGTAGGAAAAAATATGAAATAAGGCAACAACTGCTAACATCGGTACTTCTTGTTTTCTGTATCATGAACAGAATATTCCTTGTTTTGTTTCATGTACACGGATTTCAGTATATGGGCAGGAAGTGCACTATACCTCAATGTACTTCCAGCCTCCTGTATATAATTGGAACCGCACTTTCAGTGCATTTTGCTATAAAACATATCAAGGCTAGAATTTGCACTCGATAGAAGTGCCTGCACTTTTTCCTACACTTCTAGGCGAAGGGCACTGTCACTTTTCTGCACTTCCTTGTGGCCTGGGTGGGTCATTTATAGTAGTATCCCTTCATTTCTAAATTAGTGTGTCAAAAAAAAAAAAGACTTAAACAGGAAAATGTGATATCAAATCTAATTGAGCTATGGTGCTGGTTTAGAAAGAATGAAAGGGGTGGAGTACTTGAGACCAAAGGAAAACTCGTCATTGCTATAAATGGATTACGATCATTTTTAGCTGCCAGTATTATATGTAGAAGTTCATGGACATGTATGATGGAATAATTCACAATGTTGAACCCATCGTTGTGCCACAGGTTTAAAGGAAATGCTTTCCATCCAAAGTAAAGTTGGTTTTGGTCACCCTTAAAGTCAAGAAATCAGAGAGTACTGCTGTGTGTAGTGGGGTTGATAATACCTTATGGGTATGTGTTGTAAATGATCCGTATAGAACCCATTTATTAGTCTAGTGCCTTCTTTATGCAGGATGTTTGTGCATGTTGTGTATAGTGAAACAATGTTCATAGTACAATGAGCAAATTTGTGGTATGGCAGTTGGAATTCGGAAAGCTTGCCAGAAAGAATGTTATTGCTATTGGAACTATTGATCTCCCTCGGTGACATGTGCTGAGTTTGTGTAATTTGGGTAGAAGATAAGAGATAACTGTTCAGGGTGTAAAAGAGGTAAGGTATTTGAAAGTTTCTGGAGTTGTAATTTTTTCTTTTTTGTCCAGAGGACAGCTAAGGAAATAGTTTATAACTGCATTTTGCTTTTCCAAAAGATCTAGTTATATCTCTGTATATAATAATTCCAAGTCATCTTATTGCCAACTGGCCTCTAAAATGCACTCGTCTTTGTTTGTATTAGAATGCCTGAGCCTTTGTCAGCCAGTATAAATGTTTATTCTAAGGTGTATTGATAGCTAGAAATTAACTTTTTGTTCACAGATTTGGATATCTCAGCAAGGTCTGTTTTGAAATGTTGGGTTTTCTGCCTTCAGAAAGGCGGAAGCTTGTCATTGAACTTAAGTTAATAAAGTGCAATTTACTAGTGTAAAAAATGATATTTACTTATTGGTTTTATGTTTTGACAGGGATGTGGTTTCTGGGAGTGGGAACCTATGCAAAAATAGCAATTCTAGAAGTCTAATAAAATCGCTTTCTGTATCATGACTGGCTTGGACACTTTGGGGGGAAGGGTGAAAAGAAGAGGCTTTTATTTGACGGGTCATTTTCTTATTTCGTGAGTAAACTAAAATTTCTAAATCAATACCATAAATACTGAGTAGGTCTAAGACCATGACACAGGGTGAGTCTAAAGTGATAAGCTTACAAACTAAAAACAGTTAGCAGTCTGCCAGCTAGCAGATATGATTTTACACTCATTAATTGTTTTAATTTACCAAAGTTCAAGGAGAATCTTATCCAAAGACTATGCTTTATGCAAAATGAGGTCTAAATTTACATCAAACAAACAATACAGAAGTTCTAAGCCTTAGCTGTAGTACTAAAAAAGCTAGCACTGTGTTTAATCGAAAAAAAAATAGTTGTAAAAAAAAAGATAATGTAAAGAAAGTCATCAGGGCATTGGAAAAAACTGGCCTATCATTCAATCAATATAAGTTTATATGAATAAATATTTTTGGATTACCTCAGGATTGTGTTTCTCACTGGAAGTACGATCAAGCCCAAGTCCTTTATCATTGGTTCAAAACAAAAGTAAGGGGTAATGTCCTGATGGAAACATCTGCATGAAGAATGGTACAGCATTGTAAGTTCTGGACTGGGAAAATGTCTGTGACTGGCATTGTGACAGGAAATTAAAGTAGCTATTGTAAACTAAATTGACTGATTGCTTTTTGTGGATGTTCTCATGAAATGGCTGCTGTCTTTTATTTCAGGGCAAATCACTTAGAATAGTCCTATATTTGGAAGCAGGAATGTGGTGCTAATGGGTATTGTAGTAATATTCATGGTTTTTCATGTGGCTTTATGACTGTAGCTAACTGCAGGGGTGGTGGGTTGGGCTCTTGGGGTGTGGCTTTAATAGTAGTCATTTTCAGGGTCATGTTGATGCAGGCTGGTATCTGTCTTCTGGAAACATAAACAAATACAAGAAAAGCGAGGGAAGGCAGAAATCAAATTGATGTTCTGGTGATTATTTATAATGAAAGCACAGACTACTTATATGCTGATATTAAACATCACAGAGAGCCGTGTCTAGTTAATTAGCCTATCTGTTCTTTTCCAGTGGATGTACTACGTGGTGTAGACTTAATACAAAAAACGAAACTGCTATTGGTTCTAACAAGTGAATAATTTTTACTAGTTTTGTTGTTAGAACACACACACACACGCATATATATATGCATATATATATATATATATACACATATACATATATATGGCATATGTCCACAAGGGGTGGGACGGGGAGTGAGAAGGAAGATTTGTTGGTTACCTGCATTTGCTGTAGGGAGCTGCCAAAGGCTGCCTTGGTGTTAGGTTGTCCCAGCAAATGAGTTAAGTGAGCACCAATGAATTTAAGGTTAAAATATTTTCAAAGTTCATGAGATGATTTTCAAAATGGAGTTAACTGAAATCTGGAAAAGTTCATTGAAAGAAACTATGTGTATGTGTATGTCCTTTAACATATGTATGATTACTTTTTGTTGGGTGTAGGATGAAATATGTTGAAGCTACCTATGTAGGGCTGGGGTAATTCCTTACTACCTGTATGATCAGGATTGGGGAGTTTGTTGAAAGAAACTATGTGTTTGGGTATGTACTTTAAAATATTTATGAATGCTTTTTGTTGGATGTAGGATAAGATATGTTAAAGCTACCTGTGTAGGTCGTGGGTAATTTCCTACTACTGGTATGAACAGGATTGCTTTCCTAAGTGAGTTTATTATTGGGGGGTATACTATTTGCTAAGAGTAGGGGAACTGAATATGGGTCAGTGATCTTTTAGTGTGTTTTTATGTTGGGAGCAACAATTGAACAGTCCTATTAGCCCTTTTGAATTGTGGAAAGGTATGAAGGAACACCATTGCATGATCATTATTTTATATAGTAGTGCATCCAATCCTGTTTAGGACAGCCAGTGATGCAGCATATGTTTGGTTGTTTCCTACACAAAACAAAACAATACAATACAAAACAAATCTTTATTTTGGTCAAAACAGTAGAAACATTAGCAGATCAGCTGCTATTCAAACTGAGTTGCAATGAAGACCAAACAGATAATAACTATAAATGATATGATAGTATGTTATAAAGCAGAAATATTAAATTGTCATTGAGGACTTCCTGTAATGGCTACATTTGTACTTCAAACCTTCACAGTTCTGAATCTGTGTCTTAGCAATTTTAAAATCCAGTTGAGTTCTCAGTTCATTTTGAAGTAAGATCCAGATACTTGTGCCAATATGAGAAAAAGAATGTAGTCCACCCTTGTTGAGCTGTGTGACCCAGTGAACAATGATTTCATTGCTCTTAAAGAGTAGCTATGATGTCAAAGGTTAAATATGTCACAAATATAGGTAGGACCTATCCTGTAGCATGTTTTGTAAACTTAAATGCCGATTGCTGTCTGTCTAGACAGTTCCAAAGTTGGCAGTCCTGCCATTTGTGAGAGAAATTTATAGTCCAAGTCATATCTTCTGAGGACAAACTTTAGGGCTCTAAAACTGTGTCTTGTCTAGTTTAAGAGCATTTATATTTCTTCAGAAAAGCCAGACTGTCGGGCAGTACAGTAGTTAAAATTGGTCAAAGGTTAAACATGTCACAAATATAAGTACGACCTATCCTCGAGCAGTTTTGGTTGCAACCAGAACAGTGGTATCATCTACGTAGTTGAACAAGAACCCATCTTTGATAGCACAGAAAGCATCATTCATAAAATGGTTGTAGGCCACGGGCCTAAGATAGATCCCTGGGGGATCTTCTTGAGAATTGCATTCCCAGACCTAACAGCATGTGCAACCTTAACCAGCTGCTAATGATTTAGAGATAATCAGTAAGCAAGCTGATGGCTGAGGGAGAAGAACTGTATGCTTGGAATTTAGCCACAATTAGTGAGAAAGGTAAACAGTCAAAAGCTTTGGAAAGGTCAAGAAGTCACATTTGTGCATCTCACTTGTGTCCCTTTTGATATCACATAAATTATGTAGGACATGTTGGCAGCTATATTTAGCTTTGAAAGCTGACAAACAATTAACCATTGTCAAAGTGAGCAACAAAGTTGTGTACCAATTGAGACTTTGTGAGTTTCTCAAGAATTTTGGGAGAGCTGGCCAGAATACTCACAGAATGGTGATTTTTTTCTCTCAAGAGCATTGTTTCTGCTGCACCATCTGGAAATTTGCCAGAGTCCACACATTTATTAAATAGGTTACAAAATTGGGAGGGGGGAGGGCGGATGTCACTAGCCACATGTAAAGCTTTAGCAGATATATTATCTCACCCTGTGGCCTCTTTGGTGTCAAGGCCCTTCAGCATATTGTGGACTTGATTTGGGCTGACATGACAAAAGGAGAAATTGTCAGCTTTGTTGTATTCCCGGTCAATAGTTTGGATGCTAGGATGGTTTTGGTGGTATAATTCAGCATCCTTTATGAAGTCTTGGGTGTGGTATAGTCATAGTAAGGTAAGTGCTTGTCTGATCCTATCTTTTCAGCAATGCTGGAATAAAAATCCTTCATGGAATCTGCTACCTGTTTTGGATCTTTGATCACTTTTTGAAAATTGGTGGCTTTTTAGCCCACTTTCACATCCCTCAAAGAAGTATTTTCTGATTGAGTGTCTATCAATAGAGGTGATGCAGTTTCTCTGGGTACAGAAGAGTTCCCATGCTCCTTTAGCTTTTGGTTTGCTCTTAACACATTTGTAGCATCACAAAAGTTGGGTTTTATGATAGATTGCCTTTTTCAGAGTTTTATTCATGAAAGTGGCTCGAGTGCAGAATTTCTTGGGCCCACAGGATGCCACCTGGGTCATCACAAACTCTGTTGAATGAAAAGGGAATACCCTGAAAATCATTTCTGTGGGCTTCAATATTAAAAGCTCAGTAAGATCTATCATTGACTGAGCTTAGAAGTGGTTTAGGGAATTTAGAATCATGGCAGCACAATTATAGAATAACCATCGCTGGAACCAATATCAATAGTACAGTTATGGATAAATGTTGAGCTAGCATTCGTTACAGCAACATCAATAAGCGATCGGCCATTTTGAGAGTGGAATGTAACCTCTGAGATGAGATTCTCTAAACAGTAAAGGTCCATGTAGTCTATCAATGGTTTGGATTTGGCTTTTAATAAGAGGTCATAATTCAAATCACCCATAGGAAGTATGTTATCGTAAAATGAGATACCTTGATCACTCAAACTCTCCATATCATGTGTGAAATCTCCACTGCTGAAAAGACGACTTGTAGCCTGTTACAAGTAGCCAGGGCCTGCCATCAAGGAAGATCTAGATCGATATAGACTCAATATGACAGGAAATAAAATCTAGCTGTCGATATGGAATATCAGATCTTGTGTTACAGAGGAGGCCTCCCCAATGAAGGGTCTGGTCTCTCCTGAAAGGTGGATGGTAGCTTTCCAACATGAACTGGTTAGATAAAAAAAGTATCATCAACCTTAGTTTCAGCAATGTTGAAACAGATAGGGTGTAGTTTATGTACAACTGGTTGCAGTTCATAGAACTACTACTCTTTTCACACTGTTGATACTTGTACAGCAAAAAGACAATTATGTGGATATTTGGTTTGTAGTTCAATGCAAGTGTTTAGATAGTCATGACATGCTGAATTACATAAGAAGTCAGAGTTTGGTGAAGTATATGAGTGGAGATATGCAGAATAAAAGACCATTATGTGGATATTTGGTCCGTAGTTCAATGCAAGTGTTGAAATAGTCATGAGGTACTGGGTTACATGAGGAGTCACAACTTGATGAAGTATTTGAGTGGAGAGAAACATCAAAGTTTGACTCACTAAACCAAGAAAGAGCACATGAGCAGCAATACCAGTCATTTTACTAGCACCAAGTTCAGAACATTCATCGTTACGCATGCCATGCACTGACAGTGGGACCAAAAAGAATATCCATCACAAAGATTTCCCACTAGTTAGATTTCACAGGCTTGGCACATATTTTACATGGATTCTTCCATGTATGACTATCACTGGTTTGGTAGTGGGTAAAGGTTCATAGTGGAGTGTTTTGAAATGGGTCATCAGAGAGCTGTAGAGGTGAGAGATCCTAGGATTGAGTTGACAATGTATACATATTGTGTGTGTGTGTGTGTGTTTGCCTGCTAGGGACCGACCACATACTTTAACTTCATGTTCTTATCAACCCATATCAGTCTGTTCTAGCAACCCTACCTACAATGTCTGTGTCTGTAGATGGGAGAGGCCCAGGTGGAAGGATGACAGAGGAGAGAATATGCAAGATGGCTCGACAGGGAAATTTAATCACTGATCTGAAAGGGGACAGGGGGGGAGGGGGTTGTTAGGGTTCATGTGGTCCTTTGCCAGTTCTTTTGTTGTGTCACCTGAGCTTACTCGCAAATTGCCAATAAAAAGATATAAAAGCTAGAAGGAGTATTTACTTCAAGGTCAATCTACAAAGGAAGGCCATTCCTTGTATATTCAAATTCAAAGTTGGAAAAGTGACATGATAAAAATCATGAAATTTCAGGAAAAACTGTGGCAGAATAATGTTCTTGACATTATGAAATCTGCTGGCTGAAAGAAAATGCCAAATGGATACAAAGAATTCAGGTACAACAGAATGTCAAGTGTTAGCAAACAAATCAGATTCTGTTATGTAGTGAGAAATTCTAATCAACGTTGATTTATATATGTATCACTGTTGACACCACAGCATAGCCTGATGACAAAATGTTCACCATATGATGCAATGAAAGTGTTGTGTCAGACATGAGTGTGAACAACAAATCCTAGTGATGTACGTATACATGTTATTGACTTTTGATGACAGATCATGGCCTGTTGTTTGCCTGGTATATCACAAATATGTACAAGTCTGCCTTTGTTGATCCTAATTTGCATTATTTCCATTTCACTCATAGGGCCAGACACTGTTCCAAGATTCCAGCTTTAGTGGCACCTGAGTGCCTTGCTCTGGGCAAATCTGATGGTGGGCAAATCTGGGATGTAAAGTTGGAATAGCACATCTATGCATAATGGATTAAAAAGTAGATATTCAACATTTAAATTTTTCAAGTCCCCCTAATAAGTATAAAATTCTGCAACTTTGTTCAGCATTTACTGGATGTGCCAACGGAAACCTGTGAATTGAAGTTTAAATAAAATCTCCACCTGGAATAAGTTTGAAGATGCTCAACATTTAAACTTCTAAAGTGCCCCTAATTAACATAAATTAAATTCCTAATTCCTCAACTTTTGTTTGTGAAAAAGGAAGGAAGAAAGAATGGCCAATTGTTGAGGCTAGTGGTTCCTTGCATATGTTGCAAGGTAAGGGAAATTAAGTGAAGATTTTATTAACACGTCTAATGGTCAATGCTGACCTATTTCTCCTACATACAGTATATACACTAATTCACAGTAGGAACAATACAGCATAGGTACTAGTAATAATTCAATAAGTAATTCTATCAACTTATTCTGCAAACAAATTAATACAGTTGCATGGATAGCATTGAAACACAATGTTCAGACTGCAGAAGTTCAGCTGAATTTTAGCACCCGAAATGACAACATAAGAGAAGGAAAAATACAATACAATACAAAAAACAGCACCTACATTGACAACACATCACCTACTACTACTACTCTATCCACATATTTCTATTATCAATTCAAAAAGTATGGCAAAACAGCTCAATATGTACACATACACAAGTCATCTGCCTTTCTAGCTGCTCTAAAATCTCCAAAAAAGATTCAAGCGTTTGAGTGTTATATAGGTAACCAGGGACCATTCTAGTCTCATCTGGTCTAGGTTGATACTCAGCATGTTCAGTGAATACCACCTGTCAGATTATAAGCATGTGCACCTTGTATCATGCTATATCCTCACTGAATTCTTCATGCAAGAACTTGCCAAAGTGGACAAAACTGTGTGGGTCCAAACACCGCATGATCATTGTAAATGTGTCATCAGCTGCAAGGGTTTGAAAATTCAGAATGTGACATTTAATTGCATTGATCAGTATCTATCTATTGTGAGAGTGCCTTGTGCAGAGCATTAAGTAGTGTAACTCATCTTTGACAGACCCTGTATCACACTTCGGACAAATATGACTGCATGGAATTTTCGCTTTTGCATGCCTACCTGTTTTAAATGCTAACTTATGTGAACTTAGATGAAATTTGGAGAGAGCAGTTCAGTATCTTTGACTTCCCATAAATATGGTTTCATACAAAACTGGGTCTTTTGAATGAACCATCAGCGTATAGTTTGCCATTTCCCTCCTGTACCTGTATTTTACCAATATGATCATTCTTGAAATTATTTACTACATCCATTTGGAACTAATCCAATAAAGTGTTGCAGCATTCTGGACTTTGTTCATTTGAGTACCCAGATTTTTCAAGCATTTTCCTCATTTTGGTGCACCAATTTTGTTGACCAAGGGCATCTAAATGCCTCAGTGTATTTTACACCTGCTTAACAGGGTGGTTTTCAGTAATCTATTTCAAATTTTCACAGCCTTTATCTGTGGTCTGACATAAAGTCGAAGTCTGCCAATTTCTGCATAGATTAGTATAGGAACCATGAGAGTGGAATGGGGATAAAACAACTGTCTAATTCCGATCCCGAGTGCTGGTCATATTGTATCCCCTACGAGATGAATGGCAAGGCCTTATACAGTAATGTAAAGTTTTAAAATAAGGTTAAACGATATTTTTGGTGATTAATTATGACAGGGAACATAAGTCAAATGTATATATGTATGCCCCCATTTCTGTGATTGAGGACCCAGTATACAGTATACTATATGTATATGTATATATATATATATATATATTTATGTTTCGAGTTTTGATACCAAAACATTCCCTGATTTTAAAGATGTTGCTAGCTATTGTCTCGATTTGCAATTTCTGAGAGGCTTGTTCTTATGGAAGTCTTATGATGTCCTGGGCAAAACTGCATCCTGGAATGTTTGAAGTCTGGCCTTACTTCATTTTAAAGGTCACAGGACCAATGTATGTGCAAAGTTGGACCCATACATCAATGCTCTGCATTGACTCCCCTCCGGTATGTTTAAGGTTAACTTTGCCTCTCTTATTAAAGACCAGCCAAGCCCTTCTCTCATCCATTCTTAAGATAGGCCAGTTATTGAAGTTTAATTAATGTAGAGAATGCTACTTAGTATATCAAAAACTAGTGTTTAGTCTCGAATGTACTCCAGGTGAGACTGCTGTAACTAGTGATACATTCAATGAAAATCATCTTAACATTGATTTGAGACCTGAGAATTGGAAAGCTGACCAAAAAGACGAGTTTCTTAGTAATAAATATATAAATGCAAGATTACCCAGCTCATTAATAATGTTGATGGCATGTCAGTCGATGCTATAACTGAAATGGTGAAAAGCATTAATGCTGAGCTCACCACTGATAACTTTTCCATAAAAAAATGTTTGTTATAAAAGGAATAATATATACTCAGACTCAGAGTGGTACAGTAAAGAATATTGGATGACCAGGAATACAACAGAGCAAAGCACAGATATAATAAACACAGAACAGTTGAGAATCGTGATAAATAGTAAAACAGAGCAAATAATTTTAAAAAGCATTAAAGAGTGTCCACATGTACAACGAGAAAAGTATTGCAAATTTATGGTTTCGTAAAGGAAAATACTGTGGACTGTACAGACATATACTGCAAGAAAATTCCAAGAAGGGCACCTCTTGATAGACGAATTATAAAGGATTTTAAGAAATAATTAATTTTAATTATGAAAAAGATGATTGGCTTTCACAGGGCAGTGTTCCAACATTGGATAATAGTCTTCTTAGTTAGAAAATAACAAAGAAAGATATTATTATATTATTAAAACTAGCAAGTTTAAATGGACTTTTAACTGGATATATTGTTCCAACATTGGATAATAGTCTTCTTAGTTAGAACATAACAAAGAAAGATATTATTATATTATTAAAACTAGCAGGTTTAAATGGACTTTTAACTGGATATATTGTTAGCATTGAAAATCTACTTATGCCATAATATGTTAAACCGTTTAATAAGATACTTAATTCTGCTCAAACGTCTGAAGAATAGCTTATTGGTATACAAGTAACGGTGATAGTATTGATGTAACTAGTTTTCAAGGTATAACATTATTTAGCCACCTGGGCAAATTATTCACTCCAATATGAAATGAAATGTTATGTGAATTTTGTGATGAAAATTACAACATTAAAGAACTTCCATAAATGTTACTCTATGATGGATCATATTTTTCTAATCAAAGAATTGGTATGAGATTGCAGAAAGAAAAAAAATTATAGCGTGCACTTGTTGAATATGAAAAGACATTTGATACAATATGGAGACAATCTCTTTAGTATAAGGTGAGAGAATATAGTATTAAAAGTGAAATATGAAGTCGGGTGGTGTTATGTGAGAAAACTAGTGAATTTTTCACTACCCTTAGAGGTGTTAGGGATGATGAAACTTTGTCCTCGCTACACTTCTCACTGTATATTAATAGTCTGGCCTACTCTAGGAAATGTGTACTACAGAATGGCTGCAACTTCTTAGAGTGTGGTGACCAAGAATTTGAGAACGTATTCAAAATACTAACATGAATGGATACGAATTACCCTGTTCTTCTAGCCAAAAGGCATTTAAAAATAAGCCATATCACAGGTTTCTGTGGAGAAATACTAACATATATGGATGACAGTCTGGACTCAATTATAACTGAAGAAATGGCATTCAGCTTTAGGAATAATTGTCACAACTATGGGAAAATGTGGCATGCAGCGGCAAATGCCAGTCAAATTCTAGTTATGTCATGGCAAATATATCAGAGGAAGATTGGGCACCAGAAAAAAATCTGGACTATGAAAGTTTACCCTCCACAAAGGCTCTGGGTATTCTGTGGCTGACTGAGGAAGACATATTCACTCGCAGTGTCAATCACCCAGACCACAGCGTGAAATGGACTAAACTGACCCTTTTGAAGTGGATAGCAAAGATATTTGACCCTTTGTGATTTTTGAGTCCCTGCATTGTGCGTATAAAAATAAGGTTGCAGGAAATGTGGATTGAAGGACTGGACTGGGACGATGAATTGCCCAAGGATTTAACTACAATAGCGAAAATGTGGTTTAATGAACTCTCTGACCTGGAAAATCTGAGCATCCCGAGATGTCTTCAGATCAAAACAAAACATAAAAGGTCAGTAACTTTACAAACATTTTTTGACTGTTCTTCAGAGGCCAACATATGGTACCGCGGTATATGTATGGTGTGAAAGCGTCAATGGTAAAGTATCAGGCTACCTGGTGACAGCTAAAAGCAAAGTGTCCCCTATTCAGTCAACAAGCATCCCATGCCTTAAGTTGACAGACGCCATGCTGGGATTGAGATTGGATTTATCTGTTGCTGAAACATTGAACATTGAGACTGATCAGTTGACATTCTAGTATGAATGTTTTGTGGTGGATCTGCGGATGCAGCTGAAAATTTGAACCATTTGCGGCAAATCATGTCTGAGAAGTTCAAAACACAACCATTGGAAATATATCTCCACAAATCTAAATATAGGAGACATCATTATGAGGGGGCCAGCTTTTTCTGAACTGGCTAAAAAGTGTGTCTGGTGAGAAGGCCTATCATTCTTGAAGGAACCACAAAGGAAATGACGCCTAAGCTTAACTGAAAAGTCAGAAATAACACAGAATGAGGCCCAAAATGACCACAAAAAAAGAAGACTTTTCACACAAGTGAGAAATCAAAAGAACCATCATAAGAATGCAAATCACAGGCTAGTATACTGGTGAATAAAGTGGCAGATGCACGTTGGCACTTGGATCTAGTCCACTTTTCTGACTTCCTGAGGCTCGCGTGCCATCACCGAAACACAAGACGGTACATGCTTGGGTAAAGCAAATCTTGAATAATTGCCAGAAGCAAACATGGCAAAGGGATGAAAGTGTTAATGGTGAACTCTGTGCATATGAAAAAAAAAGATGCAGAAATACAGATTATCAGAATGTCAAGACAAAAAGGATTCTATGATGACCATGTGGCTTTAATGCAAACAAAAGAACGTACTGCCTGCGAGCAGCAAATTTATAAACTAAAACCCCAAGCTCGATGAAGTTATTACTTCAGAGTTATGTTGGCCAGATAGGAGGGTTTTTTTTCAACTTAAGCCGCTGTTCAATATGCAGTCATCAGATTTCCATGTGGGTGGTCTAGTGCCCTGTAATTATATACAAGAGGGTGACTTTATACGCAGTGCTTATCAAGCCTTGCTTTAAAAGAATTTACACTAGGTGCATTCAGCACATCACACAGCCTGACTGGACATGATTTTGAGAAATTTACAATGTACAAGTGATGAAAAAAGCTTAGTTTTGCTCGATTTTCAATCTCTGCTTTATGTAATTTATAAAGCTTTGTATTCAGGACTGCAATAACATAAAAATTAGGAATGTGATATGAAATTATTATATATGATGGGGACATTCCTTAAATGTACAGCTACGTGCTATATGGGACTATGTAACATAATTCTCACATTGGTGTTCATTTAGCAGTGCCATTTAAAGCCAAGCTCTGATAGTACAAAGTTTTGTTAAGCTGCATAATATTGGCAGTTCACAATGTGAATGCTCGTGATGCATATAAGATATACAATAGTCTTTATTCTCTGGAACCTAAACAAAGCAAACTTTGCAAAAAGTAAAACATGCTTTTTGTAGTCACTTCTTATAGCTTATTTTGCCATAAGAATACCAAAGTTTGAATAAACAATAAAAATCTGAATCCATTTTAAACTGAAAAATCTGGAAAATTTTACATTCACTTTGCACAATTGTTGTATTAATACAAGACAAGTGACACAATGACAATGACAAAACAAAACACTTTACTTTATGTACTTTTCAAAAATATATACTTTGTTGTACTTATTTTTAGTTTATTGTATTTTATTACAAATGTTGAGAACACCTCTGTTAAGCAGAAATATGTCCTTAACAAAGGATTTTAATGGCTGGACAAGTGACTTACTGCAAGTAAACGTCATAAAAATGTAGCATGAGGACTACACCAGTAAATAAAGTAGATGAGCTTTGCATTAATAATCACTGAACAATTAGTTTTAGATACATGTATATACATAGCCATGTGACAAAGTTAAGAACTGCTTAATAGAATCAAGGAGCCTAGAATAGTCTATTCTACACCCCTTGATACAATAACAAGTAACAAAGGAACTCAGCAAAATTAAGTTACAACTCCACAGTTTGTACACAACAGACATCTGCTGGACATTGAAATAAGTTATGAGAATTTAAGAGCTGACCCTGAGCTACTTCTTCAAATACAGTGGAACCCACTCTTCAAGAACTCATTATATACAGATGAGCCTGTTCTTGTAGGCACCCATTCAATGCAATTGCAACTTCCCTTCTATTTTGTCCATATTTGCTGATCATTTATTTTAAATTTTCACTGCAACATGATGACCCTTAGCATTGTGACCTGGTCTGCAAATGACCACATTTTTGTGGCCCAATGCATGGTCCTATAGGGTCAATTGTAGAAGATAAATTCCAGGTAGACAACAGGAACAATGCCATAAATATCTTACTAGCTTGAATTTTAATCTTACTGTCCTGAGCAACAGAGCATGTGAATGGGTGAGCCTTGCCTTGTGCCAGAAAACTTCCACAGCACCTTAACTTGTCCTGAACCCTGTATCAGTAACTGAACACATGATGTGAACATAATCCTCATAAATGTAAGTTTTACAGATTTTATTATTTCAAATCACAGGCAGAAAAAAGCATAAATCCTTTACTCCTTATTACCAGTCAAATCCAGCTGGTGGTAATTTAATATGGAGTTTTGTTTTGTTTTGTTTTTTCAAGTGGCACTGCCACAGAAAATGTGGAAAAAATACTTGAGGAATATGTCTGTACATGCAGTGCAAAATGGATTGCTACAATATATAGGGTACTGCCCCTTTTTCCAATGAGAGCACATCAATGTTGTACCTAATTTCAATGCATAAAATGGAATGCTGCAAGATTTCTAAACTGACATTATATACTTCCTTACCTGTGTTACACGCCATAAGCAATAGGTGGGTCAAATGATGCAATTACTAAAGACAGATCACAAGAACACTTACATCAGTAACAAGGTCATCAGTGCACATACTTTTTTAACGGTGTAGTACTGTCTGAGCCTCCTTCTCTCCCAGCTTTATGGTGCTGGGTGGGGGGGGGGGGTATGAGTTAATGTACAGCAGTCTTATTTTTAAAGTGTATTGTGATTTTTTTGAGCAATATTCTTTGTGAAAACCACTGTCATGGTGAGGCCCCAAACTTTGTGCTATGCAAAAACAATCATGTTTCAATCAGCAACACACATATACCAGAGTATATAAATAAGTGTAACATCATTTTCTCTACAGCTCTTGCTTAGTCTTAGTAACAATGAATGAAACTAGTCGAACTGCATGTCCATGACATTCATTTTGACAATTGCTAAGTCCTGGCCTATACATTAAAATGAATACAATATGCATTACCAAATCTCTTTTTGTATTTTAGCACGGATTTTCTGGTAAATTGAGACAATGCTCCCTTCAGCACAAATGTGAACAATATAACGTTTGTGCAATTCTCATTTTGCACAGTGTTGGCTCAGGCGATTGCTGCCAGATCCATATGCGAGGTCTCGTTGTACATGTAGATATGTCAGTGTGGGGTGCCAGTGTAGACTGTGGCACATGGCTTAAAAGGGGAGATATCAGAGATATCTCCTTATTTGCTTGCTGAAAATTTTATCAGCTTTGACCATTGTACAAGTAAAGCAAACAATAGTGTTTTTAAAACAAATGGCAGAGCGTGGACTTTTTTTCTTCAAAGTTCAAAGATATTTTTACACGGCCAATACTTACAACTACCATGCCAATATATCACAACCAATGATGTTTAACTTATTCCTAAAAGTTTTTTGATATACTCTAAATAATTTTAACTTGCATGTTTTGCATGACCAGAATACTACATTTGTGGACCTGTAATGAAAATACCTTAACACCTTTTCTTCAAAGCCTTTAAACAGATATTGTTTCCTTATCCTACATGGTGCATTCAAAATGTACACATAATATATTTATGTAAATTTTATATGATTCTCTGACATGGAAGCAAACTACTTTCTTTGTAAATTTACATGTAATATCTTTTTGTGTTACATGTAGTAGTGCAATTTTGAACCCCAGATAGCAGCACTATGGGGTGACCATTTTCATAGTTTATTTTTTGCTTCCACAATAAAAGCGTCGAAGGGATATATTGATATGCAAGAGCACATTATATGCAAATAGCTTCATCAAGTGCTTCTGGGGTCCTTAAAAGGTCTAATGAAGACCATGTACCTTATACATGTTATATGACCACTTTTGTCTGGCAATAAAAGAGTGGTCTGAAATAGCAGGTACACAATGCATTTACATGTAAATACATAAACATAATTATCGGCAAAATCAGATTATGTGGCATGCCATTAGCCCATCGCAGCATCCCACTTTGTGCAGAAGGTGACCCTGTATGTACTTTCACAGCAGTTGGTCTAGTAAATCTTGACAAGAGATTATCAAGAGATTTTTTCACAAAATAAATTTTGAAAATTAATGAAAACATAGAAATTATTGTATCATCATCTCTTTCACAAACTTGGTAGGGAACCACCTAAAAACATCCAAGTGCAAAAAAACAGTCCATGCAATGGTTTTGAGAAGTCAAAAATGTGAAAAAAGCCTAACAGACTGGCAGAGAAAGAGAAATACAGATGACATACACAACGGGATTTCATTACCTCTGCTGACTGACAAGTCAGTGGAGCTAAAAATTATTGTGTCATTATCATCTCTTTTGCATATTTGGTAGAGAAACACCCACCTGGAACACATAAGTGTCTAGGTGCTTAAGAAATTTCTAAGTGCAAAATCAAAGCACTCAATGCAATGGTTTTTGAGAATTAAAAAACATGTAAAAAAAGTCTGACAGACAGATAGGTGACAGATACAAATGGATTTCATAAGCTCTGCTGACTGACAAGAAGCTAAAAGTCCCACAGGCTTATCCCCTGCCCAGACCATACCCCACCTCAGTTGTTTTGCCTCTTTGTTGTCTCCCTCTACCAGTACATGGCAGTGAGATTCTCCCACTTGAGCCCCTTGCTTTGCAGCTCCTGTACACTGAAACTACAGCCAGCAATCGCTACATGTACATTGTGCAAATTGAGAATTTGGCAACACTACAGCATCAAAATTATATTCAAAGCAGTTCCAGCTTTGATCTATCAATAGAGTAGGTTTACTTTATCAGGAACCATGTTATATTATATGGCTTAAGGTCAATGGCAACCTCCACAGAGTAGTCCCTTTCAAGTGTGTACTGCTGAGCAAGTGACCCCTGTTCTGATATGGAGGCTGTGGTTGTCAATCCTGTGTAATACAGTGGCAAGGTCAAGTTGGTGACGATATGTTTTTCTGTGGGATTGAACACCATTGCGAGGCCCTTATTGGTCAGTCTAGGGTTGACGTGCATGTAACTGTCTATACTTTGCATGTCAGGTCTCCTTACATGCACAACATCACTTGTGATAATGTCGCGGTACTTCTTGTAGAATGAAACCCATTTCTGAACTATAGCTTTAGTTTCATCACAGTCAAACACCCTGTAACCACGGTAGCAGGCTGCCACACCTGCTCCCATGTATTGAGCCAAAGCCCATTCATATTCAAGTTTGTGCATCTTCAAAGGTTCAAATACAGCAGGAGCACCGCCCCCATGATACTGAACCAGGGGTACGAACATCCAGCCAACAGTAGGAATCCAGCGATAGAGGTCATCATACATGCCCTGTCTGCTGACACTGATGTCTTGCCAGCGAGGCAGCGAGTACTGGTTCTCATTGTAGCCCATTCCTGAAAGAAAAGCATGGCTTTGAAACATATAACTGTGAAAAACAATGTCTATTACTTGGCTGTGGGGAATTCTTGTGACACTGGCTCACTTAATATGATTCAGCTTGAGAATAAAGCTGTGCCCAAAAAATCATCTTATTCAAAACAAATTATTACGTGGTACAGTAGATGATGAATAAAATACCAGAATGTGGAAAGAGTATTTGTGTACCAGGAAGTAGTTCACATGCAGGTGTCTGATACAGCATTCTACAAACAGAAAGGATGCCACACAAGTATACACATAGATTCTTCATTTTTAGTTTCCAGGTGCTAAGGAAATTTCAAGAATGTGAGCTTCAAAGTTAGACCGTGGAATGTTTCGAATGTAATAACACTACTTATCATATAATAATAATAATGATAATTAATAAATAATGGCAAACATATAGAATATGTACAATACTGTAGTACTCTGTATTCTTGAGTCATAAGAGTAGGCAGGACTTGTACCTATGGGGAAGGCATGCCAAAATGGGACTATACTCTACCAGAACGATTGGGCCATCTATAAAAACTTTTTTTAAAGGAAGTTACAACATATACATGTACATGTAAGGGATGAATACTATAGGAAGATGTAAAAAGTTGATCACCATACATATAGTGCAAGAATTTCCTCATTGATCCTTCCCTGCCTAAAGTGAACTGGTCAAAAATACAAGATGGTCAACCATTAGCTGCTTCAACACTTTTATTTACCAGTGAACCTCTTGTGTACAATGGAAGACGTTTTGATTAGCAGGTTATATTCTAACCTGGAATGAGTTCAAAATGGTTTAGGCATAACTGAAATATCAGGAAAGTAGCATCAACAACAGTACATGTACTTATCCAAGGGTCACAAAGCCCTCTTTACAATTTCCTTGACCTAAAAGCAGTGAGCTGGTTATGACCACACATTGAGTTATAATCAATCTCACATGATAATACAATGACTGTTCATTAAAGATGCTACTAGCAAATGTTTTCAGTGAGTGCATGCAAGTGATGCATGGCACTTTAACCTTTCAACCTTAAAGTTTCCAAAACCAACTGGTTTGCAAATTTTTGTATGATCCAATGTTTTTGGCTAATCTCAACCATAATAAAAAACAATCTGAGTCAGAATTGTCAGTGAGACCTGTCAAGATAACATGCCACAAGACCACATCTTTCCAGGGCATGTGTTGGGTGCTAAGCACCAACCCCTGCAAAGCCATGCTGTTGATGCAATGTTAAACTCAGTCATAATTCAACAGAGAAAGGGTTATACTGGGATAAAATCTGTAACTATTTCCATCGAAGATTCATCAATAATCAGGTCAACCTCTGACATGAAAATCAATTTAATGATATCATGGATATAGGGCAGATGTGATCACATCATTCTTATTTATAGTTCAACACTTAGCTCTTTCAGTGCCAACTGTTAACAAAATCAAAGTACTTAAGATGAAATTCTGAATTATCAAATGGATACTATAGTAACATTCTCCATAAAGAGGCCATTTATACAAGTACCAGCATACCTATAGTCCCATAGAATATGATGGATCAGACCAATGGCTTTCCTAAGCATGCCGAGTAAAGCTGTTGACTCAGTCCAAACTTGACACTAAAAGAGTTAAACACCTATATGATAAGAGTAGGGTCAAGCATTGAAGCTGCTTATAATCAACTGTCAATGATTGTACAAGAGGGGTTTATACAGGGATGTATGATTGTACAAAAGGGGTTTATATAGGGATGTACGATTGTACAAAAAGGTTTTATACAGGGATGTATGATTGTACAAAAGCGGTTTATACAGGGATGTATGATTGTACAAGAGGGTTCATATAGGAATGTATTTTTGTACAAAAGGAATTTATATAAGAATGTATGATTGTGCAAGAGGGGTTCATATAAGGATGTATGATTGTACAAGAGGGATTCATATAAGGATGTATGATTGCACAAGTGGGGTTCACATAGGGATATATGATTGTACAAAAGGGGTTTATATAGGGATGTATGATTGTACATGAGTGGTTCATACAGGGATGTATAATTGCACAAGAGGGGTTTATATATGGATGTATGATTGTACAAAAAGATTTATATAAGGATGTATGATTGTACAAAAGGGGTTTATATAGGGATGTATGATTGTACAAGATGGGTTCATATAGGGATTTATGATTGTACAAACGGGTTCATATAGGGATGTATGATTGTACAAGAGGGGTTCATACAGGGATGTATGATTGCACAAGTGGGGTTAATATAGGGATGTATGATTGTACAAAAAAGGGTTCATATAGGGATGTATGATTGTACAAGAGGGGTTCATACAGGGATGTATGATTGCACAAGTGGGGTTAATATAGGGATGTATGATTGTACAAAAAAGGGTTCATATAGGGATGTATGATGGTACAAAGGGGTTCACATGGGGTTGTATAATTGTAGAAGAGGGGTTCATCTAGGTACATGTGTGTATCCCTGTTCCCCAATTGAGTAACAAAATATTTTTCAAAAAAGCAACTGTCAATGATGGGAGTGCACCCTTTACCCCCTCAATGGAACCAAAAGCACCCATGACATGTAAAATATCATCTGCTTGAAAACGTTTCCTGAAATTTCTCATTAACAGAAAAGATTTTGAGTGACAAGTTTGGGCATACAAACAAATGTGATTTACAAAAAGAGCATGCTCATGTCAACAATTTTCTAGCCAAGGAATGTTGTCAACTAAGTCTCATTCTGACCATGTAAAACACACACCTGAATGACAAATTCCTCTCATTCTTAAAAATTTGCTGCAAATATCGAAACCTAAGCACTGTCAATAAGATTAGGCTCCGCCTACTGTGGTACAACTTTAGAGCTCCTTTAGTTTGTATTTATTGCTTTGGTATGTGAAAAATATACATTATCACATTTGTCTAGCTCTGAACCAAAATGGTAAAAACAAGAAATGTAAGTATGATGTCAGTGGTGTCTGCATTGCCTGGCAAGTGGGGGTCCAGAGAGGCAAACTGTCCCTCATCATCAGGGACAGTCCCTGAAATTAGCTTAAATTTTGATCAATTTACGGTGTTTGTCCACATTGAAACTGAGTATTTTCTTGCATATTCTTTGTTAAATATGCTCAGCCCCTAATGGTCTGACTTGAATGTCCCTGAAAAGGCATTTTCAATGTTGGCATCTCTGCGGAAGTCATGCTTATCGTATGGCAACTGAAGTTCACGCATGACCAGCCAGGGAAGCACAGAACATTTTGAACATTGGCATGTTACTGTTTTTAAAAATAACAGCTGTCTTAATAAGTTATTTCAATACAAAGTTCCCATAATCCTTGCACTTAAATATATATGAAAAACAAGAGATGAACGCAGCCTGAATGAATTACTACACAGCTGAGTGAACAGCCAATGCTCAGCTGACTTTTCCTTTCTTAACAAAACCCATACCCGTACAACAAAATCCTCACTAAGCCATGCAGTGCTGGGCTTAAGCTGTAGCCAGTGATTTTTCAAAAGCAAAAAAAAATTAATTAGTATCAGGATGTTGACTGACACATATAGTAATCCATACGAATGTTACATACATTTAATGATAATTATCAAAAATGAACAATTGGTTAAAAAGCAGGAGTTCACAGCATAAACATTGTGTGAACATCATGCTTGCCTCTCTAAATGAGAACACTTCTATCACATTTCAGCACAAACTCAGCAACAGTTTTCCCAGGAACAAAATTGAGATTACCTTGCAAATAACATCAAGGTCATCTGTTTTCCAACACATTTTTTCTGGTCCATTTAAAAGTATTTACCTACCAAGTTTGGATAATTCCAGTTGATAAGTTTATAGTAAAAGATAGAGCGGTTGATTTTTAGTCATCAGCATCAATCTAACCTTCCAAGGTCACCTAAGATCAAAAGTACTTTTAAATAACAGCAGCATCAGAAACCCCATAGGTACATGTACATTTCTCTACCTGTTTAATTGCAATTGTGCACCTAGGAAGCATCACTACCTGGATATACAGTGAAATTTCATTTTAACTACACTCAGGTATCCGACATATTCTTTATAATGACACAAGTTTTGAATGGCAAAAGTTCATTTTCTTTGTTGTTTGATTCATTTATCTGACATACTCAGTTATCTGACACATTTCTAAGGGAACAGATAGTGTGATTATAACGAGTGTTCACTGTAATATGTTTTGTGACTACAGAACGGCCGGGTCTTAAACCAGCAACCTTCAGCATCTATCACCTAGGCCAAAAATGGGAAACCCGTATACCAGCTGCACCAAATCCCCATTCATCAAAAGAATTGCTCAATAGAGGCTGGTATGTGTGAATGCCATAATGGACATGGCCCAGTTCATTGTAATTTATCAAGTACAAATAGGAACTTTATTCCGTGTTGTCCGGATCGGGGACTGTACACTCCTACACATTTCATAAGCAATTTTACTTGTGTACCTTGATGCATTGGCCACCATCAAAGTTCAGTCCTGAACCCCCATGTAAAATTGAAATACCCTTACCAAATGAAAAAGTATGTCTACACTAAGCATAAAGACTACATTAAAACATTTTTGAAGAAGTATATGTTTTCATACTGCAGAAGAAATCTCAAACAGCTTTACCTTAAAAACAACTGTACACAAAAAAACTAGAAAAACATAGCAGTGCCACCTGATACACAAGTAGCCGCCGACGCTAGCCATATCCCCCGCCAACAGTAATCATGGACGGACTGACATACGGACGGTGCCCATTACAATATCCCCTCTAAGGTCTACCCACCATAAAAAAATCAAAGGGCTGGCACCAATAATTTAGAAGATATGGCCTGGACAAAATTTGTATTGTATCTTGAGCTTGCTTAATGAATTTTGTTAATTAATTAATTAATGGAAGTAATTAGCCACACACAACAATGCCTATGCACAACTATTACCTAAGGTCTACCCACCATAAAAAATTCGAAGAGGTAGCATTAATAATGTAGAAGATATGGGCCGGACAAAATTTGTTTCGGACGGACAGACGGAAGGACGGACACACGGATGGTGCCCATTACCATATCACCTCGCCCACTTCGTGGGCGAGGGATAATAAATTTATGTGATTGGGTACCTGTAGAATTTTGAAGCAATTGGCCATGCAGTTTTGGAGAACATTTTTTTAAGATTTGCCAAAGAATAAAGCAAAATATATCCTACAAATCACTTGAGTATCACAATTTGCTCAAGAGACCAACCCACAGTATGTACCCACCAAGTTTGAAGATGATTTGACTGACAGTTTCAGGGAAGCTAGGTCAAAATGTAAACATGAAGGGACAACAGACAACTGACCATCCGATAAATTCAGGTGACAGACAAGTCAGTTGAGACAAAAACCATGTTGGATAGGTGCCTACAAGTGTCTAACACAGCTGCCCTCACCTGTTTTGCTGCCTCCTTGGTAGAAATAATAATCTGGTTGATTGACATATATCTCCTTCTGTCTCATCACCTTGTAAAACTGCCCCTGTAGTTTATTCTGCTGGTAGATGGAGTCAGTGTAGCCAGTGTGGTGTGAGTGGTTTGTTGATCCACAAGCATATCCCCCATACGGCCCATCTGTCTCTAACATGGTCATTCCTGTCTTCTGTATGAAGTTAGTGACCTTCTTGGTGAGGTCATCATACCAGCCTGAGGCCATGCATGCACTACCAATGGAGCGGTTTGTCCCTGGCTGAGTGGCCATCCAGTAACCAGTCACACCTCTGGTCAGGGCTATCAGGTCATATCCACCCACCTCAATGCCTTTACTGCGGGCATACTGAATATCAGCTGCCATGTTCTGCATGTACGTCTCATTGGTCGATTCCAGGTTGAAGCCAGACCAAAAGCTGTAGATCAGCATCTCAAAGCCAACTTCTGCCAGCTGGTCCACTGCAGCCCTCATGGATATCGAATCAGCCTTAGTTAAGTGAAAGAATATTGGGTTTTCTTGAGTTTGTGGAGCCAACAGACGGAGCAAACGATGTTTAGATAAAGCTTGACGTTCTGGATCAGCCGACCCTATCACAAGTTCATGGACATGAAATGAAGAGAAACCATCTGCTATGGGTACCCCTGGAGTCAGCTGATAACTACAGTTGACAATGGGCTCAAAGCTGCCAGGCATTGCCCCAGCAGCAGGGTCAGTCCCCCACACAACTTCTGTGCCATGTGGCTCGTTGCTCTCAACAAACAGCCAATTATATCCCTGTTGTGCCCACTGCTGATTCACAGCAAGAATCTCAACTGAGTACACAGCAATGGAAACTTGATTAGCAGCTTCTGGCAGAGCCGATGCACTGATCCACTTTGCCAATAATGGGATTCCATCATACATTTCATAGTGAACTGTAATGGTTACCATCTGGTGATACTCAGGAGCTGTATAGGGAGCCTTAAAGGTCACATCTAATCTCAGTCCTTTGGGTGGCCACACAATGTCCTTTGGTGCTCCTCTGAGGGGTCGATAAGGAAAAGGGGCTTCTGGACTGCCTGTTTTATATGATACATAGTGGAAAGCTTGAGGATCATATGTTATATTCTGCTTTAGAGCTGTTCTGTTCATATAAGCTCTTGGCATCTTTGTCAACAAGCCCCCAACTTGGTACTGGATTCCATCAAGACCTATAATGGATTCTGGATATATTGCCCTCAAAATAGAGGACTGCTTTTCGTGAGAGTAAAAGTCCACTGATGTAAAATCTGGAGTGGTTGTGAATTCTCGACTGATGAGGCCATTGCTCAAGATAAGGTTCCCTTCTGGTGACTTGGTGAGGGTTGTGGGTGTCGTTATATCTGTAACCAGCCAATCAGGGAACTTTGCGGCTGTTGAGTGACATACCAGGCAAGTGAACAGCAACAGGATATGCCTCTGCATCTTGCAGGTGTCCATGTAAACTACCTGGGAAAAAAGAAAAAACGTGCATTGATACATTATCTCACACTTTTTCCTCTGCATATTGTTGTTGATATTGTTATTTTCATGTTTACATCTGCCCGCAGAGTGCTAAAGCTGGAATGAACTGTGTACACTACAGGAAAACAATCACACAACTAGGATTATTGCTCCCACAGAGATAGTGGAAAAGTGCATACAGTACCGATTTCGCATATGGGTCCCTTTTGCTAGCATGCCATTTTCGCATTGTGCACCACATTTGAGCGTGCTCAGTTGCGAGTTTTTTTGTCTGGATGTGCCATTGCAAATAGCACGCCAATTTCTTGTGCTCAAATTTCTGGCACGCCAAATGGCCGTGCGAGTTGCGTTTTATCTACGCGAATTGCGTGAACAGGCACTTCGCCTCGACTGGGCAAAGTGTGCCAGCAGCAGGCCTCGCTCGCTAACTTTGTTTCCCCTCCACTTCAGGTCTCGTTTCTCGTCACGTGACCTTCGCAACAGAGGCATTTTATTTTTTTTTGCACAATACGCGATGAGTGGTAAAACTAAAAGTGCCGTAACTTTATTTCTGCATTTCATGCAAACTGATCAACATGACTTTTGTTGAGTAAGACATTCTCTACATTTCTATGTGGTTTCGTTGTCAATTAAAACAAAAACTCGTGGCCTACACCCTAACAAAATGAATATAGGCCTATCGATCTCAATCACGAATTGATCAAAACGGCCAAGCCTGTGTCACAGTCACTGTGTGAATCAACTGCATGGGTACCGGTCCCTTGGTTAGCGTCATGGACGATGGTTCGTCTTTAATTTTTCTTAAGATCGGTCGTGTGTAGATGTTGTCATTAAATTATAGCGGTAGAGTTTGTTGCTGCAGTAAAAGGTCCATAAACACACTTTATCGCAGTCACTGATAAACTGTCAACATGATCATCACATGCGGCAGCGATATTTTCACCCGAGCCATGTTTACCTGCGGCTGGCGTATTTTACTCTCTTTCCGTGAAAAAAAAATGGACCGTCTGCTCTATTGTACGCAAAGACTGGTAGTATGTCATCATTCTGACCAATTTACAGAGTTAAATTTTGTTTCTTGCTTTTATAAATTATAAATCGCCACTTGTGTTCACACAAATGTCTCCCATCTTTCACAAGCAAGACTTCACAACACGAGGTAGCGAGTAGTCCCAAACGAATCAACGGTTGAAAAACGACACATTTGATTGGACGGCGAACACCATGTGATCGATTCCGGCCCCCCTGACTGACCTAGAATATTCCGGAGAATCGTCTTTGGTAGTTTCTGACTAAAATGACGTTTGAAATAGAGGCAGTTCTAAAATACCTTTGTTTCAGCCAATGGGAGACCTTTCTTAAAATAGACTAGGTTCTCCGCATTCTAATGATATGAAGATCATGGCGGGTAGACGAAAAAAAAGATCGAGACCGCGAAGATGAAATCACCCTGCGTGGCAGTTTTCCATATTCATTTAGATTATGGTGGATATTCTTAGCGCAAAAATCTCGTTTGTTCTCTCGGTGGTACGCTTTGCAGAAAGTGCTGTCAGTGCAGTCGAAAACGCGAGCGTGCGAAGCCAGAAAAAAATTCGCGCGGAATGGTCGCGACCACAAACATTTCAAGCGTGCTACATGCGAAGTAAGCGTGCTCATTTTCTCGCACGACGAACTGGCGTGCCAGAAATTTGCGCACAACTCAGTTTTCGCATCTGGCTGGTCGCATCTGATTCTGGCCGGCAAGAATTTCTAGCATGCCAGATTATTTGCTAGCATGGGGTGTTACGAATGCGAAATCGGTACTGTACTTGACTGCCAACTGAACCTGTTATACCAAAATCCCCCCTTTCACAGACAGATGAATATTATGTAAGATGAAATAAAAAAAATACCTATAAAGATTCTATTTTCTTCACTTTATTGCATGTCCCAATATAACAATGTGCTTTTAGTTCTTTATCCTCTAAAAATAAAAATAAACACATCTGATAATCTCTACCCAAAAGTCTACAACTTTTAAGAATACCTCATTCAGTTATACAAGAATACATGTATGTGTATATGAATGACAAATACATATATGATCTTCTCAACATTGTAAAGTATTCACACAATGAATTTATTGTCTTAGCAGGCAATACATGGATGTGAGTGACCCAATGCTTAATTCCATAACCTAGAATTACTAAGATCTTTCCAAGGTACATCCAAATAGGGTCTGGCATATGGTTTTGAAAAAAAAAAAATTATAAAGTACACATGGTTTTCTAGTAAAACACACTGTTCCCCAGCTCTTGGCATATTTTGGCAGAAGACACTTACACTTAATAGCACTTGGCAATCCACAGTGCCTAGAGGTGGTTGGTTCTGATCAGCAGTGATGCTGTCATCCACTGCCCATTGTCCCTACAGCCCTTTCACTTGCAGTTGAGTCCATGCACACAGTGCTGGGTGGCAGACAGCAATGATCCACAGCAGTAGGCAGTGACTGCTTCTCTCAATGCCCATAGCTGCTGAATGCCACTCACTGCTGCTCAAAACCTTGTACAGCCTAGGGACAATTTATTTGTATTCCAAATGCTAAGGCTAGTGAGCAACCGGGTGTATACATGTATATGATTAAGTGGAGAGAAGCTGAAAGGAGGTACAGATGAAGATATTTGTTCACATAATGGTGTCGCAATTAATGGTCCACTTGATTCACTTTCTATCAAAGTGGCAATGTATTTTTTTCACCACTTCAATTTAGATCACACATAACTTCATCCCACTGCTCACTCTTGGTTGCATTTGAAACAAAAGTAAGTGCTCCTTGCACTGATCAATGTGCTCATTGGCAGGCAATCAGTGGGGGTGGGCAGCAATCAGTGGCAGTTGACAGCAATAGAAGCCACCAGTCATCACCATCATCCACCCCCCAACACTGCCCAGGCTCAAATGTAAGTGAAAATTCTAACAGCAGTCAGCAAGGATTAGCTGAGTTTTGGGAATATCACTGCCAAACCCTGTTGACTGCCACCAAGTGGTACTGTGCACTACCAACCACCACTGAACAGTGCTACCAGTGATAAACTGTTATAAACCATGTTAACATGGATTCTCATCAATCAATAGATTCTCATCAATCATTACAAAATTTCATTTTTTTATTAAATTATAAAATAAACATAGTCCCAGTAAATCTACATGTTTTGGGGGAGATTGAGTCAAGCTACATTCACTGTAAGTTTGAAGAGAGTACAGCATGTGCATTGGGGACAAAAAGTCAAAAATTACAAAAATACACACAGATTCATAAAATACTGAAAAAAATTCAGGGCCACCTCTTGTACAAATAATAGCCAAGGGGTTCTGAAACTGTTTGAAATTTCACAACAATTGGTTATATTTTTTTTTAAGATCCCCCCCCCCAAAAAAAATTAATTAAAAAAAATGAATAAATGAATGAATAAATAAATAAATAAATAAATAAATAAATAAATAAATAAATAAATAAATCAATGAATAAATAAATAAATCACAACAAATACAAAAATTATTGGAACATGACTAATTAAAGAGACTTGATAAAAATCCACCCAAGGTACAGCCTCATCCAGTTTGAAGTGGATCATGCCAAAATTTTGTACAAAAACATACATGCACACTAGTATCCCAATGGAAACTAAGCTAACATGTGCTTACTGATCATTACCTTGATTAAATTTGTTAAAAATCAAGAAATGAAAGTACATCCATTTTCATGCAGAGGGAGTAAAGCCACATTATCACCAACTGAATCCAACTTGCAGTTTGGGAGAAAAGGTTGAAAATTAGAAATATATATATAAGTTGCAGCACCACCTGTTGAACAAAGTAATGTCCAGAGGTCCTTTGAAGTGTCCCTTTGCAATTTCAAAGTAATTGACCATATGGTTTAGGAGAAGTCTTTGACACACTTTGCCAGAATAATGAACCAAAAAAATTGTCAAGACTCCAAGAACCAATGGACCATGACCTGTTGAACAAACAAGGTAGAGGCCCATCCAAGTCATTTCCTCACCAAGAGGATCTAGCCAACAGTTTCCTGCAAGAAGTCTAAACTGCAAACTGTCCAGGACAGACATACAATGGATGCTGGACAATCATATACCCTCAGCAGACTTACATGTCACCCAAGGCAAATATCCACATGGCCACAGGACTACTAGATATTCAAAATAGCATGCCCCCTTGAAAGTTTTACTTGCTCTGATTGGGATTTACTGGGTAAGTTGACATGCAAATTGGGGAGCCCTGGATTTTTGTCTTCTCCATAACATATTTAAAAGTTGATTTCTGAAGACAGGTTATATCACTTATCTGAAAGACAATCACACGTCTTAAGCAGCAGACTGTCACAATATATTTTGTATGAAGTCTAAAATTCACAGATGTGCACCCTGGTCTAAGTTTGATATTTAAGCAAGACAATGCACATGATAAAATTAAAGAGCTTGAAAGTGGCAACAAAGAAATTGTGTACACAGGTTCTTACTAGCAAAAAAAGAACACATGAAATGAATATAAAAATAATGTCTATTTGATACATTGTATGTGTTTCAAAAGAATGTACAGACCAAGGAGTGTAACTTCTACTTACACAACAAGTTGTCAGATTTTATCACTCTCCTTTAAGTAGTGACAATTTTACAATGTGATAAGAATCACATGACACAAATACTTTTAAGATAGGGATGACAGTTGACATTTATGAAATTGTATGTTATCAGTATATTGACAATATGGTTTTCAAATGTGTATCTAAACAAGAGGATCATAATGAACCTGTGCTCTACTGACTGGAATCTGCTGCTTAAGAGCAGACTTTACTGCATGTATTATAGGTCTTGGACCAGTAACCTAGGCCTATTGCATTTACATGTTAAAATAGCGACATTTGCTGGCTTATTTCTCCTATTTCAAACGTAAAACTACAGCTTCCTTTGCAGCTCCATGTCTGACTGTTCTGTGCCAAATATGTCTCCAAAAATACACAAAGTTATCAAATGATTGAAAATATTTCTAGAGTAGCAGTGCCTTTCTAAAACTCACAGTTGATAAGTTTTTTCCTATCCAAAATTATGATGGGACTTAATTTGATATGCTCTGCTCCTGTGATATTTTTAACATCCAATAGACACAGCAACAGTGTTCGGTACTCGATCAAAAGTTTTGGATAAGTTGACCCGACCTTGACGGGTTACTGGTCCAAGACATCTATACATCTACAGCAGTCCTTGTGTTGAGAGACCCCCAAAGCTAGTCTAAGACGCTCGCCTTTCACCTCTGCGACCCGGGTTCAATTCTCGTCCTGGGCAGCATGTGGAAAAAGTTCCTACCAGGAAGTACACGCCAACATCTGTGCCATGGAGAGTGAGTCGATAAGTCAATACTTGACTTCTTTCACAATCCATGTTCAACAAATGTGTCTATACTTTACTTTAAAATTACAAAATTAAGTTGAGTTGCTGGGTGTTTTTTTAAGTCTGAGTCAGTGTGGACCCCTGCAGTAACAGCATGCAAAGCAAAATGGGTATGAGAACCACTGAATGAAATACATGTAGGCTCCAAGCCAGCTATCTAGCTAAGGACTACACAGCATGTGTTGTGTGGCCATGTTTACGGTAACATATGTATCAAAATATTGATATGTAAATTATCTGATTGTAAATAATGACAGTACATACATCTTACACTATAATTGTGGTTACTGTGTTATGTCCGCAATCACACTTATTAACTTGGCTCTTTCAGTACCAAGTTTTGGACTGTCAACAGCTTGCCTTGGGTTCACTCTGACCATTATATTCTGCAGGACTATAGGCATGCTGGTACTTGCATGAAAGGCCCTTTTACAAAGAATATTAATATACAATGGTACCTGCTCTAAAGACCACCTCTCGTGAAAGACCGCACTAGTTTTTAAGACCGCCATTTCAAGACAACGGCCTTTAATTTCTTTGTAAGCTTACCTGCAGTGGAAGACCACCTGCCATGTGTGACCACTTTTTTCTGGCTTTAAGGGTGGTCTTAAATAGCAAGTACCACTGTAGTAACAATTTTATAATTCAAAGTACATCTTAAGTACTTTGACTTCAGTTGCAGTTGCAGTGAAAGATGTCATGAACAGGGATGAGAATGATCCGAGTGCATTTTGGCTACTCCAGGAGCAATTTGGCAACCTTCTATACCCCACCCCAAGGAATTTAACAGTTTTGAAGAAATTAGACCAAACTGGGAAAATTCTGTTTTGTGGGAGAAGAGCAATTTTGGCTGAAAGTTGCCAAATGGCAACCAATTCTCATCCCTGCATGAATGCAACGTTAGACCCTCTGACTCTGTGTCAACACCAAAAGCAAACAGCTGCATATGACCAAATACTCATGTTTTGGTGCACTGTGAGACGTGCCTTTGCCAATAGTCTGCTGCTATATATGTATCCATTTAATACAACGGTCAAGTAAGGCTCAAGAAGTTAGACCCATTTGACATACATGTACTACTTTTGGATTCCTTTAACCTGATGATTTGGTTGCAGTAATATTACATGCACAGTGGACCCCCTCTTATAAGGCCACCCAATTTTACCAGAAATATTTCCTCATAAATAAGAGGGGTTGCCTCTCCCAGGGGAAGGGGGAGGGAATAAAATGATGTGGCCGGGGGGAGGGGGGCTTTATAAGATGGGACCACTGTATGTGTTTATGTACACCATGAAGGATGTGCAAAAGCTGAAACATGCACCAATTGAAAATGCAGTGTTGCCCCACTTGACGAGATCCATGTTAAGTGATGAGATATTTAATTTATTTGTACAAGGTTATCAATTTGAAGTGGTACCTACTCCAAACACCACTTCTTGTGAAAGACTATCTTTTCATGGCCACCTTTTCATATACTACAGTCTATTTCCCTTAAAAATGTGCCTGTATTCTAAGACTACCTGCAACATGAGACCACTTCTTGCTGACTTCTGATGATAAATTACAGGTACCACAGCATAAACCTATATCTACACCTAAATCTATTCCAGATGACAGCTGTACTTTTAGTCTGCCTATGACAGATAATATGTACATATAACATACTGGGCTCTATTTTTTTTTTTTTTTTCATTTTATCTTTGACTTCAATCACTAGTAAATTTTTGGCGGCGTATGCTGCATTTCAGCGGCAGACAGTGGTACACAGCGGCAGAGAGCGGTGGCCTGCAGCAGAGAGCGGCGGTCAGCAGCAGGCCCGCTGTCCGCCGCTGAAACCCAATTGAGACTTCTGGGGCTTGGCGGCAGACAGCAGCGGACAGCGGCACATGGCGTTGGCCAGCGGCAGAGAGCCTTTCGCCGCTGTACGCCGCCAACCACCGCTATCTGCCGCTGGCTACTGCTCTGTCCTCACAACTGCATTATATTAAGTGTAAAATATGAATCCAAGTGAATAGGAAGGAAAGGAAACCATGTGTACCCATTCATTTATGGCTCATAACACTTCAGTTGCTTCATTCAGTCATAGTAATCGGTTCATTCACCTATATGCATGTACAAATCAATAAGTTTTATTTTCATTTGCTCATGCCTGACAGTTCACTTGCATTCACATGAATATTGCATTTACATGTAGACATGAGAGGCAAACAATTCTGTGCCCAACCGATGCCAAGGAAAGCTATTGACCTGGGGCATGTGATCTTGATAAGTCTCATGTACATTTCTCAGTCAAATTTCTTTTCATAACTGTTGAAATTAGTTGAAAACACTGAGGCAGACGACATTTGACCACCAGCCAGTTTTGGCCAGTTTGAGGGTGAAAGGGGTAATGTTGGTATTAGAATAACAACATATATGTGCAGCTCCTGTCTGTCATACACATGTATATCATATGACCTACACATAATATGTTATTCACCAATCCAAATACGTGCCGAAGCTATATGGTCACATGCAGATCCACATGACAATCATTTCCACATTATAGGGATATAGCATGGCATATGACTAAGTTAAAAGTCCACATCACTAAGCTTTTCCCATGATACAGACACTAATGCAGCTACAATGAGTTCTTAATAAAAGACGATATCTGGACACATCAATCTTCCTCATATCTTTTTATTTCAATTTTTGCTCAGCTGAGTATGCATGCACAAAAAATAAAAAGAAAATATTCAAGTTGAACTTGGTTGCACATTTTAGCACCAACAACTTCACCTTGGAAGTGTGTGTGATATGCAGTTTCATGGTTTGGAATTTTGACTCAGTGACACAGCTTGTATGACTCAATAATACATGTACAAGCTGTGTATTTTGACCTTTTAAAAAAACTGTTTTGTTCTTTAATGAAACTTACCAGACTTTTAATTAATTTATCAGCTGCTTCAATCAGGCTATTGGCCAAGCAAGGGTTCATACATGCATCAACACAAACTCTTTCATACTTCAGTCTTCTTCAGTTTACCTGGACAGGTCCAGATCATGAGTGCTGCTGCTATATATGTGGTCAATGGTGTGTAAACTTGCCCATCAACATTGTTCTAGGGGTAATGTCACAAGGATGCCATTTACACAACCATGTAACAATATGACTGCATTCCCCACAAAGGATTCCATCACTCTACTCTTAAACTACAGTGAAACCTCATTATAACAACACTCAGATATCTGACATATTCAATATAATGACACAAATTTTCATGGAAAAAAGTTCATTTTCTTTGTCATTTGATTCATCTATCTATATGACCTACACACAGTATTTGTTTATGTGACAATTTTTTAGGGAACAGATGGTGTCATTATAAGGAGTTTTCACTGTATTTCACAGCATGCAAAACATCAACATGACAATGGAATAGTAAGTTTGTGTCACAATTCAAATACATGATTGTACAAGTATATGGTTGATGGAAACGAAAACAGGAATTGATATTTTAATTTTCATAAAAATAAATAGTTTGTGACAAATGTGCCTGGATGAATGAATCACAAACATCAAAAGTTCCTGTCACTGTTTGACGAGGTATTTGAAGCCTGTGTATGTTTAAATGTGTTTTTTGATAAAAAAAGTTCAAAGTTCTAAATTAAACCAATAAAAACAAAATTTTCCATCCAGTAGAGTGACTGTGTTATAATGTACCCTCTGTATTTATTTACCCACAGAAATGCACTGATCTTGGATTATCAGCAGTTCACAGTCACTGAAAAAAATTCATGGAACAGCATGATCATGACTGAATGAGAAGCATTAGAATTTGTGTGCTGTTCCATACTCTAAAGAAAGGAACAACCAACATGAATTGAGGCAGGCTGTGTTCAAACACTGGTTTTGGGAGTGCTTCAACCATCCGTATAACTTCCTTGTTGATACATACATGTTCCGGGAACTGGTTCTAATATTAATGTTTGTTGAAGGGCTACAAATATTAATCCCATTGCCATGGGCGTGAGAACCATTAAACTGTTACAACTGCCATCTTTCAATATTATTCTGATGTGTACAAGTGTACCCAAACAGTGAAACCTGTCTTAAGAGACCACTACAATCAGACCACCTGTTTAGACAGACCACCTTTTCAGGATACTTTGCAAAATACTTGGCTTTTTATACTCCAATGAAATGCTACCTGTCTTGAGAGATCACACTTTGGTGATCCCTTCGGGTGCTTTTTCAAGGTATGTTTCACTGTGAATGCGCCAGGGACTGCTCATTATTTACAGATGGGCTACAATTATTTCCATTGCTATGACAATTTCCATTTTCATGCACTACTGGCACCTTAAACTTAAACTACATGAAGTAGAACTTACATAGACATAATAACTTAATTACATACTAAGATTAAACATAAGTTTTAGGAAGTTTTCTTTATATTACAGTACTACTTGGTCTGGTCTTATAATTGTTTCCAATTTTTTCATGAACACCTAGGTGTCTGCCTTTTCAAGTTCTGCTCAACTCTTGATTAACACAATATTTTACTAGAACCAAACACAGTGTACATGTAAAACAACATGATGTGTAGTATACACACGAGAGCTTTAATGGATTCATGCCTTTTCAAATTTATCTGAGTGTGCAAAATTTGTCAAAAATACACAAATGAACAAGGAACAGATTGTGCAACTTACCAGGTGTAATTTGCGTCATAAATTACTGTATGTGAACAATAGTCAGAGATGCCAGTACATGAAAATATATTCCTCTGTACAACCGTCCTGAATAGAGGTGGCAATTTTATGAAGGTTAATAAGATGTTTCATCGTTTAATATTTCCCTTCATTGTAATCTCTGATATGCTGGAGGCATACAAAAAAATCTTTTTTTCAAAGGGAAGAAAATCGTTGGAACATATATACATGTATGTATAGCATTATCAAGGAATGATTCTTTAATCGATCATAGTTCAAATTTCAGTGACTTTGGCATTTTAAATGAAATTATCTCATACACATGAAATACAAAAAAAAAAAAAATTCTCATAACATTTGATTCTATGTGCCTCAGTATGTAGTTAAAAATGTCTTTTTTCATCAAAGGTACGTTAAATGCATTCTTTTTTTGACAGTGACTTAGCAAAAGTTACATTTTTTCCCATTTTTTAAATCATTTGAATCAGATATATCTTAAATGAAATAAACCATACGAACAAAAGACCACAATGTATTTTTGAAGAAAATACAATATATTCAAAATGTCAAATCTTTCATTTTGGAATAAATTTATCAATTTAGAACTGCATATGCTGCTGCTAATTTGAATCAAAATTAGTCTTTTAAAAATAAAATTAAATATTTAATACATAATAGCTTCAAAAATAATGCATGCAAATTAAAAATGCTCTTCCTATATTAATAATATTTTCCAGGTTCTCGTATTTCAAAAAGTGTCCAGTTTTATTCATGCTTTCCTGGACATACTGAAAAGGTCAAAGTAATTGAACAATGAGACCATACATTAAATTTTCACCTAAATATTGCACAATATTGTGTACTGTACCTGCACAGTTCAGTTTGGAGAAATTCTTTTCTATGTTCTCAACTTGACATACTAATAAAAAAAAAAAAAACAAGAAACACACAAAAACAAAACTCCAAAGTTTCTGTTTTAGCAAGACAAGCACCTGATTTTTTTTCATAAGTAAATATCATGCTTTTCTATAATTATGACAAAGATAACACATTCAAATTCTTCATGAAAAGTGCTTTCATTTCAGTACCAACAAGCCATGCTGCAGCTGCTCCAGCATCAGCATGACTTGCCCCTATATCGTAGAGTTGACAACATTGAACAGAATGTATCTCAATGCATGTACCCTTTCATTTATTTTACTGAACTTTTAAAATTTGCAGCAAAAATTAAAAAGAAATAATAAAAATAAAAACTATGCATGCGTATAAATCGTATCAAATACCTTTCAATATATAGAAATTGCTGTGATGAAAATTGTGTAGACATATCTCACAGCCCCACTTGCTTGCCAGCAACTCTACTTGAAAATTACCCACACCAAGATTTACAGATAGGCACATGCTATATTCATGCATCATCCATAAATGTAAGCACAGCACTGTGACTAGACGTGCTCTCACACTGACAAATTTTGTTTAAAATACATCTATTTCAAACATGATTTTGTTTAAAATGCATCTATTTCAAACATGATTGGGGTGTAGGCAAGGCCTACATGTATATTAGCCCCTCTTTCATTCACAAATTTACATCCTTATCACACAGTCCTTGTAATTTTTCATTCTTAAGATACATGTATGTCACAACCTTCTGTATATTTACATTCAATTTGCACTTTTACAATCAGGTACAAACACATACATGTATTCCAGCACTTAATAAATCTAGCTTTCACAATTAGTTTAAATAATATGTATAGTTATATAGCATGTACATACAATTACCATTTGAAAACATTTATCATGTACATGTACACAAATACATGCATTTCAACAGTTCATTAACCATGTTTACTCATTTAGTTTTCAATTATAATACATATTTCAGAAGCATCTGTATATTCATAAACATGACAAAGATAAGCATAAATACACAATGTACTCTACCCTGAAGAATAATAATACATGTTACATTGTACCTTTATAGCTTGTCAAGCACCGACACATTTTCCTCTTTGCAGGGAGCACAGACTATGTGCACCACCAATAAACACAGTCAGCATTTGCGAGCCAAATATGACATTAACTCTTTCAGTGCCGCATTTTGAATTGAGTCAACAGCTTTCTTGCTACATGATGCCATGCACCAAAAGCACACCAAGGAGAGCTTTTGTCCTACACTATTATATTCTGCATAGCTACAGGCATGCTGGTATTCAAATGAAAGTTTTTTTATAAGGAATATGAATCTAGCATCCTCATTATAAATGAGAGTAGTTCATATTAAGTAGTTCATCTTTAGTTGCAGTTGGCCCTGAAAGAGTTAATTGATATCATGGATATTGATAAAGATTCCCTCACCATTTCAAACGTTTGGTTTTTAACCATATTTCAATTAAAATCACTGAAGTTTGCAATAAGCAACTGCCTTTGACCTCTCAAAGCTCACACTGTCCTTCAGAAAAAGACTTCATCCTAAAAACCTGTTCAGCTTTCAACTAAGAGTTTTGTTTCCAAGAAATATGGTGAAGTAATCATGACAGTGAGAGCTTTATTTTTTTCTGTCTGTCTTGGGAAAAGTATACCCCATAAAAAGTATATAGAATTGCACACAACACATGTTTACAAGTTTGAGAAAAAAAGAGAAAGAAAAATAGCGAACTTAAAATTCTGAAACTGCTTTTCAAAGCAAACTGGTCACAAGGTGCTAGTCATGAGGTATTTCTCAAACATGTATCACAGTTTTTCAGCCACAAGACAGGACACCTGCAACAAACTTTTTTTTCAAATGCACGTATGGGTGACAGTAACCAACCAGTGACCACACGTTTCATGCCAAAAGTCATCTCAAGAGTTTTGAAATCATATATACAGTGGTCCCCTTCTTTTAGGGCTTTCCCTTTACAGTAGAAAAATTGCCACATCAGATGGGTGGCCTCTCTTGGGGGGCAATGATACACCAGAAATGAAAACTTTTTGTATAAAAATAGCTGTGTAATATAGAAGCTAGGGAAAACTTCTGGCAAGAAAGACCTCATTTGAGAAGGGGCCACTGTTAGGCTTTCTCAAGGATCCAACTGTTTGTCATTCATTTTGCCACTCTGATTTTATTTCAAAGTGAGCAACTGGTCACGCTTAACACCCATTTGAGAGGGGGCGACTGTTAGGCTTTCTCACCGATCTAACTGATTTGTCATTCATTATGCCACTCTGATTTTATTTCCAAGTGAGCAACTGGTCACGCCTAACACCCATTTCTTCAATGGAAACCATGTACACTAAATGTTAATAAATATACTGCCTCCAGACTTAAATCCATCCCAGTTTTGTGACAAATTAAGTGGACCTTCAACAAGGCAGGGACCACTCTGACCATTAGTAAATTAGCCAAATGCTAACATTTCTTGAATCTGGCTTGAGAAATATGAAAATGGCTAAAATACTTCAAAATGAATCATTAAACCGCCAAGTCCATTTTTCTGTAAATTATGCCTGCATTTCCAATTTTGGCTTCAGATTTTTATAGTCTAGATCTGTCCCTGACAAGAATCCACATCACAAGGCCATTGGGTACACTCAGTTGTTATCTTCATGCAGCTCTTGTCCAAGTAATAAGCCAATGGAAACATGGAATGAAAAAGATCAATCACCCAATATCATAATTCCACAACTGTCAACAATAACCTTGGATCATCATACACAACACAGAATTACTGCCATCATGAGATATGCTGACAAGACTTCAGCCACCTGGGATTACCATTGGTCAAGAGGAGTCACCTGAGATCCTCTGACCAATCAGACATGTTACTTGATCCTTCTTGACCAATGACACCTTGTGGTATTGAGGTGCTCTGGGGTTATCCCATACTGTAGACTTTGGTGTTTTACTGAATTAGGAACCACGTTATATTATATGGCACAAGATCTATGGCAACCTCCACAGAGTAGTCTCTTTTAAGTGTGTACTGCTGGGCAGCTGATTCTTGTTCTGATATCGAGGCTGTGGTCGTCAATCCTGTGTAATACAGTGGCAAGGTCAAGTTGGTGACGATATGTTTTTCTGTGGGATTGAACACCATTGCGAGGCCCTTATTGGTCAGTCTGGGATTGACGTGCATGTAACTGTCTATACTTTGCATGTCAGGTCTCCTTACATGCACAACATCACTTGTGATGATGTCACGGTACTTCTTGTAGAATGAAACCCATTTCTGTACAACAGCTTTAGTTTCATTGCAATCAAACACCCTGTAACCACGGTAACAGGCTGCTACTCCTGCTCCCAAATATTGAGCCAATGCCCATTCATACTCCAGGACATGTTGCTTGAGGGGTTCAAACTCAGCCGGTGCCCCACCCCCATGATACTGAACAAGGGGTACAAACATCCAGCCAACAGTAGGAATCCAGCGATACAGGTCATCATACATGCCCTGCCGACTGACGCTGATGTCTTGCCAGCGAGGTAAATTGTATTGCCATTCATTGTATCCCATGCCTGTAAGAACAAAAAAAAAACTGATATTCACTATAATGTATTTGCTCATTGTGTTTGGGGTTCTCATGTAAATGACATCATATATATGCACTTCATATAACCAGAATACATACTTTTGAGAATGGTGCTGGTGTTGCTGCCCTGATTTGCTCCTACATTTGATCCATACCAGATAACTAGATTTGCATGGAAAATGTGTTTCATTTGTTGCATAAATATTTGATATAAACTGCTGCGCTGATTAGTACCGTGCAATACAACAGGTTAGCCCTTGAAAGGTCATATTATTGGTCTCAGTCAACAGTTTTCCTTGGCATACCCAGCACACATAGCATCCAGTGTGTGCTGAGGAATGCTGTTAACCAATACCACTGTCACCCTGTGAAGTCTCTCCTGAAATGTCATTCCCAAAAAATTTCAAGATTCAGAAAAAAGGTAGTACTTAATAAAACAGATGAAGCAGAAAACCTTCAAAATTACTGGTTGCTGTAGACAAAACAGTCAACTGGTTGGACTGGGGAAACACCAATTAAGACGTGTACATGTATGTGCTGCCTTTTGTTTATGTCAGTTTCTTCACTTGCACATAGTTTGCCTGTTCATGGTAACATCAAAACATAAACTCAGCAAATTTTGTCATAATTCTGATCAAACCTCTGCTTAAAGTTAGTTCCATCAGTTTCTTCTGGTCCATTTACTCAATTACAAATAATATCATTGTATCAGCACAAAGGAATTAATGAGTGCACAAGTACATATACAATGTATCTATAACAGTAACACCCTGAAAACTTTACATTTACATACACATTGTGCAGTGTTAGAAATCAGGAAAACTTTTTCACTTGTCCACAGACAGACAGTTTTGGTAAAATGAAAATCTAGACAATTATACTTGTAGTGGCAAGTTTACTTGTCCATCACATTTTGTACTTATCTTGGACAAGTAAAAGGGCCTTATTTTGGAGAACGATGTGTGTAAATAAACTTGCCTGTTTTGCTTCCACCCTGGTAGAAATAATAATCGGGCTGATTGATGTAGATCTCTTTCTGTCTCATCAGCTTGTAAAACTGTCCCTGTAGTTTATTCTGCTGGTAGATGGAGTCTGTGTAGCCAGTATGGTGTGAGTGGCTGGTTGATCCACAACCATATCCGCCATAAGGCCCATCTGTCTCCAGCATTGACAAACCAGTCTTTTCTATGAAGGTAGTGATCTTTCCTGTCAGGTCATCATACCAACCAGAGGCAAAACACGCACTTCCAATAGACTTGTTTGTACCAGGCTGAGTGGCCATCCAGTCAGATTCCACATGTCTACTGAGTGATATCAAATCATATCCACCTACTTCGATGCCTTTGCTGTGTGCATATGCGATGTCCTCTGCAACCTGTTGTATGTATGTTTCATTGGTAGATTCCAAATTAAATCCTGAACCAAAGCTGTATATCAACATTTCAAAGCCAACCTCAACTAACTGGTCCACGACTGCTCTCATATTTTTGGAATCCCCTTGACTTAGATGGAAGAATATTGGGTTCTCCTGAGTGTGAGGGGCCAAAAGACGAAGTAGACGATGTTTTGCTAAAGCCTGACGTTCTGGATCAGATGACCCAATTACAAGTTCATGGACATGAAAAGATGTAAAATCACCCATTACAGGTATCCCAGGTGAAAGTTGGTAACTGCAGTTAACAATGGGCTCAAAACTTCCAGGCATAGCCCCAGCTGCGGGATCATTGCCCCAGGTTACCTCATTGCCATGGGGCTCATCATTTTCTATAAATAACCAATTATATCCTTGCTGTGCCCACTGTTGGTTGACAGCAAGAATTTCCACAGAGTATACTGATATATTGATTTGGACACCAGAGACTGGAACACTCTCAGCACTTATCCATTTTGATAACAATGGAATGCCATCATACATCTCATAGTGCACTGTAACAATCACCATCTGGTGGTACTTGGGGGCCCAATAGGGGGCTTTAAACATGACATCCAATCTCAGTCCTTTAGGTGGCCAGACTATATTCTTTGGTGCCCCTCTGCGAGGGCGATATGGAAATGGTGCTTCCGGCTTTGCTGTTTTGTAAGACACAAAGTGAAACGCTTCCTTGTTATAGGTCATGTTCAACTTTAGAGCTGTTCTATTTAAATAAGCTCTTGGGACATCTGTCAAGAACCCACCAACTGGATACTGAATACCATCAAGACTAATAATTGATTCTGGATTTATAGCTCTCAAGATAGAAGACTGTGTTTCATAGGAGTAGAAGTCGACAGTGGCAAAATCTGGACTGGTTGTAAATTCTCGACTGATGAGACCATTGCTCAGAATAAGGTTGCCATCTTGTGTCTTGGTGAGGGTTGTGGGCGTAGTTATATCTGTTATCAGCCAGTCTGGGAGTGTGGCCACTGCCGACTGCCACATCAGGCATGTGATGATGAACGCAGATGTGCACTGCATTGTTCCTGTGTATAATATACAGAGAGGATCAGTTCACTTTCATTCCTTTGTCTCCATAAAAATGTTATGACAGGGTCTTCCCTGACAAAATGACTTGTCATGCATACCTTAGTCCAAGAAAGTGGATTCCTTTTGGATTACACTTGGATTCCTTTTACAGTTCTAAGGCAAAGGCAAACTGAGATTCTTTTTGGATTCATCTGGATTCCTAAGAAAAAAGTAATCCTTTATGAGGAGAGAGATTTGGTACAGTAACATTACTTTGGATTCTTTTGCATTCTTCTTGGAATCCTTTGGGGTGACTTGCTTTACTATGGATTCCTTTGCATACTTTTTGGATTCCTCTTATATCCTAGCTGTCACATGATGTGTGGTTGTTTAAATTTTGGTGGTTGCATGGCCATAACCGCCGTGCTGAATTGTGGAGACACATGCCTGCATGCTGATCTGGCTCTTCTGCTTTACACAATTGTGAGGTCTTAACGTAAGTTACATGTATATCAGTTTAACTTACATGTAAACAAAGAGAACTGTGCAGAGAACATTCAGAGATAAAATACTGCTACAACTTGTGATTGGAAGGCTGATTTGCGCACTGCATATACATGCATTTTATATGTCTAAAACCCTTGGGTTGGTGTAAGTGTTCTTGCTGCTTCAATTATGTACATGTATCATGCATCTGCATGTATGCATATGATGAGACATATACAAGTAGAATAGGTCTCCATAGGTAAAGAGATGCCAACTGTCCCTTATCATTAGCTAAAATTTTTACCACTTTACCATGTTTGTCTGCATTGAAGCTGAGTATTTTCTTAATGCTCTTTGCTAAATATGCTCAGTCCCTGATGTTCTCACTTAAATGTCCCTGAAACAGCATTTTGAACATTAGCATCTCTGTAGGTGTATATTTGATATTGCAGTTACAGGATTTGGTTTTAACAAGGATCGAGGCTACACTCCTTGGTTTTAAGAAGACAAGATCTGGACATTGCATTCAAGTGTTCAAAGACAGTCTGTGTATCATATTTTTACACACATGCATATAATCATGTACATCGTTTTGGTGTGGCCATCTTGTTTACCAGTGTGGGCTTCCATTACTTTTGGATTCTTTTTAATGATATGGGAATCCCTTCAAGGGAACTTGCTAGGATTTCTTAACATTAGTTTTGGATTCCTTTTAATGAAATGAGGATCCTTTCACCCAATGACTAGGATTCCTTAACTTTACTTCTGGATTTTAATCATGGAATCCTATAAATGCACTAGCATTCCGAAACATTACTTCTGGAGGGTTTTTTAATGATATGGGAATCCTTTTCAAAAGATTCTGTCCTTATAAATATTTCACTGTATTTAATGCATTTTGCAGCCAAAAGGAATCCTAACTTGTCATGGAGTTAGCACTGGACAAATGGACTCCAAAAGGAGTCCAAAAGGAATACTTTACTAGGAATCCATAAGGAATCCAAACAAGAGTCTTTCTTTTTTTAACTAGGACACTGCACAGGAATATTTTGCACGCAAAGGGGAGTACCTATACACTAGGAGCCCAGAAAATGTCTTAATGGAAAGTTTGAGTGCAAATAAGGTCTAACTTTCTCTTACCCAATTCTGGTAAGACACAGTAAGATGCTTTTCTCATGGTGCTAGACAAGGAGAAAGTGGTAAGAGGGAGTAAGATGTACTGAAGACAGGGCTAGAGGTAATTAAATTTGGCAAGAGGTAGTAAGACATGCTTGTTATGTAACAGGATGTGAGGAGAAAGTCAAATACTTGGCACTATGAAAGTAAGATGCAGTAAGGTGTTCTTGGTGTACTTCACAGAGATTGCTTATCACAAGGAGGCTACTGTGTAGCCTCCTTGCTTATCAACAGGTTTGAACTCTGCTGGATGGCTGAGTAGGTCAATTAGAATGTAATTAGCAAACATGTATGCATTAAGCACAGATTTAAGATTAAGATACTGCATGTCCAGTTAAGAAAACACCTTGCACATAAGTATGCATCCTCATCATATATCCATGATTCATTTTGCCAAATTCATGAAGTTATATTTTTTTTATGCCTGTGGATGTTAGTAATTGAATTACATGTATGTTCAATTTGACTAATTTTCACATAGGTGCATAAAGATACCATAGACAGTTTTGTTTCCTGTTGCATGCATAGATACACTGTTTATGTTGCATGTGACCTCATGTAGGTATTACAAATTCATTCATCTAAAACTTTTGTCATCTGAACTGGGCTAAAACAGTGTGTACACACTCAAGCATATATATTAGATTCAGAAGATCAGAGGTGATATATACACTGACATCTTGGTGGTAGCTCAATTTGTGCTGAAGTTATTGCATCTGCAAGGGTAACAGACAGATTGACAGACATGGCGATGGCAATATATATGTGTATACACACACACACACACGTATATGGCTTATTGTGTCCCTATGTAACCATGGGTCCATCACAGTTGATAGTAGGTATGAGTGGTAAATTGAGTCATGGGTGCAAACCCAAACTTTCTTTCTTTCTTTCTTTCTTTCTTTCTTTCTTTCTTTCTTTCTTTCTTTCTTTCTTTCTTTCTTTCTTTCTTTCTTTCTTTCTTTCTTTCTTTCTTTCTTTCTTTCTTTCTTTCTTTCTTTCTTTCTTTCTTTCTTTCTTTCTTTCTTTCTTTCTTTCTTTCTTTCTTTTCTTTCTTTCTTTCTTTCTTTCTTTCTTTCTTTCTTTCTTTCTTTCTTTCTTTCTTTCTTTCTTTCTTTCTTTCTTTCTTTCTTTCCTTCCTTCTCTCTTTTGCTCTTTCTCTCTTTCGCTCTTTCTCTCTTTTGTTCCTTCTTTTCTTTTTTTTTCATGACCAAATTTATCCAGAGTTATTCTCAGACACCATTACTCCAAAAGTCACCAAACTTGCCACAGTGACTGACCTACCAGTGAAATTGAGCACCTGGCATGGGATAGTCATGATGTTTAAATTTATGTAAGTTAGGGGCAATTAAAATTTTAAAAGCTCCGTATCTTCCAAAGTAATGCAGATAGACACAAAGTTCTAACTTAAACATGTATGGTTTGAGAGATCTGGCAAATCCAGTAGCATGCAAACAAAAATTGGGGAACTTTAATGTATGCTAAATTCACTGAATTTCCCAGCAGTACACATACAGGGCTTCTACTGCTGGTTACAGCTGCATTTATCTCCATGGTGCTAGGCAACCATTTTGCATTCATGATAAATTAGCTTGAACTTGTCTAACAGTCAGCCTTCTATCCAAGCATGCTAGGTGTATGATTTGAAAGGTTTGGGTCTAGTTGGAAATGGGGGGGGGGGGGGTGCTCACCAACAACTGTGTAATGAGGTTCTCAATAAAATACAGAGAATCTCGGTCTGTTCATGCAGGAACAGGTCTGCTCCATGTTGCTATATGTACCAGGCAGGCTATACATGTAGTTCCCACTACAATGCTGGACAGAGCAGTCAGTGCACCATGAGACTGATTTCCCAGCTGGTCTGTTTTTGCCTGAGGCAATGAGTCTGCTAGGCTTATCAGTCCCAAGGGGGGGAGGGAGGTACAGGCACTGGACTTTCATCCAGTGCTGAGTTGGCTAGACCCATCAAAGTAGGGTCTTCCAGTCCTCAATGACTGTTTTCGCAACTATGTGAATTTTGAAACAGTGTGTTGATTTGTGTCATCTCAGTGGACACTTTTATGTCTATTTTCTTGTAACCAGTGAGATGAAGCCTGTTCTTCATAGTAAATACTGAGACAGTTTAGCGCTTGTCTTAGTTCACGGGGACATGTACATGTAGTTTTGTGACAGCATGTTAAATTTTATAAAGGAACAAAGACAGTTTGCATGTATACACATCCCCCTGAATTATACTATGTACACACTGTACATGTTCATGTGCATAATGTACAAGTACATGCACATATACTCATCCATACTGCCCAGAAGGGCCGACCCTCTCAGTAGTGGGCACTTTTCCATGGTCCCAAGGGTGCCCACTGTAGAGAGGTTTCAATGTATGCATAAACTCTCTCTCTCTCTCTCTCTCTCTCTCTCTCTCTCTCTCTCTCTCTCTCTCTCTCTCTCTCTCTCTCTCTCTCTCTCTCTCTCTCTCTCTCTCTCTCTCTCTCTCTCTCTCTCTCTCTCTCTCTCTCTCTCTCTCTCTCTCTCTCTCTCTCTCTCTCTCGCTCAAATATATTTATATTTTTAAATTTTGTGCAATTTAATACCATGCAAATCAAACACATTTACAGTAGATCATAATTTTCTTGTTTGAGCATCCATACTTGGCTCAAAAGCACATTGCCAAGCTCTGTATTATCTCTGCTTCAGAAGTGGTGTGGAGAATCACAGAAATTGGTCTGTTTGGCAGCAGTTTTACATACAAACACAACAAAATGTACTGAAGTATTAGGTCACTGCACATGATCATTTAAGTCAAGAGATGGTAAATGATCATGTGAGCTCATCAACTGGGGTGGGGTGGGGGACAAAATTCAATTCATTTGTCCAAAAAAAAAAAAAAAATTCTTGTCTGCAAAGCAAGCCTTCTACCTCCAGCAAAGATGTACATAAAAATAAGAACATAAAAAACAGAGTCTGCTTTGCAGGCAACCCCCCATCCCCCACCCCCAGGTTAGACTTAATATGCATGGAGTTTTGCAAACTGTTACTTGGCTTTGTACATGACTTGGTTCTGCATTTTGTGTGGCCAACTTCTTGACTAGCAACCGGGAAGTGTAGGTGATGAAACAACACAACTTAACATGCATATACACACTTAATTGCACTACAATCTTAATCCCAGATGATTGCCTACTTGGGACATGCCAGGCCCTCTTCCACCTGCAACAATGCAAACATTGACCCAGATACATGTAAAGGTGAAAGTGCCTATAGGCAGGCATGTACATTTGCTCTCTTCCCACCTATCCACACTGGGTACTTTCTGTGGGTCCCAAGAGTGTTAACTACATGTATACTCATATTACTATACTGCATGATCCTAGTTTCACACACATTATGATGTAATCTTGCCACTTGTCTGCATTTGTGGGTTATAGTCATTTCCCTGCTGGGGGTCCCCTTTTAGATCAGTCTATTGTTATCAACCCTCCAAGGAAACTGCAGGCACTTGAACGTCCAGCATAGCTGGCAACTTGTGCACAAATCTGTGATACATACTATTTCATGCAAACATTAGTACATATATCAATTATGACATATTTAAACTTAATATCTGTAGGGGTTTTTTTTGTTTTTGTTTTTGCTTTGTTCTCTCACCAGGGCAGGGAGGTGAATTACAGAATTCACCTGCCTGCTTTCACTCACTGTTAGCTTAACTCAACTTGATTGCATAGTCATGAGCAACTTAACCCTAGTGGTGTGGGGCCCGTGTTTATACGGTCCAAAACGCAGGTTAAAAAAAAAAACATTTAGCAGTACTAGGGTTAAGTGTATGCAAAGTGTAATCTTTAGCAACTTGCAGATGGAGTTTTAAAATGAATGAAGGGGGGGGGGAAGTATTCATGTTTACAGTATGTTTTGATTGATTGATTGTGCCTGCGTTGCTGCCTGCAAAGCAGACCAAGTTCTGTGTTATCTCTGTGACTCTTGTGGAGTAGATCAAAACCTAGACAACACAAAGTTTGCAGCTGATCCACACGAAACCTGCCTTGATAAGTACATTGTGTTGAGATTCATGATGGCAATCTTGTTATCACATCATAATGTGTGAGACCAGGGTTATGCAGTATAGTATACTCTCTTGGGACTGCCAAAAAGTACCCAGTGTGGATATATCCCCAACAAAGATAAGTATATTAACATTTAAGAAGAAAAGGAAATTATATATTGGTGTGGATAACTGCATTGTGCTCAATGTGTCTAGGAATAGGTTTTACTAAATTTACATGGCTTAACACAGACCAAACTGACTTCATTTGCCTATTGACCCAGTATAGCTGTAGATCGACTCTTTCCTTAGGGGCCAGAGTGACCAACAAGAATTATAGAAAAAACAGATATAGGATTGTTCCAGACTATTACTCATCCGGACCAACATAGATTGTACATCATCAAATAGGTATCTTTCATATGAAGCAGACTAATGTGATGGAAATAATAATCACAGTGTCAAAGCAGTCTTGAAAATATTAATACCAAAATAAGTAGAGCTGCTGTTTATGAATTTCCCCCAATGAAATTCAGTCTTCTTACTTCATATTGATTTCACTCTAACCATATTGCTAAATACAGTGAAAATGTGTTATAATGACACCATCTGTTCCTCAAGAAATGTGTCAGATAAATGAGTCAAATAACAAAGAAAATAGACATTTTTCCATGAAAATTTGTATCATTATATTGAATATGTCGGATATCTGAGTGTCATTATAAGGTTTCACTGGACATTCTTAGGGCAGAAGGGGTCAGTTTCATGGCCCCCTTATAATTATTATCACTTTGTGCGAGTCCAGCCTTTGAAGTCTACCTGCCTATTTTTACTTCTTCTGGAATTGCACCTACAACATAAAGGGACAGAGACTATGGGGTTGCCTCTGGAAACACAAGACTAACATACAGTAGTTAAAACTGAGACCAGTAATATCTCTGTATTCCTGATCTAAGCTAGGGTTAAATATATGGAGGAAGAAAACTAGTTTCTTCCTGCATGGTTGAAACCACTGTACGTACCATTAAATAATTTACACCAACTATCAACAGTAACAACAAGGAGGAAAAGAAAGACAGAAAGAAAGACAGACAGAAAGAAAGACAGACAGAAAGAAAGAAAGAGTCTGGGTTTGCACTGAGACATAAGTCAATTTACCACTCATACCTACTATCAACTGTGATGTACCCATATTTACATAGGGACACAATAAGCGATAGATAGATAGATAGATAGATAGATAGATAGATAGATAGATAGATAGATAGATTAGATAGATTAGATAAGATAGATGGATGGATGGATGGATGGATGGATGGATGGATGGATGGATGGATGGATGGATGGATGGATAGATGGATGGATGGATGGATAGATAGATAGATAGATAGATAGATAGATAGATAGATAGATAGATAGATAGATAGATAGATAGATAGATAGATAGATAGATAGATAGATAGATAGATAGATAGATAGATAGAATGTTACCCTTGCAGATGCAATAACATCTGCACAAATTGAGCTACCACCAAGATGTCAGTGTTTATATCACTTCTGATCTTCTAATACATATGCTTGAGTGGGCATACATTGTTTTAGCCCAGTTCAGATGACAAAGGTGTTGGATGAATGAACTTGTAAACCCTATATGAGGTCACATGCAACATAGATTGTCTATCTTTTTTATAATGCATGCAACAGGAAGCAAAATTGTCTATGGTATCTTTATGTACACCTGTGTGAAAATTTATCAAGTTGAGCATACTTGTAATTCAAATGCCGAAATCCACAGGCATAAAAAATATAACTTCATGAATTTTGCAAAATGAATATATGATGAGGATGGATACTGATATAAGATGTACTTTCTTTACTTGACATGCAGTGTCATTAATACACATGTGTTTGCTAATTACATTCTAATATTGACCTACTCAGCCATCCAGCAGAGTTCAAACCTGTTGATAAGCAAGGAGGCTACACAGTAGCCTCCTTGTGATAAGCAATCTCTGTGAAGTACACCAAGAACACCTTACTGCATCTTACTTTCATAGTGCCAAGTATTTGACTTTCTCCTCACATCCTGTTACATAACAAGCATGTCTTACTACCTCTTGCCAAATTTAATTACCTCTAGCCCTGTCTTCAGTACATCTTACTCCCTCTTACCACTTTCTCCTTGTCTAGCACCATGAGAAAAGCATCTTACTGTGTCTTACCAGAATTGGGTAAGAGAAAGTTAGACCTTATTTGCACTCAAGCTTTCCATTAAGACATTTTCTGGGCTCCTAGTGTATATGTACATGTATGTAGCTTTACAAACAGAACATGCATATAGCTCATTTAACACAAAAGTATTTATTTGGATGGCTCTGGCAAATATATTGCCTCCTAAAATGAAAAGTATGCTTTGGTTTTCTCTTTACACTCAACTTATTTCGCCCAGCTACCGAAGATTTTATTTACAGTCAGAATGCTAACTCATCCCCTTGAACAATGTTCCAACAGTAGAATTTTGGAACTCAAATGGCAGCATTTGGGGATGTTCCTCTCATAATTTTTCTCCTTTTGCATGATACAAAGTTCAAAAGGAGCCATCCTTATGAGCAAATTACATATATAGTAAAACCTCTCTAAACGAACACCTCTCTATACTGAACACCATTTCTCGGTTCCAAATATATACTTTTAATGCTATCAAACCTCCCTATACCGAACACCTCACTATACTGAACACTTTTTTCCGGTCCCAGGGGTGTTCGGTATACGGAGGTTTCACTGTATATGCAACAACACCATCAAGTACTGCCCTCTGAGGTCCTAAAGGGTCCATCAGGAAGTTGATGAACATCAGCTTGACCTGAGGCAAACATTCTGTATCAGCTTACTGCTTGTGGTTACCATGGCAACCAAGAGTGACCCATCAGTGACGAACTTCGTTTTACAAAGCTCAAGTGTGTGCTATGATGCTTGGGTCCATCCCCATGCACGTGCATAACCCTTCATCACAATCTATGTATGCAATGGCCCTAAGAGGGTACACTATACAATCAAGTTTATCTATGTATCTTCTCAGTGGGCAAATAAATCTATTCCTTGTCTTACTAATTGTGAAATAAAGTCCATTCTTACATGAATAAACAAACAACTTCCAAAAATAAATATATATTTATTCATCAATAAATATTAATTTTTTACTACACGACAAGAGGTATAGGCAAACCCCCAAAATACACACAAAAAAAATACAATTAGGAAAAGAAAATTAATATCAAAAAAACCACAGTCACACTCTCCCACTGTGACATCTGAGCAAAACACAAGGACATCAAAATTCACAATTACACATGGTAGGTGGAGGGGGCAAAAACAATACCTAGTGATCCGTGAGCAGACACAAACAATGTGAAAAGCAGGAAACAAACGCACTACCAAATCACATGATAAAAAAAAAACTTGTTTTTGTGTGTATCATGCGTAGAAAAGCTGACGACTCAATACAGGTGAGGATGCATGATAGAGAGAGTTCATAAATATCATTACTACTAGGTAAAAAAAAAAAACCACTCAAAATATGTCCTCAAGGTTCATATTGCCATTCAATTCATCCTAAATCCAAGATCTGGCTACATTATGTTCACTAGAAGTATCAAAGTCCCAATTACTGTTATTCCCAGCCCCTTGACCCAGCCTGAATGTGGTGTGTGGATGGCTATAACCCAGTAAATGGTGTGAACAACCTCAGCCTCACCAGTCGACCACATAGTTTATTTAGCACTTTAATCAAGGGCTGCTTCAGTGCACCTGTGTGTCCCTGTCCCAGGCCAAGGTCATTCTCCTGCTGGAGAAAGGGGTTTTGTAAAAGGGCCTTTAACACAAAGATTGACTGTAGTGTTCACTAAAATAGTAAGTATAAGTAATAGTTTATTGACCAAATACAGAGTCAAACTTGACTCACTAGTTACAAAATACAATGTAACACATAATTCTACAAAAATAGAATATTGGCTGCAGACTGAAAACTATAAGTATCTGTCATGAGTTGTCCATAGAGCTAATGCCACTGACACTAACTAATGTTTCACAATAAAAGTTGGCATAAATTCAAAATAACTACCTGTAAATAATACAGCACCTAACAGAACAACAACAGTTAACTACTAACTATTAACTATTGGTTCACTGTAAAACTTCACTTTCCTTTCGGGATAAAGTGATGTAATACACACATCAAGGAATGTGTATTGTATGTTGCATTTTTCACAGCACCTGAAGACCAAATTCCCGCTTGGGAGGTGAAGGTCAAACTTGGTTTTTACAATCTCTTTTTTTTTTTTGTTTTTATAGCACCACTTGTCTTCTAAATAAGTATATTTGACGAAGCCACATCAAAATATTGGACGGAGTTATATACACAACAAAATACTGATCTAAGACTAATTGTACATAACTGGACGGAGCCACATCAAAATGCATTACAATTTACATAATTGGATGAGTTATGTACAGAATAAATTTCTATAAAATGTAACTGCTTGACCACTTTGAAATACATATAACTATGTTGGGCAAACATTTGTGTAAAAATTTTCCCGAACTTAAGTTAACCTCCAGCATTTACTTGACATGACTGAGATGAATTTATTGTAGAGGTCAAATGTATAAAATCCACAAATGTGTATACCAGCAACAGAAAAAGTTCATATTTCTCTGTGACAAAAGCAGGACAGTTAATCAAGAAGTGTAGTTCATAATCCATAGCATCCAGTCTACATGATACATCTTGACTTTAGCAGATAGATGTGATCAGCCACAGCAATCTAAGGCTTAGCAAAATGCCCAAGTTCTATGTTAATGTTATGCGAGCTCGACCATAACCTGGCAATACCATGTATATGTTCCGAGCATTTTGAGAATCTGCGCCATTCCGGAATCGTGCTGCGTATTGTTGGAATTCCCGAAATGCACGCCATTTTAGGAATTCCTACATAGCGCTGCACGATTTTAGAATTGCCAATGCGCGATTTAAGAATCTGCGCACTATGAGAATTTTGAAAGAGAATATGTATTTTAGCCTTAATGTCCAAATCTATATCCTGTTTGGTGGACGGATATTTAAACACCCACTTTGGGTGTATGTCTGACAAAACACCGTTTAAACAGATGTTTAAACACATTGGGTGTATGTCTGCTAACACATTGATCCACCACATCCCACTTCCGGGTGTTCTTCTAATGACCACTATTTTTTTTTTTGGCACTTCACCGTGGAACCACAAAAAAGAAAGGAAAATGAACCTCGCAGGTGCACATTTTGTGCCGGATACAATGTAACTGATGTGACTTTACATTGCATATGTGGAGCCTTGAAATGTGTGCTTCTTAAAAATCATATTATAACTTTTTATTCTATTACATATATATATATAATATATTTACACACACATATTTATATTCATACATACACACACACACATATATATATATATACATATATATTGTAGCGCTCATTCTCACAAGTATTTTGATGAAAAAATAACACCCTCACCGGCCTTCTTTTATTTTATTTTTTGCAAGAGCGTCTCAACTGAAAACCAGTTTTTATGTAAAAGTTTGAAATTAATGTTTTATTGATTTTAAGCAGGCCTACTACCTCAGTGTTGGTACACATATCTCACCTTTTAAGACTTTTTCAAGTTTTTGTTTCAAAGAAATTGAAAGTTTTGATCTTTGATCTATTTGGATGAAAATAAATTAAGAATTGTATATACTTCATTTCTTCACTTCGGGCTTCGCGGTACACAGCATGCTTCAGTGGTCAAATCTTGTGTACCACCGCAGAGCATGGCATAACTGTCATTATTTTACAGTGGAAGCATTCCCAAAATGTGTCCGGCATTATGATAATTGTGACCATGTTATGTTAATTACATTCATTAGATTGATAAATCCAAGTATATTTTGTTCTCCTCGACAATCTGCAAAGAGGAGAGGTCAGCAGCTTTCGACAGTGCCCACATAGGCCTTAGATGCGCGTTACGAAAATCCGGACCATGCATTTTACAATGAAGACATTCCCCAAATTCCCACCACAATGTAAGAATCCTATTATAGACGTGATAACTAAGGCGGCAAAAGCTATAGACATTCAGTGCTATGTGAAAATTGGAGAATATTACAGAGTTCAAATTGATAATATTGAAACCACTTCTTACATGCACAGTGGCACAGGATGAAAGGTAAATTTGAATCTGTGTGTTCGTGAAACGTACATTTTGCACACTTCAAGAAAACTAGGCAACCTCAGTATCATTCTGGAAATGCGCAGCGCATTTTGAGAAAACTTTATCTGTATCATTACAAGTGTTCTTGAAAGGCATAGCGCTCAAGTTATCCTTTCAAATTGCCAAAATACGCTGTGCGCAACAGGAATTATGACCGTGTCTATTTTCCAGTTGAGACATTCCCGGAGTGCATTCCACGTTATGAGAATCTTAACCACATTCTGCAGTCATTAAAACTTGATGAATGTTGGCCTGTATCATTCATATATAAGCCTATTTCTTTCCATCGACAGTCTGCAAACGGGAGGGGACACTTTCGAAAACCCCAACATATATAGGGGCACGTTACTGAAATCAGCACCATGTATGTCTTACTATTTAAAGACACTCCTGAAATGCACAGGGCACTTTAAGAATCCTAATAAGACCACAATAGCAAGGTATGCGTTGCCATGTAAGCTTAAGTTGGAAGAAAAATTTTGAAATCAAGTGAATACCACCTCATTCAAACTTTATGAATTGGATTTATATAATATGTAGGTCTATTACTTTCCATCTACACTCTCCAAACATGGAAGAGACTATCGTGAAATGCGCAGGGCATTTGCGAATCTACAAAATTAACCTATTCAGTATACTATTTATGATATTGGATGATTAATACCAAATTCAAGTTAATTATTACTTCATTTAAACTTGACCTTCGTATTACTTCCCACCAACACTTCAAATAAAGGACGACAACAACCTTCAAGAGTTCCAAAATACTCTGCGCGCCACAGGAATTTACACAATGGCAATTCCGAAATTGAGCTGCGCGTTACAGGAAGCATGACCATGTATTTTGGTCATTTATACTAGTTTGTGAATGTGAGTTTATTAGCCTACTTCATCAACAATCTTCAAACAGGAGAGGAGAGAAACAATTGAGAGTCCCAAAGTAGGGGGTGGGAAGAGGGAAACACGCAGCACCTTGCAGGGCACAGGACCATGATGTGGGCCATATTTTACAAGGTAAACATTCATGAAACATGCAGCGCATTTTAAGAATTCTAATCAGACCTGATAAAAGCTGCTTCAGTGCTAGTCATTCGTTAAAGTTATGACGACTGCATTTCAACTGGATGAATGTCAGGCTGTCTTTTTGTAACATATGTATACGTTACAAAAAGATGGCCTAACATTCATCCAGTATATAGACATATCACTAATTCATTCGACAACCTGAAACAGGAGACATTCCCGAAATGCTCATCGCATTGTAAGAATCCTAAGACGAAACAGTTATTTATAGCATTTGGTATAATGTAAAATTGAAAGAACTGTACCAAATTCAAGTTAACATTGCTTCATTTAAACGGTATGAATTTAATACATATTATATACATTTATTACTTTCTATCCATAATCAGAAGATGATTTCCAGCAACTTTGAGAGGTCTAAAATCGTGCATGATCATGCAGTCGAAATATTCCCGACATGCTCTTCACAGCAGGGAAATCATGACCATGTTTCTTGCCCTTCAAACTTTATGAATCCTATTTTTTCCAATTTCAAACAAAGGTTTCTTAGAAATAGATTAACCTTTACAGACCTAACAGTTCGATTTGTTGATAAAACAGGTAGGCTATCGCACAATTGAAATATTCATGAAATACGCAGCTTATTTCAAAAATCATAATCAAATGAACAAAGCTACTTCGGCATTCAAGGCTATCTAAAAATTGGAAGAGTTACCAAATCCAATGAAATATAAATTTCAATTAAACCTTATAGATGAAGAAAATCTCTATTTAATCGCCACAGCTTATATGGCATATCCATCAAATTCAATTTAACGGAACATTATAATTGTTACTGTTATCACGGTTTTTTTACCAGCAAATTGCACTGCAAAGGCAAGGTCCACAATATTAAAAATAAAGTCTCACATTCCTTTACAGCTCATCACAGGAATCATCACACTTGGGAGCACACAGGTATGACACAAGTTCTTTTGTTATCACTTTTATCAAAACACACAGCCGTTGATGTTAAGCTTTATGTTGTACAAACCTGATAATTTACCCAAAAGTAAATAAAGGGTTGAAAAAAAAAGAAAAAGAAAAGAAAAAATAGCATTTCCTTGCCATTACTTAAACTACAGTGAAGACCGATGGTGTTGGAACTTCAGTTTACCATTTTCAACTGTTACACTTGGTTAAGATCAACTACAACATGGACCTGACACCAGTGTGCTGCTCCTAATCTTACCACCACTACATTATATTCAGCTAGCACTATTCTGGAATCGCTTAGCGCGATTCTGGAATTGACACGCGTTTTGAGAATTCCCCAAATGTGCAATGCGATTCCGGAATCGCGCACATTCCCATAATGTGCGGAACATATATAATTAACACTTATATGGGACATTCAGTAGGTATGCCTCCATGCGGAATCCAGTCTTAAACAGCTAATGAACATGTCTAGGAATTTCTTGTCCTCAAATGCACTGAGCTAAGGCTGACATACATGGTAGAACTCTTGTATTAGTCTTTTTTGATAGACTGTAAATTTACAAGTTGTTGGCTTAGGGCAAGGTGTCCACCAGCTAGCTTTATACTGTGAGCCAGGTGCTGGGGGGGGGGGGGGTTATTTTGTTGTTGTTCTTTTCTTTTTTGTCTGGGGGTGGTGACGCTTAGTATATTATTGTACTTGATACATAATTAATGGGGTATACCTTGATGTTGTCACCCCTTTTCACCTACGCAGTTAGTTTAATTATAATATATTTGTTCTTTCAGTTTTACACCTGTAGCAGGCTGTACCTGCCAGGTAAAGTATTACTATTACATGGTTCTAGCCCCATTCCTGAGGCATCGACGGTGTTATTTTGATATGGGAGATGGTGTCCATATCAAAACAACACCGTCGATGCCTCAGAAATGGGGCTAACATGGTTCGTGCTATGCACAGGCGTATGAAAATATTCCGAGTGCGAGAGCACCGATGCTGTTTGTGTAGTAATACCAGTGCCGTGGTATTACTACACAAGCAGCATCGGTGCTCTCGCACTCGGAATATTTTCATACGCCTGTGGTGCTATGCCATTCTAAGTTAGGACTATAATACAGTGTCCTGTAACAGCTTACTTTAAGGCGTTATCTTAAACTGCAGGTGACCTTTCGTTCTATCAATAAATTTTTACTTCCTTACCTGATGATCTCTTGTCAGCAGTCACATTACCTTTCTTGGGCCACTTTCTTTATGTGTGATCGTCCTGAGTGATCATGACTTCTGATATATACAGCACTACATTTGCACTCATTGTTTTGATGGTATGTCACATGCGAAGTCACATGATGTGGTACAGGGGCAAAAGGTACAATCTCGAAATGTCCGCGATGTCCGCGAGGTACAATCTCGCAATGTTCGTGATGTCCGTGAGGTACAATCGTCAGTTGTCCCTGAAAGTTTGGTGTGAGGGTATATTTATTGCATTGTGGATGTGAGGAGTTGCCGTCTAATTACCGAAAGCAACGGAAAGCGACCGAAAACAACCGAAAGGATGCAAAAGCGACCGAAAGCAAGCTATTTTTAGATCCACATACTTTCGGTAAACGCGAGTCATTCCACTTGCCGACTTTTTGTTCACATGAACCTACAATCCCCTCTGTCAATATCTCAATAATACTTCCACATGGTATCTCCAACTTTAAAAATGCACACGAACCAACATTTTCCAATTTCAAACGCAAGCGTTAATAAAGTTTTATTAACATAAATTAAGTCATTAACTCGTTCATAACGCTGAACTGGAAGTCAGCAACACGCCAACAGCTGTGATTGCTGAGATCGAGTGTGTGTATTTCGAACTTCAACAAGCAATAGAAGTAGCAGTGCTGTGGCCTTCAATTTAGAGTTTGTCACGCCAATTTCAGAAATTTGTAAATTCTGAAGCAATTTTCTGTACATTACCCTTGTTTTGGTGATACTACACCTAAATGTTGGGCCGACCAGTCTGACCAATCGGGCCCCAAGCCAAGGCTACGGCCCTGCGTTGTCGATAGCTGTTGTGGAATAATATGATCGAAGGTTCAATGTAACAATAGAAGGAATCTTAGGCTAATATACGTAAGTATTCATGAACACAATCGCCACTTTCATTCACTTGCGCGCATAGCAGGTATACTTACCCCTTCCGAGGAAAATAGGCCCCGATTATATCTCGCCTTGGGCTTTCGCAGTAACATAGTTATGATAACTCTACATATAGACTTATAGTAGTAAGATTGCTTTACATTTCCGAATGTCACAAAAAAGTATAATACATGTATTTAGATAAAGGACAAAAGTTGACACACTGAAAGCAAAGTCCTCTAAACTGGATTGAAGCAGAGCTTATACATGTATCCCAGAGATTTGTATTTGTGTCTTTTTTTCCCAGAACCATTTCCTAATAGTCGTTACCCTATTCCGCAGTCCGAACTCTTTACTCTCCATAAGCTAACCTGTCCCTGGCTAACCCTTTATACATGTGGAAGTGCTATTGGAAGTGCTATTGTCCATATTGCACACGTTCCTCCGTAAAATTTTGACATAGGCTGTATTAGCCCAAATGAATTAAAGGGTTTTCAGCGGGTAACTACTCAATATGTTTCGGAGTCTTTTACCCGAGATGATCACAGTAGTTGAAGTATCCCTCCCCCAACCCGCCCCTTGGGTCACTAATTCACACTCCAACCAAGATAACAGCTTGACCCAGTGATGTCTTGCACATCTTATGCAGAACTCCTAATAGTTTGTTTCTTTGTTTGTTTTTTTAAACAAATCCATGGGGGGGGGTGTCATTTATTGATACAGAGATTATAAAAGAAAATACTAAATTTTCATACTGGGTTTGATGCAACATTTGTCACACTCTAAGCATAAACTTCAAAATTTGTGATGGAAAGGTGGTAGACTCCCTCGGTCGGGGGGGGGGGGCGGAGGGAGGAGAGAGAGAGAGAGAGAGAGAGAGAGAGAGAGAGAGAGAGAGAGAGGGAGAGAGAGAGAGAGAGAGAGAGAGAGAGAGAGAGAGAGAGAGAGAGAGAGAGAGAGAGAGAGAGAGAGAGAGAGAGAGAGAGAGAAACTTGGCAGATAGAACTTCATCAAGTTAAATTCAGTTTCACCAGTCCCTGATGAGTGTTGTTTTGAAATCACATGGGGACACTTCTGTTCACCTACTTTTGATCAATCTACACCAGGTAGTGCTGTAATTTTTTCCCTCCCACCCCCAAGTGGGTGCATAAAAATTTGTTAAAAGGCGTAAGCTTCAATGAATTTTGTTTGTTTGTTATTTGATCCGCTTGTACGGATTTTGAATGCTGTATCTATACTGCACACAGCTTACCTCTGCTATGGCGGCAATCACATATACATACATGAATTTGGGGCCGGTTCAGCATTACTCGGTGGGAGAGGGTGGGGGCACTTGGAATTTCCCAATATTGAATTATATTTTTACAGGATTTATTACCTTCAAATTGGGGATCGGGGTGGGGGTGGGATGGGGTGGGGTGGAGGGTGATGGTCTTATCATAAGAAAGCTTTCCATACACCAAAAACACACCCAAAATACACCTTGGATTGAAGAAGTGCAGCAAGGTCAAGATATTTTTGAAAAAATGCAGATAGGTAGGGTAATCAGAACCAAGTTTGTTCTCTCATTATGTCCTTTTTGTGTTATTGTCTGCTTAGCGGACTCTCTGCCACATTTGTATTTTGTTGGTGGTGCCACCCCAAATGTCACAGGCCCTGGGCCTGCTACGCAAGAAATTTCGGCCGGATAAATATTTATCTGTATGGTTGAAGTTTCATAAAAAGTCTGCGGAAACTTTCTTCTTTTTCGTTTTTTCTTTTTTTTTTTCTATTTGGACCGACCTGAAATTCAACTAAGCTGGCGATTTTGTCAAACAAATTTACCGGCGACATAAGTTTGGAAAATGTACAATATATTTTTGCTCCAGTCTTGACGCAAGAAAAGAAAGCCGTAGGAATAATAAAAACGAAGAGGTTTGTTTACAAATACTTTTGATAACGTTTCTTTTATGAAGTTGTGCAAAGTGAATAGACCATCCCCATGAACAACCATATTTTCCTTTAAAAACAATATTTGCTGTGATAGGTGTGTGCGTGTGTGTGTGTGTGTGTGTGTGTAAGAATTATATTCAGTATCATCATTAGCATTTGAAAACATTTTACTTGTCTTCGATCAAAAAGCAAATTGATTGCAATTGTTAAACATAAACATGATAAAATAAAAAGTAAAACATTCATAATCAAATTCATCTCTGAGGATATTTGTTGTCACAATGAAACTGCATCCAACATGAATTATATTAAAACAGGATTTTATACACAAAGTATCACAATGGCATAGATCACAAGTGACATATTTCAATATCTTTCTATTTGCATGCAACAAGGCGAAACATATACTATCAGATGTGCTGGCAGTTTGCATTGCATTCATGTGTATCTGCTACACACTCTTCACAATGTACTTTTTGACGTGTCGCATATAATAATAATAATAATAATAACAACAACAACAACAACAAGAGAGAAAAAGAGAGAAAAAGAGAGAAAAAGAGATATATATATATATTTGTGGGGTGGTGGTGTCCGTCCGGTCCAGCTTTTTTTTTCCCTTTTGTGTGTGTGTGTGTGTGTGAGAGAGAGAGAGAGAGAGAGAGAGAGAGAGAGAGAGAGAGAGAGAGAGAGAGAGAGAGAGAGAGAGAGAGAGAGAGAGAGAGAGAAGCCAGGATAACTTTTACGCTCCCAGAGCAGTGGCAGATTTGGGGGGGAGGGTGAATAGGGTGGCTAGCCACCCCCCTTTACCTAGCCATTTTTTTCTTTTAAAAGGTCTATATATTTAGTTATCAACTTATGAATTGCAGACAGCAGCCTAAGAGATGAAAACACAGTCAGAAAACTAGAAAAGAAGATTTGCTTCAAAGCAAATCTGTCTGTGTGCCTTCAAAAGTTGTAAATATTAAATGCTACAACTTGTATCCTATGGTACTTCACATCGCTTTAAGCCTATGCCTGGATGCAAATTTCAAAGTCCAAATGACCTTGACCTTTCACCTTTATAGGTCACATGTAAATTGCACAGTGTTACAATACCCACAATTTTAAGCCCAACATGAACCAAATCGGATGAAAATTGACCAAGTTTTGACAAGATGAAACATTCAAAGGGCCAAATGACCTTGACCTTTGCCCTTTTGAGGTAACATGTTCTTACAAAAACATACAGTGTTGCAATACCTACAATTTGAGTCTAACATGATAAGAATTGGATGGAAATTGGCCAAGTTATGGCTGGACGAAACTTTCAAAGGTCGAAATGACCTTGACCTTTGACCTTTAGAGGTCACACGTAAGTTTCCAAAATGTGCAGTGTACAATAGCAACAGTTTGAGCCCAACATGATCAACATTGGATAAAAATTTACCAAGTTATGGCAAGAAGAAAGCAACCATCAGAAGTGGCCTCTGACCTTGAAATGACCTTTGACCTTGAAATGACCTCTACCTGAAGCGAACCTTGACCTCAAAAATGACATTTTGACTTAAAATTGACTCTTGACCTTGACATGACCTTGACATTTGAGATGACCTTTACCTTGCTATGATCCAATTCCTATACACTCGGAACCACATCTACTATAGTACATAAGATATTGAAGGTTTAAAACTTTAATTACCCCTCATTTGCATAATTTTGAAAAGCATGACCTCTCATTATAAAAAGGCCAGACTTCATCCATAGAAGTATTATTGTGCCAAGTTTGGAGTTTCTACGTGTAATACTTTTCAAATGAAATGTCGGACAAATTTCCCTGTAAAGAAAGAAAGAAAGAAAGAAAGAAAGAAAGAAAGAAAGAAAGAAAGAAAGAAAGAAAGAAAGAAAGAAAGAAAGAAAGAAAGAAAGAACTAGGAAAGATGATTTGCTGCATAGCAAATCAGTGTGTGTGTCTTCAAAGCATATTGGTATGGCAATGTACAACTATTCCATAAAACAGGAGTAGAAGTTGGAATGGCATCTCTGTCTATTATAGCTTTGAAGTTATTCAAGATTTAAAAAATTTCTAATGGTGCTTTTTTACATAATATAAATTGCTACAACTTTTATTTTTAATTCATTAGGTGATTAGGTGCCAATGGTCAACAACACACTAGTAGAAGTTGGAATGGCATCTCTATTATACTGATGAAGATATTCAAGATTGAAAATTTCAAATTCAGTCAGAAAGAAAGAAAGAAAGAAAAAAAGAAAGAAAGAAAGGAGGGAGGGAGAGAGAAAGAAAGACAGACAGACAGACAGACAGACAGACAGAAAGAAAGAAAGAAAGAAAGAAAGAAAGAAAGAAAGAAAGAAAGAAAGAAAGAAAGAAAAGTGTGTGTTGACACACACACTTTAATGATAGAATGCATGAGCAGGGATCTTGAGCATTTCCTGAACTATGTAATTGTATATAAATAATGTAGCCCAAAATGTTTTCTTTAAGAGCCACTGGGTGTCCAGAAAGAAAACATTAACTTATAATTAAATTACCAAACAGACATAGCCATTCAATCCATGCAGCCAATGTTTATATGACAAAATTAACTCATTCAGTGATGAACCCAAAGGATATGCTCTTTGCTAATTCTTTCAAATTTGCATTGCTAATACAATGTGTGAAACAAATAAAAAAGGGTCAGAATATCACAAATCATGAGCTGATATTATTTTCTATTATGATTGTCAGAAATTTTAAATCAGAACCCCCTCATTTAAAAGATAAGAATACTCAGTATATCCCTTTGATACAAATTTTACTGACAGTAAATGAAGAGTTCTGTCCTGAATGAGTCCAGGGATGCCGCATTTTCAAAGGGTCATTTTGATGTCACATGTTGTAAAATATATACCAGGATTATGGCTTGTTTGCAGTTTAATTGAGATGTGACACCCCTGTAAAAATGTCCCACAGGTCTTACGGTGTTGATAAAGGCTGTGGATTATGAGTGAAATCTATTGGGGTCATAAAATACACATAAACTTAAGGAGGAAAGGGTAGGGTTTATTTTGATGTGGTTACACTTGCCAGGACTTTGGAATAAGCTGGCCACTTGATACCAATCATTCACTGTCACTGGTCATGTGTGTTTGGTGGGGTGGCAGACACATAGCAGGGCCAGCTCCACAGTAAAATGGTGTCCCTTTAGCCGGATTATTTTGTAAAAAATCCAATTATTTGACGCTACAAAAGTGAAAATAAAACCCATAATATTGTCTACAGCAGCACCCATGTGGACCTGTTTACAAACACCACTAATTATAGCAGCCAGGTTGAGTGGCAGGGCAAAGAGGCCAGTGATAGGCTGTTTGGCCCACCAGCACTGTGGTCACAACTAATGAGACGGCCCCCAGAGCTCAAGTTTGGTGGAATGCACTGTATAGTGTATAACATATTGCAGATTTAAAACTTTAATGAGCCCTCATTTGCATAATTTTGAAAGGCATTACCTCTCCTTATAAAAAGGCCAGACTTTATCGATAGAAGTATAATTGTGCCAAGTTAGGAGTTTCTACGTGTTATACTTTTCAAATGAAATGTCGGACAAATTTGCCTGTAAAGAAAGCAAGAAAGAAAGAAAGAAGAAAGAAAGAGAGAAAGAAAGAAATAAAGAATTCCTAGAAAAACAGAAAAGTGTGTGCTGACACACACACTTTAAAGAAAGAAAGGAAAAAAAGAAAGAAAGAAAGAAAGAAAGAAAGAAAGAAAGAAAGAAAGAAAGAAAGAAAGAACGAATGAAACAAAGAATTCCTAGAAAAACAGTATGTCTGTGTTGGCACACAGACATAATACAGCCACCATGACCCTTAGAGCCACATTAGGGCATGCTAATAGGGTTTTGATCCTCAGCATCTGTATAAACAATTGATAACTTTATCTTACTGTCACTTTAATTACACAGCCGGTAATCCCAACAGTTGCTATGTGTTAATTTTACTTTTTCTGCTGATCACACCATGCAAAGGACCTTGCTACCAGACCATGTTTTTATAGAAGTTCCGTTTAATTGTTTTGGTACATTACCAAGTGCCTATCTAATTACAACACTTCCTCTGTGAGTTCCGAACTATGCACATATAAGATGCAGGAGTGATGAATACAGTTCTACCTGGCTTGAAAGGTTATTTCGACATACTTTAGATTGAAAAAAGTTGTACTTTGTAAATATATTTGACTGTGTAAATGATGATAACTTCGTTAAAACAAGGAAATCACAGATAAAGGAACTTTAAAAATGGCAAAATTCGTAGTAGAGTGTATTGGTATTTTCTCAGGGTCATGACAATTTAAGACAGGTTTTACTGTACAAATACCCAACTATTTCCTGTCCACATGGTCACACTAGCAGTGGGATTTCTTACTCTTGTTTACTGGTCACTGACTCACTGGACAGCAGATGATGTACAGTGAAACTACAGTGATAGCCTATGATATGATATGGAAAATTCACCAAAAAGACTGTACAGATTTATAGATACAATTCAGAATTTGTGTTCAAAACTTGCCATGATTAATGACTGTAAGAAGTGAATGTTCGTAGCCTCCTTTTCCTGCACCATGTGCACGTATGTTGTATGGATGGTCCGACCACTGTGGACAGATCAGCATGTGAAGGTGGCAGTCAGTCAGATTACCCTCCACTTGCCTCGTTGCCATAACAACAGTTGTACCAAAGCCACTGTGTGGTTGACCATAGAGTAAGGGGGTTGACTCACGCTGATGGGCAGTATTGTGCCAGTTTTCTTGATTGCGTTAGTCTTGTCTGGGAAGATTTGCTATGTGGTATTTAATTTCTAAGTTAACTTCTATGTTTGTATTGCAAGCTGTGGTATACAGGTATCATACAATAATAGCCTATCAAACTGGTCCCCAATATAAATTGTATTCAGTGTTACATGTATTCATTCGTAGGTGTCTTTATTACTTGATGTTTCCTCGGTTTTTAACCCTTAAAGGGTCAGGTAATTTTTTGTACCAGTAAAAATAAAGGTAACAATTTTCATTGAACAGTGCAGTAGGAACAGTTTTCTTTGTAGCATACCAAAAGTATATATCATTGTGATACCTGGAATGCCAAGTTTCATTATGTGCAGTAAATTGCTAATAGTCACGTGACTGGTTGCCAAGCCAACCACTTAAATCGCTAATAAATGGCAAAAAATCATGTAAAATCTGCTAAATAAGAGAACAAAGTATCTCCTCATTTTATGTGAAGCACCCTTTTCTCCACATACGCATGGTATTTGGATAACTAGAGGAATAAACTTTCAGTAAGCTTTGAAAAAAAACATAGATCACATGAACTGTTTCCATAGCAACTATTAAAATATTGCTTGTACTTGGCTAAAAACCGGAAAACTGCATTTTACACAAATCTGCAGAACCGGTAACAGGCAGTTACTTTGCATAACAAAATAAGTCACCATAACTGTTCATAGATTATATTCCAGGTTCAATATCATGTAAGAAAATGACTGAAACAAAACAACACTGCAGTATTTTAATGGAAAATTTGTGGTCCCCCCCTCCATTTTAATATGTTTCCATGGAAACAAGGCTTGATTGGATCCACAATCATGTGTGCCAGGCCTTGTTATACTGATATGTAGTTTGCAAATGTGGAGGACACCACGCATGTATACAGTGTAAATGCAATTATAGTCATCAATTCCAGTGCAAAAGGCAAAGCAGGCTCCTCTCCGCCCCCTCCCCCCCCCCCCCCCCGTGTAAATTGAGTGCATGCAGAGAAACAGTTTAGGTTTGAATGCAAGGTTCCATAACTGAGCCAAGGCAAAAGGTCTTGCTCATAAAGTTTATTGATAAACACAGGTTTGACAGGGAAACATATTAGGGGATACTTTGGAAGAGCAGGCATTGCATAACTCAGTGATTGAGTGAATGATCGGCTGCAACGAGCTGAATGACTCTGACTGCCTGTGGGAGCCACAGTGGAACCACATGGTCCGTTGATACGCTTGAATTCTGTGGGCTCCAGCCTCATTATAAATAAAATACTTACATCCTCACACCCAACATCGACTTCACTGTCCCCTCCTCTACATAATCCCTCCTTGCCCACTCCTGACTAAGTTTAATAGCCTGGGCACTTTTTATAATTGACGGACACCTGCAGCTGAACTGGTGCTTGATGCTGCCCTCTTCGTGACGTCACGCACGCACAGGAATCACCGGGGGAACCCCTTAATGACAAGCAGAGACGCTAGAGGGAGTGGTATACATAAATAGATCAATGTGCTTCTTGTGGGAAACACAACAGCTGTCTGTGTACAGTTTGGTGATGATTTATGAGTTGTTTACACAAGAAAGGCTAAGCTAGTGTGACCCAGCATAAAATCACGGGATTACCAGTCGTTAACAACCTGTCTGGCCGTTTAAGGGTTAATGTTATGGGCGTACTTACACAACTATAAATAAGGTGACCAAAAATTATTGCTCAATGCTCTGTAACTTACAGGGGACAAAGGCCTATTCTCTTTGTGATGGACCGGCCACATCATCTTTTTAATATATTTTTTTCCCAATGTGCTTTAATTTAAATGCTTTCATGTTTTTCATTGCCTAAAAATATATTTGATATGATTACATTTAGCCACCAACAGGCCTGAAATAGGATAAAAAAAGCAGCAAATTTTCAAAAATTTTCCCGGGGGAGAACCCCCCCCCCCCGGGCACACACCCCACCCCTCGGCGCTCCACGCCCTTATTTCCTCAACCACCACCCATTCTATAATCCTAGATCTGCCACTGCAGAGCGATCTGATTCTCTTAGGATAACATGAATTTCATGTTTCTTGAGGCCGGAATAACTTCAGTGCCCCTGAATAGATTTGATTCAAGTAGAATAGTGTTGTAGTGCTGATTTCATATTTCTTACATTTATTCTATTTTTCAAGTAGATGGTACATAAACTTTGTATAAAGAGAAATTGGAATTTCATGTGTCAAAAAAATCAATTCTTCAGTAGGTTTCAGAAATTCCAGAAATAGTTTTAGAGTTTTCAGTTGTGTAAGATTAAAGCTGGCATGTGTGTAATTTGTACATGGTGTAAAGTGCCACTTCTTAAAATCCATATGTCACTGTTTCAGATCAATGTCATGGGTACAGTTTTCTGATGAACATGTTAAATTCCTTCCTTTCTTTTAAATCTATATATGTATTTTAAGCTTTCAGTGAAATGCCAGCCACCTGGCACTTCTGTAATTATTAGTCCTGATGTTCGGACATCAAGAGATGCCAGCATTAAGTTCAATCATCAGTTTGCAGTAAGTGACAAACTTACACAATTGTGTTGGACCAAGGTGTAAGACCTCAGTCATCATAGGGGAAGAGTTGAAACAACAAGTGGTGCCCCAAAGTCTCACCTGCCACACTGTTGAAAGGGAGTCATGACAGAGGTGTTGTGAAGTAAAACAATAGGGTTAGCAGTTCAAAGCATGCATCTGCATTCCAGCAGGTAGCCACTGACTGAAGATGCAAGATAGTTCATTGGTCAAAAGTTTTATATTGTTTGATTTCATTTAATTCTTATTGGTTAAAACAACTTGTCTGTCTTCAGCGAAAGGAAAACCCCTCTGCCAAACAAGGCCCCTATTGGCCAAGAAGGCTAGAAAGCTGAGGGTAGCATTTTAGGTATAAGAAACCTTCCATGTAGAGTTAAGTTCAGTTTTGTAAGTTATCAGTAGCCAGTCATCAGTCAGCAGTTATCAGTTCAAGTCTGTACAGTCAAGTCAGTGTTACTGGGATTACCTTATGTATTTGGATTACTACTTATAAATTGTGTGCCGTTACTACTCTGTATTAAGGAATATATTGTACATGCTGGATTACATAATTTGGATTACTTGGGAGCCACAATAAATTACTTCACTTCAAGTCTACTGCTTGGGCCTTGGTATATGGGAGTTCAGCCATATTGCTCTCAGCTTATTCCCCACAATAGTCAGCCATAGCCAACCTAGGGAAAACCATCAACACACCCAAAAATATACCCTTCAACACTGGTGGAGAGTCTGAAGATCCCTGACTGATCCTCTCAACAACAGAAGGATAACAAGATCTACAGCCAGGGAAATCTATAGAGATACACTTGGGGTGAGTGAGAACTTTGACACAGAAATTTCATGTTTTCCTAACAGACAGTCAAATATGGCTTGTGAACATGGTGCTAAATTAGAACAATTTACAGCTAGTGCTAAGCAGGATCCAGATATTTGGCTACAAAGATATAAAGACTTGCTGCCATCAAAAAATGGGATGCTACTGAGCAAAAGAACCAATATCCATTTTTCATGCAAGATGGAGCCAAAACATGGTGGTCCAGCCAGCGTGATAAAGTCACTTCTTTTGAAGACATTGAAAAGGCCTTCAAAGACAGATTTCTGCCCAATGCATCTATGAGGCACAGCCTTGTAAATGAACTTTTGGCTAGAGAACAAAAGGACAATGAGTCAGTTGAGAACTACATAGAGGACATTCAAAGAAGGGCTAAACAAATTAAGTACAATGATGAACAGACTCTTGATCTCATCATTAGAGGTTTGCACAGAGACTTAAAGGCACATGTGTTGTTTTAAGCTCCAAAGGACTTCCAGGCCTTGCTTTCTGCTGCCAGAACAGCACAGTCACTAAGGCCCTTTCAAAAGGAAACCAAACAACAACCTGAACTACAGACAATTGTGAATCAAATAGCAGATCTGACCAAGAAAATTGATGACGTAAATGTGTCAGTGGCCAGTATCAAAAGTGAAAGACAACCTAGGTCACCAACCCCAGGAAGGGCTACCTTCAGGGAAAGAAGTAACTCTAGAGGTCACCATGGCAACAGTTCAACACAGAACCCCTGGAATGAGTCACAGAATGGCTATTCCCAGCAGCCTGAGCAGTGGGGTCCAATTCAAGATGGCTACCAGTCAGCATACCAACAGTCTAGCAACCAGTTCTATGGCAACCAAGCACAGGGATACAACCAATATGGCCGACAACCTGGCCCACGATGCAACAGTCAATATGGCCGACAACCAGGCCCAGGATACAACAACCAATATGGCCGACAATCAGGTCCTGGATACAACAATCAACGTGGTCAACAGCCAGGCCCTTGGTACAACAACTACCAGCCTACCAGACAACCTGGACAGGATACCATTGTGAGTCCTGTGGGCTTACAAACCACAGGAGGGATCAGTGTCACTACAGGGATTATATCTGTAATTCATGTGGATATCAAGGTCATCTGGCTCATGTATGCCGCAAAGCTCAAAGCCAAAATGGAGGTCCACAACAGCCCCAGCAATAGGATATACAGCCTGTCTCTAGTTCTCCTGGAGATGGGCCCACAAATCATAATTCAGTACAATGCGATACTACTCATGCTAGTGAAATTTCAGTGAAGCAATCCAAGGATTTACTTAGTGAGAAAACTGACTCAAATGTTTTGTTGCAGGCCAGTGCAATGGATACTTCACAGCCAAAAGACAAGGATAAAGGGTCACCTACAGGTAACATTCATAATAATCAACAGTGTATTGTGTTACCAATTGATATTGCCATGTCAATTACTGAGACAAAGCTTCAAAGGAATATGGTTACTGTGAACATTAGTGGACAATCCATTCAAACATTAGTAGATTCAGGTGCCACTATTTCATGCATTTCTAATGATTTATTCCAGAAAATACAGAATGACCAGAACTTTGCAGTTGAGAAGTCTCATTTGAATATGGTAAGAGGTGTAGGTGGATCAAGTGTCCTTGTTCAAGGTAAAGTTGCCCTGCCCATTTACATTGGCAATTTGCAGCTATTCCAGTCCTTCTATATTTTGGAAAAAATGAGCTATGATCTCATTCTGGGTGTCGATTTTCTGCAGAGCCAAAAAGCAAAAATCAATTTTGCAACTGATACCTTGGAAATTCAAGGTGGGATGACAGAAGCAACCATGTGTGAAGAAGCCAGCATATGCACTGCTGATCTCACAAAACCATACTTGGTCTGGGTAATTGGAAATGTTATCATTGAACCTAGGGGTGAAACTGTCATTCCTGTCAGAACCAGAAATGAAGGTGACCATTTCCTACTGGTATATTGGAACCTGTAAACAGTCTTCTGTCAAAAATGAAGCTGTTAGGCAGTCGATGTGTTGTCACATTACAGGGAAATGTCACACTTTATCGTGTAATGAATCCAGGTGTTGGAAAGATAAAACTCAAACATAAACAACCTGTTGCGCTTTTTACTCCAAGAAGCAACCAGGCTGTTCTTGACACAGATGCAAGTCACAGTAGCTCATGTTCCACTAATTCTGACTTTTCAATTCCAGAATTTAAGGACAATTTGACAGCTGTAAACCAAGTTGCAGCAGTTTCACACAATGAGCCACAAAGTAATTCACATGCTAATGATCCTTCTATTTCAGAACAAGGTCATGATGTGGATAGCAACAATGCAGCCTGTATAGAGGAAGCTCGCAGTCTGGGATTTGACTTAGACAACTCTGTGCTGACTAAAGAAGAAAAATTAGATTTTCTTTCATTTCTAGGAAAAAACAGAGATGTTTTTGCCAAAGATCTCACAGAGCTGGGCACATGTAATCTGTGCCAATACAGAATTGACACAGGGGATTCAGCACCTGTAAAACGACCCCCCTATCGTGTAACACCAGAACAAAAGAAGGAAATTGACACTCAAGTGCAGGACATGCTTAACAGTGATATTCTAGAACCTTCTCTTTCAGAATATCAGGCACCTGTGGTTTTGGTGAAGAAAAAGAATGGCCAATAGAGGTTTGCAGTGGATTATCGTGGGCTAAACAAGGTTACAAAACCTATGCATTACCCCTTGCCTAAACTTGAAGAAGTTTTTGATTACATTGCTCAAGCAAAGCCTTAGATATTTAGTTGTTTGGACCTTTCTTCCACGTTCTGGCAGGTGCCCCTGCATCCAGCCACAAAACATAAGACATCATTTGTGGTGCCGTCTGGACAATTCCAATTTAAGAAGCTGACATTTGGATTGACAAACGCACCGGCCATATTTCAAATGGTGATGTCTGAAGTCTTGCATGGCTTAAATTGGTCGTGTGCCATAGTGTACATTGATGATATATGTGCTTTTAGCAAAGATTTGCAGGAACACAAGTTACATTTGCAGCAAATTTTCACTCGGTTGAGAAAAAGTGGCCTAAAACTCAAACCAGAAAAGTGCCAGTTTGCTGTGCAAAGCGTCAACTACCTGGGTCATGTTATCTCAAAAGCTGGCATTAGTGTAGACCTGTCAAAAACTGAAGCTGTCAAATTGTTTCCTGTGCCAAAGAATGTGACAGATGTCAGAGCCTTTCTGGGCTTGTGTAACTATTACAGGAAAATTGTGAAAGATTTTGCATTTATTGCAGGACCGCTTACATCATTACTCAAGAAAGGTGTCAAATTCAAATGGACCGACAAATGTCAAGAGGCCTTTGGCAGGTTGAAGCAGGCACTGACATCACCACCAATCCTGGTTTGTCCTGACTTCAACAAACCTTTTATTTTGTACTGTGATGCCTCTAATATCTCTATTAATTTATTTTAGGGCAATATGACAGTAAAGGAAATGAGCATGTTGTTGCATATGGTGGCAGGTCACTGCGACGGTGTGAAAGAAGGTGGTCTACAACTGACAGAGAAGGCCTGGCCTTAGTCGAAGGAGTTAAACAATACCATGTTCACATAGCTAACCAGAAAGATTTTGCTTTCACAGATCATCAAGCCTTACAAACTATTCAGTCCAAAAAAGATCTTCAAGGAAGGCTTGGTCGATGGGCTCAGCTGCTGCAACCTTACCAAATTAAGATATTGCACAAAAGTGGGTCAAAGCATGGCAATGCTGATGGTCTCTCTAGAAGAGTATATCCAGATATACCACACGCAAAGGTTCCCTTAGACAACTCAAAAGAACCACAAGTCCCAAGCACACTCCCAAATATTGATGTTAGTAACATCCATGTTGCGGAGCAAGATGTTGATACTGAGTTGAACCCTAGCACTTATTGTACTACCCCCACTCTATCAGTAATCGTGCATGGTGAAAGTGATGTCACTGATATACCAGTTTCAGAGTTACACAAATTACAGAGAGAAGATCCAGACCTTGCACCACATATCTTGTACATAGAACAGCAGGTGTTTCCTGAGAATAACAAAACTGCAAGGAGGGTGCAGCAATTTGCTCAAGATGGTTTTACAGGATGGGATTTTGTATTGTTTCTATTCCAGCAAAGGCTGCAAGATGAAAGAACGCAAGGTCAAACTTCTATGTATTCCACACTCCCTAAGAGACAGGGTTCTAAAGAGTTTTCATGATGAAGCAGGACATCAGGGAAGAGACCGCATGTATTCCACAATTATGCAAAGGTACTTCTGGTTTGGCCTATATAATCATATTGAACAGTATGTGAAAACATGCACTGTGTGTCAACAGGTTCAATCTAACCCACATGCAAGGAATGCACCAGTCCAGCCAATCCCACCAGTGGGGATCTTTGAAAGATGGCACATCGACATTTTAGGTCCTCTGACAACCACTTCACAAGGGCACAAGTATATTCTTCTGGCTATTGATTCATTTTCCAGATGGACTGAAGGATTTGCTCTCAAAACAATGGAGGCTATAGAAATTGCCAAAGTGCTTTTCAATGAAATCATATGTTGGTATGGAGCACCAGAAATCATAGTAAGTGACAGGGCCCAGAACTTCATGTCCAAGATCATTAATGAACTCTGTTCACGCCTTGGAATTAAGAAAACAGAAACTTCCTCTTACCATCCCCAAGCCAATGGTGCAGTGGAAAGGATGAATAGTGTCATCATCAAGGGTTTCAAAGCCTACTGCAATGAGAGACAAACTGACTGGCATGAACATCTACCTAGTGTATTGCTTGCACACAGAATAGCACCCGCCATTCGCTCTACGCAGTTCTCCCCATACTTCCTTCTGTTTGGCAGAGAGTGCAGGATGCTTCTTGATGTAGCTTTGCCACCACGTCAAGATTTTTCTCCAAATGTCAGAGAACATGTTAAACAACTGTTGGAGACTGTTGACCAAGCCAGGGAACAAGCTAAAGTCAACATAGAAGAATCTCAGAGGCAATTCAAAACCATCTATGATAAAAAAGCCAAAACACCAAACTTTGAAGCAGGAGAACAGGTATGGCTATATTGTTCCAGGAAAACTGTAGGTCTGTCACCAAAGCTGTGCAAAAAATGGGTTGGTCCTTACTACATAGTGAAGGTGTTCTCTAATTATACATATAAGTTACGCAAGTCAGCAGACAACAAAGCAGTGAAATCCTTGATTCATGCAAACAGACTGAAACATTACCAGGACCCAGACCTGAGACCAACTAATGCACCACCACGACATGTTAACACAGACCAAGAGTTGTCACCAGAGGAGATACCTTCAGAATCTCTACAAGAAGAGCAAACTACTCCATCACAAAGGGCTCCACAAGGTGAAAACAAGGCAGACAGTGCTCCGCCATCTCAGAAAACTGGTAGAACAGAAAAGAAAACAAAGGCTCAAAGTATTCCACAGCAACAGAGAACACCCCCTTCAACCACTTCCAACAATACTCCAGTATGGCGTGACGTGGACAGAATACTTCAATGCAACAGAAGAAGAAATGAGTACAAAGTACAGTGGGTAGACAAGAATTTACCAAAAGAATGGGTACCCATGGATAAAATTGCACCTGCATTGATCAGAAAATTTCATGAAAAGAATACCTTGAAAAACAGAAAACGCAAGAGGTGAGGAAAATACCCTAAGCTTACATGAATTACAACTATTACTGGGGTTGCACTATGCTATGATTCTAAATAATTCAAGGGACATACAACTCCTTGTCCACAAGCTTATATTAGCTGTCTTCTTAGTGCACAAGTTGACATCCTACCATGTTCTTTGCTCTTGTTTCCTGTATGTTTCTTTTTCTTCAAATCTTCTGTAATTTAATATCAAAATTTATGGCCATATTTAGAACAAAATTGTGAAGAACCAGCCCCATATGGGAAGAGCATAAGAACCTCATATATTCTGTCAGTAGTCACAGTTCTGTCATAGTAGCGACATACCCATAAGTATTCATGTATTCTTAACAACGTATTTTCTACATTCCAGGGTTCACAGATTCGTTCCACAATGTTACTTGTTCTGCTGCTCATCTGGAGCTCCACCATTGCTGAAGGCCGTCACCCTATGTTGGTGAATCGAATTAACTATGGGGTTGTCTTTCAGCCTATCGCGAAGGTAGACAACGCTGAACAACGATGGCGCCACACAATACAAATTTCTATGCCTGGATTCCTAAAGTTCCATACAACTTTTCATGTACTAATTCAGCTGGATGTCGCCAAACAGAGAATGTAGCTGTCCATTTCCAAAGACTCCGCTGGGAAATGATTGATGCCGTGAATAAATTAATCTCCAGAGTTGACACCCTATTGCCAATTAAGCATGTACATTCCCGCAAAAGAAGATCCCTGCTCCCATTTCTTGGAAATATTGCAAGAAGTCTTTTTGGAACTGCCACAGTTAAAGATGTCCAAATACTGCGGAACCACATCAGAGCCCTTGAACAGCATGAAAGGACACTAACTTAAGCCATAATTCAACATTCGGATGGATTTTCTTCATACATGAGAACAACAAATTCCCGTATTGACAATGTGATGCAAGGGGTTAAAAGCAACCATGATGTGATGGTCCAACTAGCCAGAGACATGAGACACTCAGTAGCTTCAATCAGTAAAACATTGGCATTAACCACGAAACTGTTAAACTCAGAAATGCAAGCTGCATCAAGGTCTCAGAAAATGTTAGATGAATTTATGCTGGGCATTCATGATTTAATCCAAGGGAAACTTTCCCCTTATCTCATTCCTGGTGATTCCCTTTTACAGATCTTGCATGAAGTTAACAATAATGTGCAACGCCAATTCTCTTTTTCAGTCTCTACAATGGACCTCCAGTATTATTACCAGTCTGTTTCAGTTGTGTATGCCCGGCAAAATAATTCTATCTTTTTCACTTTCAGTATCCCAATCACATCTGATCATCATTTGTTCAACGTTTTCAAAGTTATGACATTTCCTGTTCCCTTAAGGTAGCGGCATCGTTGTGGCGTAGGGGCCTGACTTTCCCGTATCACAAAATGGGTTTTTATCATTTCCTGAAAGCACAATACTTGAAGTATATTGTCACCAAAAATCAGATTAAAAAATTAAATATCTATATGAGAAAATTGCGTTTAAACTTTTGGAAGTTTAGCTGTCTGGTACACGTGCTGGTTTCTGTTTGTTTGGATATGGTAATTTGCGACGGTGTTTTCGCAGCAATCCGCGATCATTCACATACCTGGCAACGGGAAGGGGCACACGACCATCGCCCAGAACAATGGCGGCATGCTGAAGTGGAACGGAGCTGATTGGGCTACAGAACCGATTAACGTTATGTAAACAGGCTGTTCAACGATGTAAAACTGGATGACTTTCATGCTTTTGGGGTGTTCCTATTTGTGATATGAACTTCGGGATGCGTGATTTCTCCAAATGGAACATAAACGATGCTGACTTCGGAGTCCTTTCATCTTGGTTTGCGATCGAATACCGATACGCAACACCTGGAAACCATTACCGTATTCAGCGAAATTTAACAATTATACTGGTGTCCTTCATTACGTTGAATTTCATCATGGGTTTTCTATTTATTGTCGCATTTCATTTGAACATGAAACATTGTGAGTTCGGTGGTTCTCTGGTTCAACTTTGGTGGTGCCAATGTGGCATTCATATATGATCTAGCTGACTAACTTACAATCAGTCTGCGTTCATGTTCACACAGTGACAGTACAGTCAAGAGCACAGAAGGTGCAGAGGTGCCAAGTCTCCCGATTTGGCGGGAGATCTCCCGTTTCTGTAATGATATAAATCACCGAAATTTGTCTATCTCCCGCTTTTTTACCTTTTTTCTCCATTGTAATATAATAGGACTCCCAATTTTGTAACATTTTTTAGCTTGAGCACCCGTTTTATATGTTGGGCAACTTGGCACCTCTGAAGGTGTAAAATCCAAAAAGCAAATTCAGAAATATTCCTAAAGTGAAAAAAGAAACTAAAGCCCACTACGTAAACGTCAAGCAGCTGAGTTAGTTGCAGTGGGAGAGACGGCACTTACAGACGAGATTACGCAACTGGGGTAAGTATATGTGTGTTTCTTATTTATTTGTTTGTTCTTTGCGTAACATTGATATGACCATGGATCGTCGATATTATGACAGAGAATGAACAGTAATATTTCTGTAGGCCTTGTTCTATCATATTACCGTAAATGTTTCCGTTCTGGTAATTGCCCATTGAAACTAATACATCAACCATGTCAACGTACATATGTAAGTTCATTTGCAGAAGATTTTTATTTCATCACAGTCTACTTTCAGTTGACAGCTATTGTTTGGCTCTCGCAAATAATGAATATGGACATTTTCAAAAGGTTGTGGATCATGCCGACTTTCTCTCCCAGTTTTTCCATGGATGCACATGGGAGCAAATATACAACATTTCAATATTCAACAAGTTGCCGCAGCTGGACAATGCTGTAGGACCTATTTCTGATTTTCAATATTTGCATGTATCAGCACAGATAGGAGTAAATCTTGGAGTTTGAGTAGTAACTTTCAAATGTTCCCTTCCAAATAAATACAAGGAATTCCCTTCCAACTAAATACAAGGAAAATGATATTCCAAAAATTGCATAAAACCCCATCACATTCGGGTAAAATATATCCAGCAGTTTACTTATCATTTTGAACACGAACACCCACCCACCCCCTTCGTATCGGGAGAGTCCCAGGAGTCCCATGACGAATTTCTTTACAACACATGTGTAACTAAGTGTTATATAGTCAGTTTGGCCCGTATTGTTACCTGGACTGATAATTTTTTTTTTTTTTTTTTTTGTAGATATGACGGCCATGGATTTGTGATGAGTTTGAAACTTGGCGTTACAGCTCTCCAGCTGAAGAGAAACATGGCGCAGAGGAAGATGAGATTTATTCATTACTGCTCATGGGCTAGGAGTTTGAGAGTAAGTCCCAGATAACAACACTTGAATTATTTTCTGATTATCTGGAGCAGTTGTCCGAAGTATATGATTTTCTGCAGCATTTATACAACTTTCCATATTTTCACCAAGTTGATAGCTCAGAATGTTACCGGTACCCAAATTTGTCTTGTAGCAGGGAGCTTTAAGAACATGTCTCTGCTTGTCGTAATATTCTTATGGGTTGTTCAAAAATGTAATGCAGTAATTCAATAATGCAACTTAGCATTTTTACATTCAATAAACAAAATGGGGGGGGGGAGCAGTTAAATTAACTGGTTATGTTGTCGTGTTTTGTTTTTGCAGGAAAAGGAAGTTGGTCCCGAAGGCTGTCAGTACACCTACCCGGCCCAGATCCTGGCATTTCTGCGTGCTGTGCTGCCTTTACAGGTCAAGGGGGAGTTCCGCGAGTCGGCGTACAGGGTTGAGATGGCAGAGTTCTGCAGGGCTGTTTGTACCAAGTTGGATTAGAATACAATGAACTTTTCTCATGACAAAGCGATAAGAACATGGACAAAAAAAGTTTTCATGTCAAGTTGGATTAGAATACAATGGACTTTCCTTACGACAAAGTGATAAGAACATGTACATATAGTTTTCATGTAAATAAAATTTGTAAATATGAATATGGATGTAGTTTGTGTTGCATTTTTTTCAAATTGTGCAGCAAGGTCCTTATTTTCCCAGGCCATATTATTTCAACTGTAGCATTACAAGACCAACTGAGGCTTTTGAAAAAATTGATTTGACTGGACTACGGCTGATGCATTGCCTGACACGGACGAAGTTCTGTGTATGCCACATACAGTAATTATGTGTAGTAGATAAAAACCAGAGCTTGGTCTGCCATATGGAAATCTATATACCCCACCCCCTTACTTTATTTGCATGAAATAACTTCTCTGGAATAATGTTGATTGTTCATTACAGGTCTGTCACATGTCTAGAAATGAATCTTGCCAGTCATTTATAATTCACAATCTAGTGCTACTGTTTCTGAAAATGTAGTCGTTATATATATATATATATATAATGCTGGTGGATTTAAGTCCCCGATTCTGGAAATAAATGCCGACTCAGTACTTATACTGTATAACCGTGTTGATATGGCACTCGCACATAACTACCTCCATTGAACCATTCTTTTTTAAGAATGGGGATTTGGTCGAGTGGATATGTGTGTTTCCCATTTCAGCTAGGCGACTGGTGCCAAAGGTTGCAGGTTCGAGTCCCACTCGTTCCGAACATGAAATATATATTTGAGGCATTTCCTTAATGCTGGTGGATTTAAGATCCCGATTCTGGAAATAAATGCCGACTCAGTACTTATACTGTATAACCGTGTTGATATGGCACTCGCACATTACTACCTCCATTGAACCATTCTTTTTTAAGAATGGGGATTTGGTCGAGTGGATATGTGTGTTTCCCATTTCAGCTAGGCCACTGGTGCCAAAGGTTGCAGGTTCGAGTCCCACTCGTTCCGAACATGAAATATATAAATAAATATATATATATATATTGCCTTTTCTGAATATTTAGCTTAGGCAAGGAGCCGCTACTCAGAGAGACGTGTACGGGTAAAAGGCTCCGAAACATGTTGAGTAGTTACCCGCTGAAGACCCTTTAATTTATTTGGGCTGATACAGCCTATGTCAAAATTTTACAGAGGAACGTGTGCTATATAGACAATAGTAATTCCATATACACGTTAGCTTATGGAGAGTAAAGAGTTCGAACTGCGGAATAGGATATTGACTACTAGGAAGTGGTTCTGGGCAAAAAGACACAAATACAATATATATATATATATATATATATATATATATATATATATATAATGCATCCTAATTGGAAAATGATTTATTGGCTAAAGAATCAAGAAAACAATCAATGAGACGAACAACAATAAAATATTTTATTCAACATAAGCTGGCGGTGGTGGATGGACCGGGCGTACATCCTCGGGTGGCAAAGGGTCACACAACACAGCATCCTCAGTGCATTGGCCCACGTCCCGGGGCTGGACCGCATCGCTCAAAAGTTTTCTACCTGTTGCACAATTTGCCTGTAAACTGACTGCGTCTGTGTCTGTAGTCTGTTCGTCTCCCCTCTTTGCCAGTACTTGCTTTACACTCCCTTTCATCTGCTTCTTCGTCCGTTGACACCTGGCCATTTTTCAGTTTTCGTCTCCTCCACTTCCAATCGTAAAAATTCTCCAAGTTAACTGTAGGCTGTACTTGCTCAAAGCTTTCCAAAACAATACAGGCCGAAGTACCAAACCATCGGCGTAATAAAGGCATTTCTGTCTTTGATCGGAGGTGATGAGAAGTGAGTGAGCTAATCCTGCCAGATGAGTACACTTTACCGAACAAACTGTCAGACCGCTCCCCGCTCCACTAAGCAGTCGCCATTTTTAAACAACCTGTTGCTTGGGTCAAGGTCAGGTGACTCCGCTAATCCGCTTACTATACCCTTTCGTGTCGGGCAGCGCGTGTGAAACCAGCCACACAAAGCTGACTGCATGGCAGCTTTTGAAGGATTTGACTTCAAAAAGTCCTTTTTTAAGCCACTAAAGGGCCGATTCTTTTAATTCCAAAGCCAGATGTGAGAGCCTCTACATGTTTGTAGTTTGTGCTAGAAACTTTGGGCCGCGGGAGCGAGTATTCTTCATGTAAGAGCCAATCAATGCTGCAAGATTGACAATCATGCCTTTCATCGCCATTTTCTCAAAAGCAAGTTTTTCATAAATCGATCAATTTTTCTGCAGGCGTTTCTTGAAAACGGATCAAGATATCTTCACAAAATTAACGGCTCTGACAAGATACGGATCTGCTCTTGGAAACGTATTTTTTTATACTTTGCCAACCCTTCCTTCCGTGACTTTTGTGGCCCCAAAAATGAAGAAACTGTACAGTCTTACGGACCAAACTTAAAAATTGCATATTTTTTTTCCTATCATATTTTTTGTCAAAAGCAAGATACATTTCCTGCGTATTGGTCTATAGTTTAATATTCGATAGTTGTCAGTCAGAATAAAATAATATTTTATCAGAAATCCTTGTAAAATGTGTGATTTCATACCCATTCACAAAACGGCTCCAAACAGCATCAAAATTAATTTCATGACATTCAAATATGATTCCTGATAATGCGAACATCTGTGAGATATCGAAAATATATAGTTTTGCTGGTAACATAAGAAAAATAGGCAAGTTGCATCAGGTCAAAGTCGCGAGTCTGTGTCACGCGCTCGTAACGGTGCCGCCACCTTAAATCATTCAACCACCCATGCATCTCAGTTAATGGAACATCCTCAGTATCTTGCAGTTCAGCAATCACCACACACCTTCATTGAAATTTCTGAACTTGAATTTTCATTGTGTATTGATGAAAGTCATAAGCATTGTCCCACGCTTTTGGCAAAGCAGAAGATTGACAATCCCACCTGTATTAGTGCAATATTCTTCCAACAGTTCTCTAACATTAGCTCACTATGCAATTTCAGGTTTGTGTATAATAAATTGCCTAGTACTCTGTTGGAAATTGAACCAGGTATGATCTCATTGCAAATGTTCCTAAACTGATCATACAATGTTCTAAAACTAGGCCTCATAGTACAGATGGATGTATGTTCTGTATTATACATGTCAAATGCCAATGTGAAGTCCAAGCAGGTAAATTTCATCTTCCAGCAAGGGTTAATAATTGTAGACACCAGTCCTTTGGTAATATAACAAAGATTTATCCAGTCGATCTTGCCTTATTGCAGCATTTTTTCTCTCCTAGGGCACTTCAATCTATTACTGCCACCAGTTTTTCTTTCTCTCCCTGGGCTTTCAAAATCCCAAATTTCCAAATTTATGAACATAACTATTCAAAAATAGTAGCCCAGGATCAGAAATTTCATTTAAGTTTAAGCAGGATGGCAGAGTTGGCAAAACAGAATAAAACTATCCTTCAATCTCTATCTGATACAATTTTGAGTGGGCAGTGGATACCAGATAGTGATTTCTCAATTCTAGATGTATCCACAATTTTGGCTATTGTATCCACATCTCTCTCCATATTAACAATAATATGTGCATCCTTCTTGTTTATAAAATTTCGGCAACTTTCTTTGACATTACATCTGTTACAATCAGTCAAATCAGGAGAGGCATATAAGCTTATAGATCCACCTAATCTGGTCCGGGAAGTCCCCAACCCAGGCACAGCTGCAATAAATAGTACTTTAAATGCTTCAGGATTTTCAATATACGTCAGCCCTAATCACTACATATATATCCTGATACTTATTGCAGAGGTTTTATCATGTATAGGGATGTACAGATATTACAAATGTTTGGTGCATTCAGGTGTTTATCTGGAGTTAACAAATGGTAAACAATGCATCACCATTCAAATAATGAAACTGCCATTGTGCACAAGGTTCTATACCTTTCAAGCCAGCAATTCTGTAGGTAAATTCAAACTCGACTGGCAAATGTGTGTACCATGGCTTAAAATGAACTGGAACGGATTGAAAATAACCTCTTCACTAAATTCAGTAAGTTTGACTCCACCAGATAAGGTGTGGGTCAGTGTTTTTACAGCATACAGGGTCTCCAAGATTTTAAGTACCCCCTTCCATGCACATACCTATGTATGTCACAAAGGGATGTTTAAACCCCTACAAATAGAGCCATCTAATGAAGAACAACAGGAATTTGATTCCTTGTACCCCAAGTTGACAATAGATAAAGAGTCTCCTTGAATATTATTATGAGTGTATATAAACATTTTATTTTTCTTGCAAGTTGGTATTTAGTTAGCTAGTGGCACCTGAGGTTTGGTAGGAACAAATATGGATTGAGTATATGTGCAAACATACACATGTACTAACTTGGACATATGAATGCGGACATAGTAGTGTGATTCTGAATTTAGATCAATCACAGATTCAGTACCTGAGTGGCTCTATAAATGGGCTTAACATAGTTCATGAAGCACTGATAACTTGTAAATAGTAAAACTTTCATGAAGTTCATTAAGTATTTCTTGGTGAATTATTTGTGTTGTGCAATGACACCACAGTGGTATATCATTAGTTAGTGTAGGACATTGTGTAGCTGTATTAAAAGCTACCGATTAATGAGTGGCACTATAGATTGTGCCAGTTATGAATATACTGTATCTATTCACCTTGAAATTAGTTAGCATTGTTAGAGATGTAAATGTATAAATTCTGTTTAATATGTGAAGTTATATGTCTCAATAACTTATAGAATTGCAAGTTCAAACTGTTTGCATTTATTAAGAATGCAAGTGATAGTTTCTCACTACAGCTTTTCATGTAACATGTCATTATACTTGCTGGACATGAGGACATGTCCAAATGGGGGGAGGAGGCAATGTTGTAGTGCTGATTTCATATTTCTTACATTTATTCTATTTTTCAAGTAGATGGTACATAAACTTTGTATAAAGAGAAATTGGAATTTCATGTGTCAAAAAAATCAATTCTTCAGTAGGTTTCAGAAATTCCAGAAATAGTTTTAGAGTTTTCAGTTGTGTAAGATTAAAGCTGGCATGTGTGTAATTTGTACATGGTGTAAAGTGCCACTTCTTAAAATCCATGTCACTGTTTCAGATCAATGTCATGGGTAGAGTTTTCTGATGAACATGTTAAATTCCTTCCTTTCTTTTAAATCTATATATGTATTTTAAGCTTTCAGTGAAATGCCAGCCACCTGGCACTTCTGTAATTATTAGTCCTGATGTTCGGACATCAAGAGATGCCAGCATTAAGTTCAATCATCAGTTTGCAGTAAGTGACAAACTTACACAATTGTGTTGGACCAAGGTGTAAGACCTCAGTCATCATAGGGGAAGAGTTGAAACAACAAGTGGTGCCCCAAAGTCTCACCTGCCACACTGTTGAAAGGGAGTCATGACAGAGGTGTTGTGAAGTAAAACAATAGGGTTAGCAGTTCAAAGCATGCATCTGCATTCCAGCAGGTAGCCACTGACTGAAGATGCAAGATAGTTCATTGGTCAAAAGTTTTATATTGTTTGATTTCATTTAATTCTTATTGGTTAAAACAACTTGTCTGTCTTCAGCGAAAGGAAAACCCCTCTGCCAAACAAGGCCCCTATTGGCCAAGAAGGCTAGAAAGCTGAGGGTAGCATTTTAGGTATAAGAAACCTTCCATGTAGAGTTAAGTTCAGTTTTGTAAGTTATCAGTAGCCAGTCATCAGTCAGCAGTTATCAGTTCAAGTCTGTACAGTCAAGTCAGTGTTACTGGGATTACCTTATGTATTTGGATTACTACTTATAAATTGTGTGCCGTTACTACTCTGTATTAAGGAATATATTGTACATGCTGGATTACATAATTTGGATTACTTGGGAGCCACAATAAATTACTTCACTTCAAGTCTACTGCCTGGGCCTTGGTATATGGGAGTTCAGCCATATTGCTATCAGCTTATTCCCCACAATAGTCATCCATAGCCAACCTAGGGAAAACCATCAACACACCCAAAAATATCCCCTTCAACAATAGCATTCATGCTCCTAGATAGATCTGTTGGGTGGTGATGTCTGTGCGGTAATTTCTTTCTGTGTTTCATGTGGCCAGAATAGCTTCAATGCTCCTGGGAAGATTTGATTCCAGTTAGATAACATTATGCTCCTATAGATCTTTGTGCTGGTGATATCTGTGCGGTCATTTCTTCCTGTGTTTCATGCAGCCAGGATAACTTCAATGCTCCTGGTTAGACTTGATTCCAGTCGGATACCATTCATGCTGCTAGATACATTTGTGGGCCGGTTATGTTTCCATGGTCATCTTTCTGTTTATTCATGCTGTCAGGATAACTTAAAATCCTCCTGGATAGATTTGATTCCAGTAGGATAAAATTCATGCTCCTATAGAGATTTTATGGACTGGTGATGTCTGTATGGTCATCTTTTTCTTTCTGTGTTTCATGTAGCCAGGATAACTTCAATGCTCCTGGATAGATTTGATTCCAGTAGGATAACATTCATGCTCCTAGATAGATTTATAGGGGTGGTGATTGTTATGTTCATATATATTACATTCATATATATTGCATGTATAGCACACTATGCAGTGTTGCCGCCTGTAGTGATGCTGTAGTAGTTTGTGACGTCATGTACAAGTAGCCATAATTAAATAAGTTAAGTTTTACTTCGGTCTCGGAGTTTCATCCTTCAAACATAATATTGGCGACGAGGATGGCTGATCTTCACCTCCCACCCCCTCCACCGTTTTTACCAGTGCCAGGGGATCCTACAGTGATATGGAAAGATTGGTATGAAACCTTCCAGACGTACCTCGAGGCTACAGATTTACAGGGCGCATCACACAGTCGCCGCAAGGCAATCCTGCTTCATTGTCTAGGCACGGAAGGACAAAGGATCGCTCGTACTCTCACCATCGCCCCAACCCTGAGCTACCCTGAATTTGTGACCAAATTACAAGAACACTTTGCACCTAAAAAGTCCATTACAATGGAAAGACATTACTTCAGGGAACGAGCGCAACAACCAGGGGAAACGATACGGCAGTATGTGGCTGTTTTGCGTGGACTTGCCTCAAAATGTGACTTTGGCTCACTTCATGACGCAATGATAAGAGATCAATTGACATCCAAAACACGTATAGTTCGCATCAGGGAAAGACTATTACTTGAGCCTGACACAGCGACTTTGGATAAACTTATCGATCTTGCCTGTCACGTAGAAGAAGCGATCAAAGAGAGTAAAGAAATGGGCGCTGGAGGAAACACACCAGCCACCAAAAACGCACAAACAGATGTTCAGCACGTGAGGGGACGTTTGTCGAACAGGGGCCGAGGTAAGCAGCTACCTCAAAGTAACAGTCAAAATAATAATGCTCAGTCGAACATTCAATGTAATAATTGCGGTGCTACAGGCCACAAGCCTAAAACAGTTGCGTGTAGGGCTTTTAATAGGAGATGCAGAAATTGCCAGAAACTTCACCACTTTGCTCACATGTGCAGATCTGCACCTACTACGCAGGTGCCAAACACACGTCAGGGGCAAGTACAAGGTCAAGGTCGAGGTCGTGGTGGCCAAGTCCAAAACATTGACACTGTGAATGAGAATCAGCCCACCAGAATACATGTTGTGGGACATGCAAAACAGTTCAAAACTGCTACTGTTGCTATTGCTGATACTTCAATACAATTGCTTATTGATTTGGGTGCAAAGGTATCCATCTTAAGTGAAAAATTATACAAAGAACACTTTGTTTCATATCCATTACAGCCACCAGCACAAGAACTGTACACATACAGTGACACTAAAATTCCTATAGTAGGAATGATATATGTTCCTGTACAATATGGGCAACATAAGGTAGAGAATTATCCATTCTACATAAGTAAGCAAGGGTGTAGCTTACTCGGACTGGACTTATTTGATAAACTCAATTTCAAAGTACTGCATGATGGTGTGTATGTACAAACAATTGACAACACCACAGTGGCCTCTGACAATAATGGCATTGCACAAAAGTATCCAAAACAGTTTACTGGCTTCGGAAAACTTAAGTTTTATGAGCATGCGCCTCAAGTGGACACAAATGTCAAGCCAGTTTCACAACCATTAAGGCGCTTACCCTTCTCAGTGCGACAGGAAGTGTCCGCCGAACTGCGCCGTCTGGAAGAGTCAGATATAATTGAAGAGATTGATGCTTCACCGTGGATTTCAAATTTAGTAGCGGCACGCCGAAAGAATAATGAACTAAGACTGTGTGTGGATTTACGTGCCGTTAATAAGGCAATTGTGCCGGATAAATACCCATTACCTACTATGGAAGAACTCTCAGCTGAGTTCCACGGCTCTGCAGTGTACAGCAAGTTGGACCTGCGGCGATCATACCTTCAAGTACCGCTCGCTACAGACAGCCGGTATTTAACTGCCTTCATTACACACGATGGCGTTTTCCAGTACAAGAGGGTCCCTTATGGCCTATCATCGGCGCCGAGCGCGTTTCAAAAGATTATGACTCTTATTTTGAAAGATATCCCTGGTGTACTTTGTCTGATCGACGACATTGTGATCCATGCACGTGATCAGTCCGAACACGATGGCCGCTTGGACGAAGTGATGTGCAGACTTGAGAAACACAATGTGACACTAAATGCAGACAAATGCAAACTTTCGCAGGCTGAAATTGAATTTCTTGGATATCAGGTATCTAAAAATGGCATATACCCACTGGCATCTAACGTCAGTGCTATCCTGGCTGCCTGCGCCAAAGAGCGTCAGTGAACTGCAGACCTTTCTAGGTACTACAAACTTTTACTCAAAATTTGTGCCAAACTACGGTGATATAGTGGAACCCTTGCGCTTATTACTGCGACAGGATACACCATGGAAATGGTCACATGACCAAAATACCGCATTCAATACACTCAAAGAAAGAATTGCGTCACCACCAGTCTTGGCGCATTTTGACCCAAATGCGGATATCTATGTTACGACAGATTCTTCAAGTGTGGCTATGGGCGCAGTTATGTCATTGAGCGTTGATGGAGTGGAACGGCCAGTTGCGTTTGCGTCCAAAACCCTGTCACCCACGGAAAGAAAGTACTCAACAAGTGAACGGGAAGCATTGGCCTGCATATTTGCCTGCGAACATTGGCATGTATACCTGTATGGACGTCCCTTTGTTCTTCGGACAGATCATCAAGCTTTGACCACGTTATTGGACACTAGTGGCTCTGGTCATCGTCCTTTACGAATTTACCGGTGGTCGGACAGGCTCCATCAGTATAATTTCTGCGTGGAATACACCCCAAAACAAAATAATAGGGTGGCCGATATGCTCAGCAGATTAGGCCATGCACCTGTTCAGTCATGTGAAACGGACAGTATTGAAGAGCAACAGATTCTGTCAATCATGTCAGAACCATTAACCCTTGTCAACCTCACAATGGATGAGTTAACCAAAGAATCACTGAGTGATAGTGTTACACAACAATTGTGCAGATATACACAAATGGGTTGGCCTAGTGATGTACCACAGGAATTACAACAGTATGTGCGATTCAAAGATACGTTATCAGTTTACAATTCATGCTGTTTGGCACGTGACACCCGCAGTGTCATACCTGAGACCCTACGGTCACAAGTGCTCAAGATGGCCCATGATGGTCATCCAGGTATTGTGCGTATGAAACAAAGGTGTCGTGAATCTGTATGGTGGCCGGGCATTGATGCCGACATAGAGAATTATGTAAAAAATTGTGAAGCTTGTGTGCTTAGTGATAAGTCAGTTAAACCTGTGCCCGCACCACTGCAACCAATTGAGTGGCCTACAAAACCGTGGGAACATATTCAGATTGATATCTTTGGGGAAGTTCAAATTGCTCCACATAACCAGAAATTTTTCATTGTAGTGTATGACCTACATTCTTAATGGCCTGAAATAGCCACTTCAGGTACAGTTAGGTCACGTACTATTATAGGTATTCTGGAGGATCTATTTACACGATGGGGTTTGGTAAAAATATGCCAAACTGACAATGGCCCACAATTCACCAGTCAGGAGTTCTCGGACTTCCTGAAAGCAAACGGTATCGAGCATCGTCGCTCTGCTCGATACGCCCCTGAGACTCAGGGTGGTGTAGAGAGATTTAATCGTGTAATCAAAGAGGGACTCAAAGCCCACCTAGCAGAGGGAAAGACAGTAAACCAGAGCATTCAGTCAATCTTGCGTAATTACAGGGCAACCAAGCATTCCCTAACAAATCTGACCCCAGCTGAACTGATGCTTGGTCGCAACATTGTGTTACCCTTAGATACATTGGCTCCACCTCAAATGGACGCTAAGCAGGTAATACAACCTACACCAGCAGACATTGCTGGTAAACAACAGAAGTACAAAGACTATGTGGACAAGACTAGACATAGTGTGAAACCAGACTTTAAAGTAGGAGATATCATACGAGTAAAAGCTCCCATCAGAGGGCATAAACTGACATCCAGTTTGTCAGCCCCATTTAAAATCATAAAGTGCATTGGTAAACATACTTACCAACTTGAGAATGGTTCATACTGGAAAGCAAACTGGCTTGTTCATGGTAGAGACACTCATTATAGTTCCTTGAATGGTGAAAGTAGTGATTATAGTTTTGATGATGTTAGCTTTGAACCCCAGGCTAATTTGCATACTGAACCACCGGACATACCAACCCGACCTCAAAGGGTTAGAATGCCACCTAGGCATTTAAATGACTATGTTACTGGCTACTAAGCATCCAGGTAACTCCTGTTACTGGATAATGTGAACATTGATATTTTCATACCTACATTCATCATACGGCATGGACAGTAAAAAGTAACCATATATATGTTAGGTATCATGCATATTATACAGTAGACTAGGTTTCATGAGTACTAAGATTTAATTTCTACAAAGTTAAATGCTATGCTCATAAAAGGGGGAAAATATGTTATGTTCATATATATTACATTCATATATATTGCATGTATAGCACACTATGCAGTGCTGCCGCCTGTAGTGATGCTGTAGTAGTTTGTGACGTCATGTACAAGTAGCCATAATTAAACAAGTTAAGTTTTACTTCGGTCTCGGAGTTTCATCCTTCAAACATAATAGTGATGATACTTTTTGTCATCAATAGACATTTTAGGTGTTAACTTAACAAGTTTTCAACATTTCTTCTGAGACAAGTGTTAAATAAGAGCTATTTTATATTTCCATTGGGTGCTCTGTCATGTAATATCAGAGTGACATGTGTACTCTGTTAATCACCATCTTTGATCTTATCAGTGTGATATATTAGTTGGCCTCGGTTTCGGTAATTGAATACGCAACCACAGGAGTTGTTAGCTTGTCCGTGTGATTTCTGGATTTTTCTTTCCTTATTAACTCTCATAAAAATGAGAAAATATCTCAGTATAGTAATTATAATTTTATATCTATACACACTATTTCATCCACAGTAAAACTGGAATATGTGTACAGTAGTCCCTCTTTTCAGCGACCACCCCTAGCGCAGACCAAAAAGCGTTCGTATAATGCAGGTGGTCGCTCATTGGGGGAACCCCACATGCAGGACGGCAACGGCTCAAATCCTGGGCGGCCTTTCCCTGGTGGTAGCGAGGTTCGCAAATTTCTGTCACCACCAGCTCATCATGAACGATTACATGTGCTTTGAAAAAAAAATCATTCATTAATTTAACAATTACAACCTTTAAAATCTTTAGCTCAATAAAGAAGTCTTGTCTCGGTGCTGAAAGCTGTGTGTCGCAACTTGAAAATATTTGCCGGTCATGAGTTTTGTCTTTTTGGGATGGGAGTGTTTCAGTTGTGAGTCAGAGGGACGGTTGTATCATGCCATGATATTGCGTACGAGCCCGGGATAGCAAGGTGACCATGATTCATGGTCACCTTGCTATCCCGGGCACGTACGCAATATCACGCGTACCCCTGTGGCGTAAATCCCCGGGGTAGAGCTCCATTATTACGTCCAGCAACGTTGTGGCAACTACATAATGACTCCATATAAAAGAAGCATGAACAATTCAGAAATTAACGTCACAATTGCGCACGGGAACCCATATCTGCAGATCGGTCCACTGTAAATGAAAGCTTGCTTTCGGTATATATGTTGCGCGCTATCGACTGATCTGCGCCATCGACCGATCGAGCAGCGCTGACAATGGATCTCTTGTTCGTGCACCCATCGATAGATGGCGCTGCGCCATCGATCGATTGTTTGTTCACCGTATGACACTTGTTGAGTGTGTTGGCGCTGCGCTGGCGAGAGATGTGTCAGGAGGCCTCAGGGTCCAGATGACAGTTTTCTTGAGTGGCTCTGACATGTGCAGGGCCGTAGCCTTGGGGTCAGACTGGTCGGACCAACATTGGACTCTTAGGTCTAGATGTATTACCAAAACTATATTAATAAACAGAAATTTGCTTGAAACTTCCAAATTTCTGAACTTGGCCTGACCAACTTTCAAGTGGAGGCTACGGTACTAATGACAGTGATGTGAGTGAGTGATCACAAACTGACAGCCACAGAACCATTTTGTTGGGCACACTCTGCAAGTGAGGTTATTTGCTTGGCTGAGAGAATCATGAGTAAAAAGACGTGTGACTTGTGTTGGCTGTGGGTGTTATATTTTAAAAAAACATTACTATGCCTTCAAGCAATTGTTTGTTTGGTGTTGTCATTTAAGTCTTTTGATGGAGTAATAGTATACATTTGGATTTTTGGGGGAGGGGGGGGGAATCCTTGACATACATGTAAGAAGTATGGTTTTATATAGGCAAAATAATGAAATATGAAATGAAATGTGGGATAATAAAATTATGTTCCAAATGGAAAAAAAATTCTTTCGATAATATTTTTTTTATCATTATTAGATATCCATATTGAAAAAGTAGAAAATTTACACAGTACTATTGAAATTATAAATAGGCCTATTTTCAATTCATTGTAAAAGAATTTTAACAATATAATATTGTTGCTACTGAATGTCTGTAAAATATTGACAAACATATGACAACAGGCTGTGCATATTTTTGTATATTATTGCAAATGAATATGTCTGCAAGAAAATCTCAAACATTCTAACATTTTACAACCCTCCTGTACACATTGTACCATTTTTTATTTACAATTTTGTCTATATAATATCATAGGAACAAAATGTAGGTTGGGGATTTGAAAAAAATAAAATGCAATTTTTGTGCACTAAAAAAAACAATCAAGCAATCATCATAGTTAGACAAGCTCAGCAACTATTCTGTCTGGGAAAGGTTTCTCTGATTTTGGATACATTGTTTATTTGTGTGGTTGCAAAAGGGTCACGTTAGGGCCTATTAAAAGTGTCTAATTTACCGTATTTTATGGAAAAGAAAAAAAAAGTGGGCACAACTTCTTGTTAGTTTCCCCTGACAAATTTTGAAGCTTCAAGTCCAATTTCACATACGCCATCTACAGGAAAATTGGTTATAGATAGAATAGCTTTATTTGGTCTAAACAAAATTACACAATGTGTTACAAGAATAAATTTATATGTTTAAAAACCAGGAGACCATACATTAAGACTCCGAAGAGTCGCTGACATGTAGGCCACCGTAAAGATATACTATATTTAAACTCATACGCTATAAGATTTCTAACACATTACTATAGGCTGAATGATAACAGAGATTACAAAACTTAAGTTGATAGACCAAGTGACAATAATAATACATATGACTAATTTTGTCTGTTGCAGACGTGACAATTAATAATGTTACAGTTAATTTCATAGTGGTTAATAATATGATTCTTAGCATATTGTGAGAAGCCTTTCAAGGAGTGTGTATCAATTTTTGTCATAACTATATCAGGTAAGTAATTTTCATTAATTAAATCCGGTATTTTATGTCTTAAACACAATCGATTAAGTTTAGTATTTGTAAATAATATTGGGATCACTGGGGTTAAAATAGGAATATTATGCTCTGTTACATCATATCTACGTGGTATTGTTACAGTTCTTCTGGGTCTATCAGTGCGTTGTGTCTGGTGATAGTTGAACATATCATTGAAATAGTTAGGCAACATATTGTTTTTGTACTTGTAGTATTTTTTGATACAAGATAGCTTGAATATATCACTGAACTTAAGAAGACCAAGTTTTTTGAAGTTGGTTGTAGTTCATGTCAACAGGAAACTGCGTGCATTGACTTTGCCATTTGATGATTTTGCAGTTGCCCGTTTTTAACTTTTGGCGACAGAAATCTAAAGATTATTCACATCATTTTGTTTAACAACAAAACCAAAACGCTAATAATCAACGTTGATAAATTAGCCAAGTTCTAACAACAGTTTATCTGTTTATTGACAGATCATGCATACATCCATCGTTCTCACAGCTATTTATATCCATCGTGAGCGCTGTGCGATCTATCGATGGTTGCGCGATCAACCGATGTGTGCGCCGACGAGAGATCCATTGTCAGCGCAGCACGATCGGTCGATGGAGCAGATCGGTCGATAGCGCCTAACATTTACGATCTAAAAATAGCTTGCTTTCGGTTGCATTCGGTTACTTTCGGTTGTTTTTTGGTAACTTTCTGTTGTTTTCGGTTGCTTTCGGTAATTAGACGGACCGGTTGCCTGAGCAGGATTTGTCTTAGAAAAAAGGTAGTGTACGAGAGCAAGCTGGGAATTCTTTGGCCCTCTAGCTCGTCATTTGGCGATAAACTCCACCACCATCATTTTGACAACCCGGTCCATATAATCCAGAAGTAAGACGATTCAGAACCTGTGTCCTCGTAATTGAATACGTGGCCGAGTTCTATTGACAGATTGATGCTTCCTGTTCCACCCTGATCAGCGGCAGATTTGTATTCGGAGTGACTATTTTCAACGTACGGTGAAAATAGTGTTTTGTCTATTTTCACCGTACGGTGAGAATAGTGTTTTGTGTATTTTCACCGTACGGTGATGATAGAGTTTGGTCAAAATCATCGTATGGTGAGAATAGGGGCTGCTCTATTCCTAACGTACGGCGATGAAAAGAAGTCAACCAGGGAAGAATATTGAGGAAAAGCATTGTGTCATGATATTGCACACAAAGAGAATTGGAACAAACATTTGCTGAAATAATAAAAAGGCCTAACATCCCAGTTTGAGCATGGTTTATGAGATCTGTTGAGGTGTTATTTCAGCTTTTATTATCTAATAGTTTTTAAAGAGCCAACACTGTATTTTTCATGTGAAAAGGCAAAAATTTAGGTAACAAGACAAGGTAGGAACTTTTTTTAATATTGTCACGGATGGAAGTTACGGAACTTAAGGGTAACTTATAGATCTGTCTTGTTATGACTTTGGTTAAGGATCGCATTAAAAAGAAATCCAAGAAGGAACAAAAATGAAAGACTGATGGGTGGGTACGGTAATTTGAGATGTTAAAAAGCCCAACATTTAATGGCATTATGCTGTCACGGTGCCAAGGTAATTGCTTTACAGTAAACCCTCCGTAAGTGGGCACTTTGCTTTGGTCCAGTTTCCTATTGACTATACTATATTACTATAAAACTAGCTATCCCCCTAAAGTAAGCATTGCTGCAATCTTAATTTTCCTCAGTTCTATGTGACAAGCCATAACCATAAATTTGGGAAAAGGCTCTTAATTTTAATTTCCAGATGGTGCAAATAGAGCCGCCTCTATCCTCACCGTGAAAATATACCAAGCTGTACCATCATCCCCATGCGGTGAAAATAGACCAAACCCTATCCTCACCGTACGGTGAAAATAGACAAAAATCTATCCTAACCGTACGGTGAAAATAGACCAAACCCCTTCCAAACGCTATTCTCACCGCACGGTGAAAATAGACCAAACGCTATTCTCACCGTACGGTGAAAATAGCATCGTCCATTTGTATTATATACTACACGATAATAATAATTCTGTGGTCAACCGCTTTTGTGCCGCGGTCCTGTTGGCACAGGAGACCTGAAAAGGAGAAAAAGAAATATGTTAGGACACAAAAATCTTACTTTCCCTCATTTCCCATCCCACATGATCCCGCCTCTAAGGCAAAGGCAATTCCCTTGGCATGTTCCTGCACTGACGAACAGTCTACAGACGAACAGCCAAGGGAGCCCTTAAAAGGGCTACCAACTTTCCCTTCCAGTCCCACATTCCAATCGTCTACTGTATTGAATTACCTCCTACCTCATTACGTCTTTTCCTTGCTTCCCAGCATCCTACCAGGTAGTCCTGAACTAATTTAATACCCCTCCTGTTCCCCGGAAGATCACCCTTTAAGCCTAAAAACCATGCAACCCTTTCGCTCTCCTCCCATTGTTTAATTTGTTCCAAGCTCTTACAATTTTGGTCTTCCCTCTTCCATTCTCTGAAAATTTTGTCTCTCCTTTCACTATATGCTGTACACCAAAATAGCCAGTGAGCTATAGTTTCGTCCGCCCGCTGTGTGCATGCTTTACATTTACCGTCACTTCCTGCTGTCCATTTTTGTTGTCTCTTTTCAAGATTAATTACCCCCGCCCTACATTGAAATAATAGTTTAGATCCTTTACTACCATCCCAACACGTACTCTTCTTTGGTTTTTCCATCACTTTATATGCTTTTAATGTACTTTTCTCTCTAACTCCCCGTTTCCAGTCATCTGTCCACCCTTGCATTATTGTCTTCCAAACATAAACTTTCCAGTCCTCAACTTCATCCGGTCCTTTTAGGTCATATTTCTCTGCAATTTCATCTATGTCTCTGATCCATTTTGTTTGTTCTTTAACAGACTCCAAGTAGACTTTCCTGCATCATCTATTGTCATCTATCTCTTGCAAATATCCCCAATAATTTAATTTTGATTTTGCTATCCTGTCATTTATGCTTAGCCAGCCTAGTTCCCCAAGGACTGCCTCAGAGGCAGTACATGGCAGTGCCCCCAGAATCCATTTTCCCATTTCATTTTGTACTTTTTCAAACTCTTTTATGTCTCCTGCATTGATTGAAATTACATCCAGGCCATAGAGCATACCTGGTATTGCTACTCTATCCCATAACACCCTCGCTGTGAAGGCCCTATTAAAACTGTTGTTAGCTGTATAGCTTTGATCATACCCTTTGTGCGGTTGACTTTTTGCTGAATTTTCTGTACGTGATACCTGAACATGCCCCTACCCGTTGTTTTGATTTTTATCCCAAGGTACTCATAAGCATCTACTTCCCCAATTTCAATCAGCTTTTCCTCTCCTTCTGGAATCTGAAATTTACCAATGTGCCATATCCTATTCTCGTCTGGTTTTTTCCCCAAGGTCATGATTTGGCTTTTATCTGTACTAAATTCTAATCTCCATTTATTCCCATATTCCCCTACTATGTTCAGCATATCCTGAAGTTCTTTAGGAGACTCTGCCATAAGCACAATATCATCTGCAAAGAAAAGACCCGGAATTTTCTGTTCCCCTGCTCTTACTCCTTTGTTACACTCCATAAGCTTGTCACCCAAATCTCTAATGTACAATGCAAACAAAAGGGGGGAGAGTACGCATCCCTGTTTTAACCCAATGTTCAGCTGTGCATTTTCAACTTCCACATCCCCTAAAGTTAATGTGCACTCAACGTCCCTGTACGTAGCTTTCAGAATTTGAAGAAAGTTGCCGCCGAAACCAAGACTATTGAGTTTTTCCCAAAGAGCACTCCTCCATACCCTATCATATGCCTTCCTCACGTCCAAAAAAGCCATGTATACTTTCCGCCGTTTTTGCCTAGCCCATTCCAAAATTTGAGTTAATGTAAAAATGTGATCTCCTACTCGCCTACCTGGTCTAAAACCATTCTGAATTTCTCCAAGTAGTCCAAGACGTTCTACTATTTTTCCCATTCTTCTGTACATTACTCGACTGAAAATTTTCCCCAAGTTTGATGAGATTGCAATACCCCTGCATTGGTCAAGCTCGCTTCCTGGGCCTTTCTTTGGAATATAGGTAATTCTGAGACTGTTCCATTGTTTTGGTACTTGTTTTTCACTAATTATTGCATTAAAAAGAATCTGTAGGCTCTCTTCAATTTCTTCTGGTCCTTTTTTGATGAATTCACTTAAAATATTATCTGTGCCCGAAGCCTTCCCAAGACGCATACCCTCTATTGCTATTTTAACCTCAATGTTATTTAAACATTAACATCCATAAATAACCCCTTTTCAACCAAAAGACAGGCCATTTCTAATCAATTTAGGCATCCTTTATGTCTTGCGTATGTTCTGTTCCGGCAAGTAGACATTGCCTTTGTCCACTGGCACTGAGCTTCACTGAACATATCCATCATGACCAAACATACTGAATTTAAGTTTATTATCTAGTCTTGCAAATACTGTTAAGTGATAAGTACCACAGTGAAAGTGTGCCGTAGTATTGTAGAGGGAAAACTGTATTGTATCTTTATTGTTACGCTAGTCAATATAGCAATCTGAATGTCATATGTAGTGGAGTACAGAATAGTTATCAACTTGTATTATTAGTATTGTAGAGGGAAACCAGCATTGTATCTGATGATGTACATACAATGCTCTGTAGAATTTTATTTAATTATTGTAGGCCTATCCATAAGAGTGGCTGATTATTGTTCCTGACACATAGGTCTGAATTGACCTCTGTAATGTGAGTCAATAAAATTATCTATCTATCTATCTTATCTATCTATCTATCTATCTATCTATCTATCTATCTTGCTACATGGGCAATTCACAATGTCCTGGGTAATACGAAAAATCGAATTCTTACTCGCACCTATTCATGTTCTTGGATACCTCCACATATCTGAGAGACTTGCATCACTGAAGCCCCACCACTGTTTTGATAAAAGCATGGAGGTAGAACCTCCATATGATAAAAGATAGGGTGTACAACTATAGCCATGATGGGCGTCTGAGAACAACAAAAGAGTAGCAAACACATTGTCAGTGACAGTGTGGATCATAGTTTTTCCATTGTATAAAGGTTAATTAATGATGATAATTGGCAACAATTAATTAGAGTTAAATCTTTCTAATTTCAAAACTATTAAATCAACATTGAAATGTGATTTTGGTACCATTGGAAAGCTACCGGAGGATGTTTAGAATCACCCCCCCCCCCACCCCCCCCCCATTTTAAATAGTTGGTGAGGAGACTGGCAACAATGGTGCTTTTCTTCCGTGGGGGTCCTGTCCCCCCCCCCCCCCCCCCCCCGCCAACACACACACACCCTGATTGTAAATATCTCCAGTAGTTCAACTTGGCTTTGGTATTTCTGTCTGTTATGCTATACCTTCCTGACTCCCCTCAGATTGCTTCTGTTGCTGTACATGGCAGAGCTCCTAGAATCCATTTCATTTTGTGCTTTCTCCATACCATAGATATCCCCTTCATTTACCGCCATAACATCTAAACCATAAAGTTGCTCTATCCCATTGGCTTGGTGAAAACTTACCCAGGTCAAACCGTACTCCAGGTAAACATTGACATTCTGTATGAATACTATACATTTAAGAAATGAGGGTCGATTTTGTGTGTGTTATGGTATATAATGACGTGGGTGATTGAAGCGGGTATTGTGGGCATGGCACGGGCCAATGCACCTCGCCCCATTCCAGCTTCAATCAACTGCATCATTGTGCCATAACAACACACAAAAAAGCGACCCTCATTGCTTATACTTACATTTTCCCTTCAACTATTCTACTCGATAACACGAAATTCGGTAGGCCTGCATAGAATTGAGAGAAACGACCACAAACTAATTTGCCCAGCTTATTCAAGTGTTGTTGAGTTCCGGAAACCCAACTGGGTGTAGTTTATAGGAATGAGGGTGGGACATGTGTTCTGGTCCGATAACACACAAGGCTCATGTGTTATGGTTTCATAACACACCAGGCTCTCTCGTATACTTGCAATGTTAAAAGTTAGATTGAATGTAAATATACAGTAATAGTTCCAATATAAAAATGATTCATTCAAAAAGCTTGTCTTGTATGAAGGCTACCAAAGGCCAAGGTTACAAATGTAGAGTAGTGGTTGGATGTTGTTGTATGGAGTAGTTGGGAGTGGAGGTCATTGTGCTAGTAGCTACAAACCATCTCTCAGAAAAGAATCAGGGGACAGGATTGGGACTGAGGTAGGTCAAGTGATGTTAATGTCAATATACAGCAAACATGCCTGTCAACTCTCCCCTATTTGGCAGGAGTGTCCCTCTTTCTGCCCTCATTTTTAGACTTTTTGGTGTGATTTTGAAGAAATTTAATCAATATCCCTCAGAAAAATCCATTTATTTTCTCTTCAGTTGTTGTTAAAAATAAACTTTTCCAGGGGAAGAAAAAGTCTCCCTATTTCTTGCCATAGGACTTTGACAGGTGTGAGTAACCCCTCTACCCTGTCATTGTAGTCAATTAACTGCCATTACGATTAAACTCGACCATTCCTTTCCAACACTAGATCTATGGGAAGTCATTTCAACCTTGAGTGCTATTTTCCCTCCAGAAAATGGGGTTTTTTTGACAGCACATTTGGGTCCTTTTGGCATACGAATAAATTCTTTTAGCATATAGAAAAAGGTTTGGCATGTGAAGGTGGAAGTGTGCAAGCCTGGAGGAGGCCACACTTTCACATTTCAAAAAATCACTTTTTATCATGTTCAGGAAGTTTTGTACCTGAAGAAGTTTATGGTCACCAAAATTCAGATTTTAAAAATGATTTTTTTTTTTACAGATGAAAATTGAGCTTAGAAATCAGGCGGTTTCAGCTATCATTGACCAAATGGCATTTGTTTATTTCGATTAGCAATATTCCATAGCAAGTGTTTGTAGAATCATTAGTCTAAGTCCCCAGGACAGGCTAGGCTACTTTCTCAGGTGGAACTGAGCATAAACTGAAAAGATACTACATCCACAGACCTCAATGACCAATTAGTTTTCAGCATAGAATTACACATATCCTTTTTTCAAGTCTGTGAATTTGTCGGAAATGATTTATAAAAATGAAAAATAAACGCCACCATTTATGACAGACCAGTGGCTTTGACGGCTATGTGGTCCAACATTTAAAAGATTTCACAATTTCACACAAATGTGCTCACTCAGCTGCCACTATCAAACTGTTCTGCACTGGTTGAGCAGCTGCATAATTTGGGAATAATCTTTATTCAGTGCAGCACCATCTGGGAATTTTCAAACGGTGCTCCAAAGTAAGAATGTGTGTGCAATGGTGTGATACACATGGCATACATCCATCTGACAGGTGAATGCATACCGGTCCATCTAAGAATAGGCAGTATGCATATTTCAAGCCACAAAGCATGGGTTTGACGTCTGGCGATCACGGAGGACCTGCGGGTCGCATCACTGTCACAGACAGGCCATATTCTCATTTCTTGCAAGATTTGCATCTTTGAGAAATTTAAGTGCACAAATGCCAAACTGATATTCTTCTAGTACTTCCCAAGCCATATATTAGAAAAAAGATCATGTGCCTTTAATAAGTACTCGGTATTTCCAAAATATTAGTAATATCCCGCATGTCCCCACAGGCATGACCCGTATCTCGCCACATCGCACCAAACAAGACTAGTCTATCAGGTGTGCAGTTTGGGCGAGAACTTAATATTCATATCTCCTATTCACATGATTTTCATTAGTGGTTACCTGGCATGTCCAAGTGGTTAAACCAGGACCGACACCACAGTGAAGACTTATTTGTTCATATGTATTCAAAAGTAGTGAGACCCATTCTGGTGATTCTTACTTGGCACGACCAAGTGACAATCTCAGGATACTGTATTGCTGCCAGTATTGCCAGCATGTACTGTGAAGCAGTCATTTTGTCCTTAAACAATTGGAAATATCTATGTTCTCATTTGGTGTCACTCAGGATTAAATAAATAAAAAAATATAATAATAATAGAAAAAATAACAGCCCAGGACTGATTAGGATTGTCTAAATTTCAATATTTGCATGTGGCCCTGAACAAATTGGGAATATCTATGTTCTCATTGGGTGCCACTTTAATTGAATAATAACAAGCACGCTTCCTGTAGCTTCCTGGATAATAACAATAATAGCCCAGAACGGATTAGGAATGTTTGGATCTAAATATCAATATCCAACTTGGCCCTCTACTATTCAGGAATATCCCATTTTCACATGATATGCACTGCTCAGATTCCAAATCTGTGCAGATTCCCAATGGGCAAAAAACAAAATCATTGTGAGGCTATGGAGAAGAATGGCATGCATGCTAATTCCTGTTGTTACTGTCTCAAACCACATTGATGCTGGACACAGACACAAGGTTGTTATGTTTGCAATGTCCCTACTTACTGATGAAATAGAAAGCAAAACTTGACACTTGAAAAACAGGGAGGAAAAAACTAGCGGTACTACACAGATAAAACTTTTGAATGGCAAAGTTTGAAGTGTACTTCATACCATTAGGGAATCTTAGGGTGAAAGAATGAGTATTGTTCATGTAAGGGCAATTATGTCTGAGAAATGTCACCATAATCTATTAATTGCATTGTAATATTCTCAGAACTGTTATCTTTGCTAGACCAACCAATGTTGTGAGTGACCTTACATGAAAATGAATACCTTTATGATCTTGAAATAAACAGATATTGAAAGAAAAAACATTAAACCTAGTGTCCCTTTTCTCCATTTGTTTTAATCACATTTCCTTCCATGACTTTTGTAGCGTATTAAATGAAGAAAATGCATTACCTTCATGAACCAACTTTGAATTTCCATAACTTTTTATCAAAACAATTTTAATACAAAATGAGGAAACCCCTCCTACATATTTTTATGTACTTTGAATTTCTTGTTAAATTTCAGGTAATGTCCACCCCATTTTGAGTCTTTTTTTTTTCTTCATTTTTGATGAGATTTTATATGTTGTCTACACTTGGGTAAAATTTGAAAGTGCTAACTCTGTTGTAAAGCACAAAAAATGAGAAAATATATAGCCACCTTCACCAAAATACAGACCAGTGTGTGTTGGTTGACAGGAGATGTCATTATAGTTAGTCACAGTGAATTGAAGAATCTATAGAGTCTAGTTCAGTTTCTGCACTTCCACTCTGATTTTGGCAGGAAGTAGTGAGCAGTGATACAACTGATACTGTTTTTCCATGTGTTTTAGATACATGGACCAAGAGAACCAGTAGCATCCATGCAGGATCAGGTGAGGGAACGGTTGACCAGGTCTATTCTGTATCTGTGTAAGGAGAAACTTGACCACCCAGGCTTGTTCAGCTTCAGAGGCCATGTGGAGATCATCACCGACAAGCAACCGTTTTATATCTGTCTTGAACATGCTGAAAATTCTCAGACAATGTTATCAGCATTTAGTGGTGAAATGACAGGACGTCGGAGTGGAGAAAGGACATCAAATCAGACCCATGAATGTGAACAATCTATTGCAGGTCTGTGCTGGCAACTCTTGCAATCAGCAACTCCTGGCTCTTTAAATGTGTGCACAATGAAGATACATCTCGAGCTTCGGTTGGATAATCAGAGTCCTATTTATATTTCCATTCAAGACAGTCTATCAGGGAATAATTTGGATGCAACTTTCAGTGCCACTGTAGACCCCGTGCCTGGTGTTAAGTATAGGGACCAGATTGACAATGTCATGGTGAGACAGGAAACCGTGAGAAAAGATGTGCCCACAACACAGGTAAAGCAAGAGGTCAGGATGAATCTTGACCCATCCGTTTGTAAAGATCCCATTGAAAACACGACTAACGTCATAAGTGCTGGGCCAGCCACATTCCATTGTGACCAAATCTCAGAGTCATCCTGGACCAGTATTGGCAGTGCATCAAAGGCTATGGTCATACATCATTTGCCTGGTGGAGGAAATGTGGGGCAGCAACAACAAAGTGCTCAAGGAGCACTGAAACCAAGGGCTCTGGAGATGCGAAGTATCCTGAAAAACCACTTGCATGCTTATTCTTCAAAAAACTTCATGTGCAAGCTATGTGGGGAACAATTTACATGTGCAGAAAAACATGAGTGCACATGCATTGCAAGTGGAGAGAAACCCTGTCGTATAAATAACAATACTTTGGGAGAGAATAGAAGCCAAATATGTGTGAATGAATCTTTTGTAAATTCTGAAGAAATGAAGAACAACACTATGGTGGAGAATGCAGGTTATGTGTTGGAGAGTGGTTCTTTGCCCAACACAGAACCAAAGGGGTGCAATATTTTTAAACAGGATGAAAACCTTGAATTTGAGGGTGGCTCTTGTCCAAAATCAGAACCAGCTGAGAACACAATTTTGAAGGAAGATTCAAAGCAGGCATCTGTGAATGACTGTGCACCAGTTGCATGTTGTAATGCGATGGAAGACACAAACCCTGTACATCACTGTGAAACTTTGCCAGCCAACTTTGAAAATGAAAGAATGAACAGTATTGAAGACAAACTCTCACTTGCCAGTGTTTTACCCAAGATACATACATGTGGCATGCCTGAGCCACCAATGGAAGCTCAAACTCCAGCTGTTGCCATGGCAACAACTGCTGGTTCTGAGGCCGACCAAGATGGCATCAAACAAGAGGAAGAGGGTGGTTCTCTTGTACACGAAATGATCAGCAACAGTCAACATGTTACGGATAGTGTTCTTCCCAACTCACAGTCTCAACCCTGCCAGACAGAAAGCACAGATGTGCTTCGTGCATCTTGTCTCGGAGAAGTTAAATATGAACAAGATGCAGGCATGGTTGTGGGGCAAATAATACCATGCACAACAAGTCAAGTAGAGGAAGTGTGTGCAGAAAGAGACCAGAATGATGCATGCAAACAGGTGAATGGATCACATGTAAAAGTGGAAACTGAAAGAATGGAAGGTAAGCTCATATGTTCAGCCTCTTAGAATTATATCATCACAATTAAGCAGTATTTTTTGTGATCTAATTGAAAACAGCTGTGAATTTATATAAATTCATTGTCAGTGGTGGAAGCCCATGAGGTCCATGCTTAGGAATCATGTCTTACTGTGGGACTAAATAATGATGTGTGAAATCACATACCTAAGCTTGAACTGTGAACAGAGCCCCAATTTAGGCTCCACCGGCTTTGTCATGGGCAGAATTACTTGGAACAGTTACTTTTTATGGCTTCCTTATCTCTGTCCCAGGTGAGTTTTCAGAGGGGTTCCCACCAAAGTGGCTTAAAGGGCCTAACAGAAAGAATCACTTGAAATACATCTTAAGTGTATAATTTATGAACCATACTTTAGGGGCCGTCCATAATTGTCAACATTTTCATCTATGTCCAAAATGGCCAGGGGGGGAGAGGGTCAGAGCCAGATGACCATGACTTTCAACCCTAAAAAATGTTGATTTTCTACATCCAACGGGGGGGGGGGGGGGGGGGGGTAGAAATTTATGGTCATTTTGGACATAGTTGAAAACGTTGACAATTATGGATGGCCCCTTATCAATTGGTCGAAAAAATCACCAAAAGAAGTGTCAGAAATCTACTTTATGTGCTTTTTTCTATTTTAAAAAAAACTTGCATGAACACGAAAGATCTGGAAACTCATTGTCACTGTCCCTGGCATCACTAGCATCTGCCCTTGTCGACATGTTGCTTGGCTTTAATAATGAACATTCTCCAGACGATGATGTCATGACTCCTGTCACAACAAAGGGGTGAACTTTCACCACTTCAGGTTGAGAGGGCTCAAACTTTTCAAAGCTGAATTCTGTTGTTTACCAATTGAATGTTACTTATGAGCTAAAAGAACAAAGCAAGTTTTTTAATTTTTTTTTTCTCAAAAACTAAAGGTTCAAATGTTGGTTCAACCATTACAACTGGGTTAATGAGAGATGTGAGTGATATTTAATACCTGGAGCCACTGCTGTATGCAGGGTTCATACAAGCTTTGAAAATTTTTGAGAAGTTTGGAATTTCATGTCATGACCTTCAAGAACTTGAAAAGTCTTGAATTTCACACTTGTGTCTTGAAAAGTTTGGAAAATCATATTTTGTACAGCTTTGGGTATTTTAATTCATTTGGGACAGAAATGTGGAAGTTAAGTTAAATGATACCTTTTATTTTTGTTACGTGTTAATTGGCCCTGATGGTACTCAAAGTTAGTTTGGAATTTTAGACAAATTAGTCTGGAAAAGTCTTGAAAAAGTCTTGAAATTTGTGGCCGGACAGGTGTATGAACCATGTGTATGTGTTGTGCCGCTTTTGAATATATATGCTACATGTACCATGGAAAATGCTGGCAGTGCATAATATGTTACTTTGGTAAGGAGTACACTATACTCACAGCTAAAAGTTCGCAAGCAAGAGGAGTTGTCAGGTAGCATCCACCACCCTTTTCCAACTCTAAAGCACTTGACAGGTCACCTGATCGATCATGTGACCTGTGGTGTGGCCCAGCTGATGCAATGCAGTGGTAATCACACTGAACTGGGGTGTCATAGGGCATAGGCAGTGGCATCCTTGGTCTCCATTGAGGGATGGTGAGTGGGACCTGATGTGTATCTCTTCCCTGATGCTGCATTCATATACCATTTACTTTCCCTGTCTAAAATTTAGATGTTGTCCATATCCAGTTGGTGACTATGTGTACTCATGTGCTGTCCTATAGGTAATGAATCTCTCTTTACTGATTCCATACTGATCCCGTCTTTTCCCGCCAAAATGTTAATGTTGTCTGCTTATCTGATTTTGACAAATCTTGCACAATTTGTAAAAAATTTTAATAAAGATTGAATGAGAGACCATTTAGGCTGTATGGAGTAAGTGAATAGCTTTCCTGGATGCACTCTGGACACTAGAGTGCACCCAAAAAAGCTGTTGACTCTGTCTTTTTCTGGGGTGGAATGAGGTAAATGCTCTGCCAGCCTCTTCTTGAGAGCTCTCTGTTTCGCCAATGCGCTAATAGCTTCCCTGCCCTTGCACTGTAGATGGTAAACAATGCCACACTTTTTTGAGGCTTTGTCCTTACCTTTAGGAGACACCAGTGGTCTGCTGATGGTAAGGTAGGGCCTAGCATGGGCTGCGACACCTGCCTTGCGGATCTTACAGGAGACAGCTTCTGTGATGCCCCCTACATATGGGAGGATGACATGTTCTTTTGGGTTTAGGTCTGGTGGATTGTCCTGGATGGAGGTCAATCTTCTTTCAGGTGAACCTGGTGCATGCCATGCCCATTTAGAATATCCTGTACAGACAATACCTTTCGCAGATGTTGATGCACTCTCTCTTTTTCTTCTGTGTCTGTGATCTGTGTGTTTGCACTATGGTTTGAGGTACATACGCTTATTTTCTGTTCCATATTGGTTGGTGCCTATGGCATTGCAAACACTGATCAGTACAGTACCGTTCATTAATAACTGCCCTCCGATTGCGCGCATTAGGCGCGCAAATTGCAGACAAATTTTAGCGCATTCTCATCCGTTACAAAAAACGATGCCGCGCCTGTAGCGCAACAACTTGCGTGCACATCCTTTGCTCGCAAACAGTAGGCGCGCAATTATTAAGCATTTCAGTGCGAGCAAAAAAAATATTAACAGCTGGGCATGTAGTCTTGTGTGCGCGCAGCAATGATTCACTGGTCCCGCCTTTTTCCTGATGACATAACTTCAGATCTACCGCAACGACCATCCTGTAAAATCACTGTGGGCAAGCTCAGCATATATGCCAGACGGAGAATTATTCACCTAAAGCATGGAATATGTCCATGCCTAAAGGAAGCAAAGTTGTATAATATAAAACATGTTATTTACAATTTGCGGTTAGTTTTATTGAAGGGAAAACTCTGTTTGGAAGAAAACAATGTGCGTTCTTGGTGGGTGTGCAAATGGAGGCCGGGTACAAGATGTTGCCTTCATCGGTACCAAATATCCTTCCGTAGGCCTTTGTCATGCAATCGTAACAGAAAGCTTCAGAAGAACTATCTGTGTCCTAACATCGGTACCAAATATCCTTCCGTAGGCCTTTGTCATGCAATCGTAACAGAAAGCTTCAGAAGAACTATCTGTGTCCTAATCCCATGAAAATATAAGTTATTTACAATTAGCGGTTAGTTTTATTGAAGGCAAAACTGACATGTTTGGAAAAAAAATGCTTCCGGTGGATGTGCAAATGGAGGCCCGGCACAAGGTCAAGAGTCCAGACGTTGCCTTCAATGGCTTCATTCATTGGTACCAAATGCACAGTGACTATCCTTGCGTATGTCTTGCAATCGTAACAGAAAGCGTCCTAATCCCATGAAAATATCAAAGTTTTTACACGTTAACAGCATAATAGAGCCAGATTTGCCGCTTTAATTGTGCCCAGTATCCATGCTTTCGCCAATGCACGTTGTTGAGGCCTGGGTGGAAGTTCAAGAAGGAATTGTCTGGCAGTCTCCATGCTCCTATTGGTTCACGTGACTAAAATCTTCAGCGTTAATTATTCAAATAGGTCATATGACGATCACCTACATCATCATCAGCCAATAGAAACGATCGTCTGAATAACATTTCTAACTTTTGATACAGGGACGTTTGGCATAAATTAACCGCATTTCAGTCACATTTGAGCCAATGAGAAAGGATTTTACTGATGTAAACGAAGTTCTGAACTTCCCAATGATCCCAAACATGCGGTGTTTACCGGCAGCGATCCAGTGCTACAGAGGGCTGAAAGGAGTGCAATTTTACCGCCGTATTTTACATTCATTTGCCAATTTTCAACCGTGAAAGTGCTAAAAAACATCGGCAAGGTACATTGACCCTCAGTCTAATTAAATTTAATATTTTTATGTGGCAGCAAGAGATCGACTTGAAAATACTGCAACATTTTGTCAATCACAATAATAAAGACCAAGTTTGGCGCTCTTTCTTTCGGCATTATGTTTTCCAAACATTACAAAAATTGCGTCGATGGAAAACTAATTTGGCAGCGACAATGAATGTCAATAAAAATTAATGTGGCTCTTAAAAAATTAAAAAGTGAACAATATTATAGACACATCTAGTCAACGTTACTAATATATTATATAAGAACGAGCGGAAAGCACCGTATCATGATTCATGCCATGGCTTCATGCGTATGATTGACAGATGAGTCCGCAAAGCAGCTGAGAGGCGGGTGCGCGCACCTTGCGCAGTTCTACTGAGATCGGGCATTTTTTTATCGTTTGCGCGCAAAATGTCGCCCATTTTGGACAGTTAAATTAATTTTAACAGTGCGCTTTGCGCGCAACTTGATTCCAAAAAGCCCGCAAATTGCGAGCATTTTAATACGTAAAATGCGCGTTAAATGGATTTGCGTGATTGCGCGTCGCGCAAAATTCGCGCACATATGCGCGCAATTTGCGAGCAAAAAGAGCAGTTATTAATGAACAGTACTGTATGTGTAGGTTTGCAGTAAACAGTGAACTTGAGACTGCCTTCTTCTTTCCATATGGTGCAGGTGTGAAGCGTAGGAAGGGACCCACCAGCTTCCATTTCTTTAATAAATTTGATGCAGGGATGTTGGGAATTGAGGTATTGTGTGAAGCTCTCTATGGTGGCTGTTTCTAGGACTGCAATGGCAACATTTACATGTCAGCCCCAGTACTTAGGAGAGCAAGAAGCAAAAGCAGTGTGAGCCCTCGCTGCAAACCAGTCCATGAAAGATTTGCCATGATGGGGCTCGTGGGCAAACCCATGGCTGCTCCTTCAACTTGAGCTAAGAACTCTCCATCGTACTTGAAGTACATGGTAGTAAGGCCTAGTCGTCGGAGGTCAGTTACTTGTTGGGGTGGCTGTTTTGTTCTATCAGGTAAAGGTGGTGTCTGGTTTGGGTTTGTCTTCCATGATGCTTAAGGTAGCAAGATACAAATCACCCAAAATTTCGGCCAAAAAATGTTTTTTGATCTTTGTATGGATGAATATCTTATGTATCTGTCATGTAAAAAAAATTTCTGCAGAAATTGCAAAACAGAGAAAAACGGGGTTATTTAGTAGAGCTTCTTGCTGAGCGTTGACAGTCACGCCGACCGTGTTTGTTGTTAGTGTGAAGGGGATGGGCTTGAGAAACTGGTCACATGACCGGTTGTGGCAACACCTCGTTTAAAAATGGCCACCGCTGTGTCCGCTCTAGCGATGACGCTGATGCATTAGCGCCGTAGTTCCCAAACCATATGGTCATACATTTTATGCATTAGGTCGCTCTTGTTACATGTACTTTGTTTTTTTTCTTTATGCTATCTTGAGCTTTTAACATTTAATCCGAAGAAAAGTGTTGAAGACAGACTGTACGGTCAGCCGAGATCACGACATGACTGCACGTCCTAATCCTACTTCAAAGGCATTGGCCATTGCTGTTTCAACACAGTCTTTCATCACCGACGTGGCGGCGATTGTTTTCTCACCCAAAGAAACCAATAGTTCTAATCAGACTTGATAATTCACGCACAAGTTCTCATTACATTCAAATTCAACAGAAAAATTAAAGCCTTTGTCTAAATTGTATTTGAAGTTCTTGTGAGCTCAGAACCCGCACCTGCGACTTGGTCATTGCATTGGTGGTCTTATTTTAGTGCGTTCGTCAGGAGTTGTATCGCTAAACTAGCACAATCAGTCTCAAAATACCTAAAGTTAGGAAGGAAAAATCAGCGATGCAGCCAGCAACAGATGTTACGACCGACGCAAGAAAAGATTCTGGTGAGCAGAATGACTGAGCTTGGGCATGTACAATTCAGATATTATAGTGGAGTCCCACCCGCTAACCCGGTCCCAAAACTATCAATTAGCCTGACTAATCGGGTGGCAATTTCATCAAATATACATTGTAATTCGATACCGTTGTATTTGTTGTGGGTAAGTAAAGGTACAGCTTACTTCTTGCGACAAAAAATCCTGCTTTATTTGATCCTTTGAAAGTACTATATATAGGTAGTACTAGTAGGAGCCTACCTAATGAAGCGTTACCATGTTGACCAGTACACTTACACAGCGCACTTACAGAAACCCTATGGAGCCCCTCATCATATAAAAAACTTGCCATGCTTTGAAGGTAAGTTGTGATTTTTTTTTTTTAAACAAAGACTTCAAAACTGCGGCAAGCAAGCTGTGATATCAATGCTTTTGAAATGTAGCGCGCCATCGTCAAGCAGAGGCCACATGATGATTGGCATCTCACGTCACCACGATTGGCCAATCAAAATGAAGCGTAGCAAAGCGGTATGCTTGACAGGGAAACCATGTTTTGTGATCTAGTCGCATATAGCAAATAAACAACGCGATTAAGCTCTTCAGAAGTAAACAACATGAGTGACAGTTATCATGTTTGTTCAAACATACTCTGAACTCTTACTAAGCAAAAATCCATGAGTGTTTGAGTAAAATTGCACGAGTTATTGTTCGAAGACCCGGTTCAAAGATGACGAGTGAACCTTTGATTGCCGTTCCTGAACAAAGATGAAAGGCCGTCTACTCAAATTCGTTAATTTTATTTCGCAAAAACGTATCGGCGGATTTCCTTCAAATAAATAGGGTTGGAAAGGTAATTGTGTGGAGTTTAAAAGTGTCCTTTTATTTTTCTCTGCGCCTACTAGTTGGTTTTTAACCTTGTATAGAATGTAAATGCTCAATGCATTCAGCTGATTAAGTGATGCCACCGTGTTTGAATGCTTGCAAAGTTTACGCAAATAAAATATTTACAGCCAAATAAAAGTACACTTTTGAATTTTGATATATTGCCAATAAAATGGCATACTTGTCACAAGTTTGTTGCATACATTGAAAAAGTTATTAGTTAAGAGCGCTTGGGTCTGAGATAAAAGACATGCTCTTCTTCATGGTTTGTTTATTCAACAATTACAATCACTGTTGTCCCGATTTTTTTCCCTACATATAGTACAGAGCTAGAAAAATTCAAAAATGTATACATTTACTATGTTCATGTGAACAGCTGAAAAGTTACAGGGCCGTAAAGCTGTCCATGCTGATTTGCACCACATTTGTATCTCGCTACCCTAAGCTTTCTTCAGCTAGCAGACTGGTAAAGAGAGCAGTGACGTCATGTGAAAATAAACTCTCATCATCTTCCAACTTGATTGCTGACATTTTATTGACGAGTCTGCACTGTTCTGTAGATGGTGGGGTGATTTTCCAACCAATGGAGCTAGAACAGGGCCACCATACATGCAGTATTGTATTAGGTGATAGAGCCCCTTGAGGCAACATCAGGCCTTAGTGGACAGGCAGCTTTATGTACCTTGGGAAGGCCATAAAACTTGGGTGCACCACTGTCTTTAAGTTCTTTAAATAATGTGACTAGCTTGGAACTGTATACACTGGTAGGGTTTTAGTCAGACATTTGTAGGTATAAGTGTCACTAAAGAGCTCATTGCATTTGCTAGGATCATCACTTCTGTTCGTGACAACAGGTGCTCTGCCTTTTATCTGCAGGCAGGACTGTGAGGTTTAGAACTGTCCTTCCTCAGGGTTTCAAGAGCTGCTCTTTCATCTTTTGTGGTGTTAAATGTACTTTCTGGTAGTTTTTTCTTTTTTGTATAATTCTTGCACAATCCAATCTTAATAGGACAGCTTCCTCTGTGTTGGGACCAGTGACTCTACATGCCGACTCAATTTCATAATATTCATGTAGTGTTTATTTTTCATCAGCAAAACTACAGAATAAAAAACTGCATAGAATAGAATTGGCATGAAGGCAGTGCCTTGTTGTTACAAATTCGATAAATAGGCATTTTATTGGATGTAATGGCAAAGTTTAAACATTTTGGTAGTACTGCAAGTTCATTGGGTGGCAGCTCTCTGTCAGATTTGTTGACAACCCATTTATCCTTTAGGTTTTCCAATTCTTGTTTGGTTACATTGTACCTCTGTGATAGGCTGTTCTTTGGAGTTACTGGTGACTTACTTACTCTGATGTCAGGATTTTAATAAATTGCCCAATATGTGCATGCAGACAAATTCACTCAAGATACAGTAGGCCAATATCATATGACAAGGGTGGGTATTAGGAGAAAAAGATACAATATTAATATATATATATATATATATATATATATTAATATTCATAAAATGCATTGTATTCAACAATTGCAATACACATAGTTTTCAATAAAGCATACCTACATAATCATCATGATAATATATTTATTAAAGGCAAACATCGTTATGCACATTGATTAATTTCAATCCCATCTTAATGTGACAGTTGGGCACAACAGATTTTCTATGTTAAAGCATGATTTTTGAGGGTCATTTGTGTTGTATTTTGCCTCAAATCTGTAGCAATGTATGGTAGTACATATCATATTGTGAAAAAAAGTTCCATTTCACCCCACATTATGACAGGGGTCCTCTATAGACTTGGTAGAAAGGTGCCAGTTTTATAAAAAAAAAATGACTAGGAAATATTTAGTTCTGGAAAAAAACTACGTACAAATGGAGACATCCCCAAAAACCAGGTTTACTGCACATTCAGGGATCATCTACACAAAGTTGCAGGACTGTGTTTAAGAAATAAATTTGAATGTTGTCATGAAGAAAGACCAGCTTTGATTGTTTCAAATTTTATTACAACTAATTATGCAGATAAAAGTTTTGTCGTAAAAAGTAAAAGGCATGTCCACAGTTTAATAAATCTTTTGATGCTTTGAGACTGAAAGGATATCATCGGGATCTTTGGGCTAGTAGCTATTTAAAGATACTGAAAAAAAAAAAAAGTAACTACCCAAATTTGATTGCTTAATCAGGCACATGTTGTTTAGAGATAAGCAACATCATAGAAGCTGTTGACCTAAATCACATTTTCTTTTCGAAAACATATTTTTCAGAGAATGAGGTAGCACCAAAATTGGAAACAGATTCAGAGGTGACCACCAAGGAGCCTTTCAACCGCACAGGTGGCTCTGTCAGCAGGGAGGAAGAGCCAGAACAGGGTAGAGAGGGTCCGAGTTCCAGTTGGAGTGGAACCACCAAACAGGGGGCTGTAGGTCGTAAGTCTAGTAAAACAAATAAGACTGATTTGCCAGTAAAGAAGAAATGCAGGGGTCCTCCAGAGGGCACCACCAGGCAGAAAATCAGAAGGAAAAAGTTGTCAAGGAGTAAGCAGACACATGAGTGTGAGACTTGTGGTAAAAAGTTTGCCAACAAAGACACATTGAAAAGCCACCCATGTGGTCATTTAGGGAAGAAGTGCAATATATGCAAGTTATGTGGAGAACAATTTACATGTTCAGAGAGGCTGAAAAAACATGAGTGTTCTGGCAGTCCAAAGGGAGAAAAACCCTCCACATGTAAAACTTGCAGCCAACAATTTACAAATAAAAAAGAGTTGAAAAAGCATAAATGTATACAAAATGAAAAGAACCGGTATGTTTGCAAGACATGTGGTAAAGGATTTACACAGGCAGGCCACTTCAAAAGACACAAAGATATTCATACTGGAAAGAAACGCTATCTCTGCAAGCATTGTGGGAAGGGATACAGCCAAGCATCGGACTTAAAACGTCATGAGTATAAACACACAGGTGAAAATCCATATGTTTGTAAAACATGTGGGAAAGGATACACGCGAGCAATCCTCTTGAGACGGCATGAATATTCTCATACAGGACAGAAACCCTTTGTGTGTAAAGATTGTAACAAAGGATTTGCCAGTCCAATGGACTTGAAAAGGCATGAGTATTCTCATACAGGGACCAAACCTTTTGTATGCAAGATTTGTGGGTGGGCGTTCAAGCAGATTACCCATTTAAAAGGCCATGAATATACTCACACCGGGGAGAAACCGCATGTCTGTAAAACTTGTGGGAAAGGCTTTGTACGACCAACCCGTTTGAAACAGCATGAAAAGAAATATGGTCACACAAGAGAGGATGAATGATTCCATGGAGGAAACAATAGTACTAAAAGTCAGTTTTCTTTGACATATTAATTGTAATTTAATTTAATCAAGAAATCAAAATGAAATTTGCTTGCTGTTGGGTCCCTACCAATAATATAGCGGATCTACTCCTCCCAAATTTATCATTTAATTTGCCATTATACAGTAAAACCTCCCTATACCAAATACCCTTGGGACCGGAAAAATGTGTTCGGTATAGTGAGATGTTTGGTATAGGGAAGTTTGCTTACATTGGAAATGTATATTTGGGACCGGTGAATGGTGCTCAGTATAGAGAGGTGTTCAGTATATGGAGGTGTTCGGTAAGAGAGGTTTTACTGTACAGTGAAACCTCCCTATACCGAATACCCTTGGGACTGAAAAAAGTGTTCAGTATAGTGAGGTGTTCGGTATTGGGAGGTTTGATAGCATTGAATGTATATATTTGGGACCGAGAAATGGTGTTAAGTATAGAGAGGTGTTTGGTATATGGATGTGTTCGGTTAGAGAGGTTTTACTGTACGTATATAGGCTATCATGTTCACATATGTGACATCTGAAGTTGATAAGAGCAAAAAAATAATTATGTTTAAATCTTTAAATAGTTCTCGAAAAAAAAAAAGAAATGTCCAAGATTTTTTGTTTTTGTTTGTTTCTTTGTTTTTTTTTTTTTTTTGATTTACAGAGGAGTCAGGTGGCCAGATTATCAGGTTAACAATGTTCATAAATAAGTCATCTTGGTCAACTTCTATTGATATTTGATAAGTTCTGCGATTTTATTGTGATAACTAACACATTTACCTGGATCAGAATTCTATTTTGCCAAATAATATACGTGTACACAAACAGAAAACTGATTTTTAATATACTGATTTTACTGCCTCTTTCTTAATATTGTTATGTTTGTTAGCTTATTTGGTTTATAGATGCAAAACTCTACATTCCTCCAATGTACAGAATGGTTATACTGATGGATCACATCAACACGTGTGTGTCTTAATGCATTATGCTATCCTGATATTTATAAAATATATTCAAATTGTTTTTGTTTTTTTCATTTTATTTTGCCATTGTTCTGATTAAATGTTAATCTTATTTCTATTTTCCTTGCTCAGTTAAACCTTGTTATAAAGACACTTAAGTATCCAACTTAGTGATACAAGTTTTGATGGACAAAAACTTCATTTTTTTTTATTAGTTGATTGATTAAAGCATTTGTCTGACATTGAACACCTTTTTAGGGGAACATAATTATGATGTCATTATAATGGGCTGCAACTGTATTTAATGTTCATATACTATTGTTCACTATTTTAAATTGAGTGATTGAAACAGTTTTTACACAAGTGGATAATTTTTTACCGATATTGTATTCCTTGACATGGGAAAAATGTTGTTACATTTATGAATATTAAAGTTTATAATTTATTTACTACAGAAGCTACTGAGCTGTAACCCAGGCTGTTCAAGGAGTCCTGCAGATGTTAATTGGCCTGGTTGAAACTAGTACTTTTGTTACATGTATATACATTGTACACAGTGAACATTGTATTTGTTGAAATAGGTAATTACATATGTATACATGGTATTTTTATGGATGTATTGATTGATTGTTTTCTCACTGTTTGAACTGTTACTTTTCACAATGTAGTTCCTGCCAGTGGTGGATATACACACTATACAGAGAAGGGAACAGCTATCAGCTGCACACAACTTATGCTTGTTTTTTAGAATTTTGAACATATACTTGATACATGCAGGCACAGTGTCATCTGACAAAATATATAAATACCACCTGCATGACTTGTAAGACAAGCTCTTCAAGATACCTTACTCTGTATCTTTGTTACATTAACCTGTCATTAAAATGAACTTGCCATATTTAACAACTTTTGACAGAGAAATGAAACAAGAGTAGGTACGACTGTATTATATAACAGCATTTGTTTTCATGTACATGTATCAAGATGTCTATTCAGAAAGTTAATTCCTGTGGCCTCTTCTTGTACTCCTCTATGCAAGTGGTCAATACACACCGTGTGCTTACTTTGTGAGCATTTAACTGATAACTGCTTGCATTTTAGATGGAATTAGACTTATAGGATGCACTGATAAAGCCACAGGTCTTGTAATACCCATCAACTGGCTCAACTGCAAACCATATTGTATATCAGGTCATTCTCTCCTCACATTATAGGCATGGGATGATGGTTACAGAGAGGAAATGTATGAGGAGCAAAATGATTTTGAACCTGAATCTTTTATATTCAATGAACAATTAAGTCATTTATTTATTATGTCAGGGTCTGTACAGGTCATTGAAAACCTGGAAAGTTATGGAATTTGGCTTGTCTAAAATCCAGGCCTAGAAAATCATGGAATTTGTAAAATTTGGCTGAAAGTCATGGAAAGTCATTGAATTTTGGAGTTGCTCAATCTGAAATTGTATTGCATGTATGTGTGATTTTTTTCATTCTTCACAATTGTTTATAGCATGTATTATAATTTTTTTGTTGATCAGGTGCATGTAGATATTTCATTATACATTCCATGAAATTGTAGAATCTCTCCGTTAAGACCCCACACTTGAGTAAAATTATACTGTTTAAGTCTTGATTTTTGAAAGGAAGTCATGCAAAAGGTCATGGAAAGTCATTGAAATTGATAGTCAATGATGAGTATGTACCCTGTATGTATTTGCAAATTTTAAGCAACTGGGACAAATGTGCAAAGTAGTATGGTTGATTCTGGATTTTTCTTATTTTCTGAGACAGCGTCATGATTGACAGTTCTTGGCTTCAGCTGCTCAGTGGTGATGGGCAAGATTGATATGAGTTTTTGGTTCATAAGCAGTTGTGACAATGAGTTATTGTTACTCAACATGGTTGTATTTATGCAAAAGCCCTTTTGATATTTACTCCTACGTGGCTGTATAACTAGATCACTTTGTGATATCAAAAATCACTTGGCAATACATGTATCACCAAATCATTTACTGTTATCATTACACCTGTGGTTCTGGATATTCTACATGGATAGCTGTACTCCTATTCAGCAAGCTTATTTTGTTGTCATTCGAGTGATCTCAAAACAAACCACTGCAGTTTACTGAGTGTCTTACATACATTTTAATCCTTTCTAGGTCAGAATAAGGCTGAGTCTATCTTTTCTTTGCGCACTGTGCGTCAATGAAAGCTTCTGACCATAAGTGTGTCATCATGACAGGTTTTGCTTACAATTCCTATCAAAAACTGTTTTCTATTTACAAAACAATTTGAGTGAAAACATTAAAGAAGATGTGAGATTTACATCCAGATGCCTTTTGATGATTTGATTTTTAGCGAGAAAGTTAATATTATGAAGCTTCCATCATAACTCAATCACATATGGCAAAGTCAAAATAAGTACCACATAAGTGATAACATACAGCTAAGATATCTCACTACAAGTTGAATCCGGTAAAAAGTTGGCAGGACAAATTATATTGATACGTATCTAACAAGAGTTTGAGTGGTCTTACCTTGTAACACAGAATACTATATGTTTATTAAGCAATAGCTTGGCCATAATTGATCAATAAAGTCCTTGGAACTGATGGTAGCAACATGTCGAGGTGATCGGTAGTCAAAATGCTTCATCCAGATTTCATTTTACCCTACCTCATGCCTGCAGAAATAACAAGACGGGGAAGATCAAAATGTAACATGAAGCCACAGCCAGATAAGATCTTTTACAAACTCAAAGTACATGATTATGATGAAGTGGCAGTAATTGACAATGATCAGGCCCCAAACCAAATCTAATTCTACATAACTCACCCTGCATAATGGGTCCAGATGGGGGATCTGTACAACAAATCACATTAGGGTGGCAATATAGGTGTCCAGTACACAACTCGCCCAACAAGGAATGACATTGAGACAGAGCTAACCCATAACAGTGCACCCAACAGGCACTGGTCTTATGACATTATAAGGATATAAACAGATGGTTTTGCAACTGAATGAAGTGAACATATTGATAGGTGTTGTGAGTAGGATGGAAGAGATAAAAGACATCATTTTTAACCTAGCTTCACATCAAAATGACCCACGTATGCCCCACTTGCAATTTGACACTTAAGACCCACTGTGCAAGTTTCCCCTCATCCCAAACATGTTAATGCCATTGGTCAATCAGGCAAATGTATTCCAAAAAGAGTATGCGGTGCCGAGTGTAACATCAGTTTTGTAATTATTAAAATTCATTTTGTGGACGCGAAATCTGTAAACTCTTAACAATTTCATCCACAGAATTATTAAGTGCACTATATCAATTTTGTCCACAGTATCCATAAATTTATAAATTATGTCCACAAAATCGAGTAAGTTTATCAATGACATCCACAAAATTCAGTAAAGCTATCAATTTTGTCCACAAAATCCTGTAAGTCTGCTGATTTTGTCCACGCAATTGAATAAACTTAGGATGTGGTAGAAATCCATATCAATTATGGCAACAAAATTGTCAATCAATTGACCAGTTTTGTCCACGAAATTCTAATATATAATTCACAGAATTGAACAAGTTTTCATAAAATTGTAACCCTTATACGATCTGTGGACGGAATTGGAAAAGCAAATCATGAAATCCAGTCAGACTTGACAGTTTCATATATATATATATATATATAGTTATGTCTTGGGTGGTTTAAGGGCAGGAATGTATGGGTAATTGAAAAATGGCCATAAACCATGTTTGCCCAGATGTTATGAAACTGTGGTAATCTATGCTTGGTATGTACTACCCATAGTCCGGTTTGAGGAGTACAATTGACCCGCAGACAATAGGCATGACCCACAAACTGGTTGTAGGACCTATTCCTTTGTATATATACATATATATATTTTGTGGGCAGTGTATAATTGCCCATAAACCACCCAAAACGGTTTATATATATATATATATATATGTATACAGTTTCACAAACACACATATATATATATTAGAATTTCAATTTCATTTTCAAACTTGTTGCTGACTGCATATATTCCTATGTAAATCAATGGGGGAGTACAAATGCAATTCAAACTTTGACCTTATGCCCAACAACTTAAACTAGATTCACTTCAAACTTGGTGAGGATGTACATAGGGTGGGACTCTGCTGAGTTTGATCAAACAGCCACATTCCAGTGATTTTCAAATTATTTACAAAATGTTTTTTTTTTCATCTTTTTTGGTATTAAAAGCGTCAAAAAATCTTAAAAATTGCACAAGGACACTTCAAAGGACCTTCAGAATGTGGCGCTGCGATGTTTACCAATTTTGTGCATTTTCGCTTTTGTCTTTTCACTTCCCCAAACCCTACATTGGATTGTCTTCAAACGTAACGGGAACACTTCTGACCCCCCCCCCCACCGCCCCATTTATTCACTCTGTAGTGCTGCTTTCTGTGCTTGATTTTTATCGACTTCTTGATCTTAGAAAAATCATTAAGGGCATTGGTGCACTGTACATGTTAGCATTCTTGTTACAGTGAGGAAAGCAGCAAATCTGACATGTCGGCATATATCTTGGTAAAAGTGGATCTAAGACCCATGATCACTATTAAACGCTAATGGGACAATTCGTGTGTTGTTAATTTTGACTGAGTGATCTTCAAAGGTCAAAGTGACATATTAGCCCATATCTTAGTAATAGTTTAAGCCGTCTCTTTTCATTTCAAAATGATGACTTATAAACTGCATGAGTGAAAAGTGATATTGTAAAGAGTGATGATATTTTTAAACAAAGGTGACGTTGATATGACTCCGAAGGTTACATAACCACGTCAATCTATACATCCAAGGTCAACTGAGCACAGAACGGTCACAGTTCTTGTGTTTAATGTGGTCTTATAAACGGGGTCCAGGGTGGATGAACTGCTACATCAAATTATAACTGACAGGGAAGCTGATAAAGTATTAACAGCGGCATGTGTAATAAAGCAAATGGCATTGGTACTATAAAAAAGGAATTCTTAAAATATGCCGAATTACACTTAATGTATACTATTAAGCGCTTTTTAATTATATACTCCAATCTAGTAACTACCCAACCCAATAGGTATAGGGATAAATCAACCCTGTATACAAATATGATGACAAGTGTGACACTGGGAGCTTCAAGTTGAGTCCATCCTAAATAAACACTTGTGGTACGAAAATAATACGATGGTATGTGATGATAAATCTTAAATAGTGTTCTCTCATCAATCAGAACAAGCTACCATGCCTTCACTCTCAAAAGCTTGATAGAAGAATGGTAGTATGAGAGGAAATCCCTGTTTACTTGAGTTGAGATCTCCAAAATGTTTGACTCAAAAACAGATATGCATTATTTCACAGTCAAATACAAAAATTTAAGTTATATTTTATCCAATACCCTTTAATCCATGTTCATAAAGTCCACCAGCTGGCTACTGTAAATTAAAAGTATACACATATCCTAAGTAAAGCAACTGCTTGGTGTATGCAAACAAATGCCGACATTAAGGCTTTATTGTGAAATAGATTTCCTTTACATACATTGCAACTCTCAAGAGCTCTAAATTCTAGTTCCGTCATCTTTTTAGAAATGGCGATAAAGCAAACTGGTCCTCTACAATTAAGGACACACTTGAATCTCTTTGCATGCTTGACCACTGGGAATCACAAACTCTCATAAATCGTAAAGAATGCGCAACTGAATTCAAGGACAAGCTATATAAACTTAAGCTTATATTTGAAGAACAACTTTCGGATATATTGAAACCGAACAAAAGCTTTCCAATATGGAAGCTGCTAGATCTTAAAAGACTTCTAAAATGAAGCCAGTAGCTAAAATTCCCAAAGCTTCAAATTGAACGGCGTGGGTGGGAGCAACGAACTTAGCTCAGACTCTGCCAAATAGTAGTATGAGACCGTTACGTGTCAATATCGCTATCCTTAATTCAGTCCAAGTCGAAAACCGCCCAAATCATGACTAGTTCGTCAACATGAACATCACCAGACAGAACAGCAAGGATTGACTGTCCACTGGAAGCAATACATTACTCGTTCAATATCTAAAGATGACAAGATGTCATATTGACAACATAAAATACCAATACCTGTCATGAAAAATACAAGCCAGAGCAATTTTCAACAATGCCAGAGAAACTGCACCGACAATCCGAGCAAAGAAGAACCATCCATGATCAAAACACGTCAGCCATCAAACAAGCAAAGTCAAAATCCGAAAGTCTAAGGCAGACATACCACCATTAGTTTAAATCGATTGAATGCTAGCAACTCTCGATCATCTTGCCTCATACACGCATGTTTAGAACGACAAACACAATTGTTGGGTTTACGTTTTTACTACATAATCTATATAACACTTCAAATTCACCTGATATCTGTATAATCAACTTTCATTCTTACGCAGAAACTTCAAAAACGATCGCTTGAATTTCATTTCACATTTAAACTAAAATAGAAGTTAATGACGGGAGTTAAAGTTGTCAAATTCGGTGCATGCTCTAGCAAAGCCAATTAACCTTGACACAGAGACAACATAAGCTGGCCTCAGCGGAATATTACTATCCATACAATGGTAATTTACTAGGTCACATTCAAAATCATCACAAAAATTCCAAATTACCCGGAAATATTTGTGAAATATATTGTTGAAAGTTATCAGTGCTTAAGAGATCACCAATATTTCTAACTATCAACACGAAACATTTATCACGAAATTTCCTCTCTTTTGACCGCTTTATTAAAAATGTACACTCATTGGAGAATAAATATAAACCAGCCAAAAAAGGTGCACAATTAGTATCTATTGGAATGTCAATTGTATCATGTCTATGGACAGAATCTCCAAAATTGACATATATATATTATCATTTTAAAAAGTTCAACAACTCGACAATTCGATCATATTCAAATTCAGACTGGCCATTCTTCACACCATTACCTAAATGTGCACCTTTATAATATATGATTATTCTTTGAAAGTTACTTTTCTCGTATGTTATATATATATATATCAGTGACTTGATACATTCTTTTAAAATGTGACAAAACTGAAATTGAAAAAAGAGTCCACTTCTGAATAGGGCAACCAAAAATCTGAAAGAGAAAGAAATATACCTGCAGTCTATCAAAATGCAGCGCAACTTTTATGTTTCACGATTTATTGCTTTGTTAATAAATTACCTATCCTATCATGTATAGAAACTCTTTCAACATTTCATGGGGAGTTAGAATGTTCAAGTGCATTGAGGTGTGACATAGAGTGGCTTTTGCATGAGGTGTTCTTAATGTCCTTTAATTTTAAAAGTCACATCTTAGTAGTGTGCATGACCACCACGAGCGGTTATACACAAGCATTGCATCTACAGTGCACGCTTTGAATCACACGCTGTATTCTGTGTTGGTGGATGCGATCCACTCTTCTCAGAAGGGCTGGATCAGTTGTTGGCAGCTGATCGGGTAGAGCATCATGCTGGAAAGTCGCTGGTCAAGGTGGTCCCACAGGTTCTGAATTGGACTCCTGTCCAGAGCAAATGCTGGCCAAATCACCAATATCGTTGGCCTCCAGAAATGCTACACACACAAGGGCTGCGTGTGGATGTTATTCTTTCCAAAACAAGTCACCACGTGGTCCTGAAGAAAGGGCAGGAGATGCGACTAGAGAATTTCATCAATATACTGCTGAGCAGTCAAATTGCCATCCACCACCAGGGGAGCTCCGTGACTCATGGCATAGGCACCACCCCACCCACCCACAGCATTCGGCAGACCTACCTCTCACCACTTCTTCACCACACACACCACTGTGCCTAGTTCCAGCAAGCATGTTGGCAGGACCATACCAGGCCCATGTGATACTAGTCGTGAGAAGGCGTTAACAGATTTCCCTTGAAAGGTCTATTGCTCAAATGATTTTTCCACAGACGTTGCCTCACTGTTGGACTGTTTATGCAGGAATTGCGTCTTCAGGGTGTTTCCCTGGCTGCAACAGCCTGTTGTGTAAACCCTGTCTTGTAGATGGAATACTCGTATATGCCTATCTTGTGACACGGTGGTAACTTTTTCATACCCTGGACGTGACCTGTCATATATCGACCGTTTCTTTATGATGAACAACGAGTCTGCTGATGGAGGCATGAGCACAATTACCCATTTGACAAGCCAGCTCTGAAAGCTAACGCCTCGTCTGTATCATCCCCAAGGAGCAGTAGTGGTCAGCACTTGCTAATTGTAGCATCATGCTATATCGAAGTGCCATTTCTGCATAATACAAATGTGCCTATACAAATGTATGTTGTTACATGATAATGATTGGCAGTTGGTGCCATAATATCAATTTGTCCTGATGAAATCCAGTGATGGTACAAGATACGACATATACATATTCGTTTTTCTCATGTGGCAAATGTATATTGCTAGGCAGCACAGTCATATATTTATTTATTTTTTTAGCATCTTCTGTGTGTACTATTAGTCATAGCTTTACTTTACTTACCTAACTTTTGTGTGCTGTTCATGGAATCTCAACACTCTGTATGTAGGCCTACTGCTCGTTTTACACACCTATTCTATTAAATTACATATTGTGTATACCTTATATAGATGATGTGGCAACAGACGGCTGCACTAATACCACTGTGCAACAAAAATGTATTCCCTTACTTATCGTGTTTCTTCTACGCTAAAAGCAAAACCCTACCCTATTGATACTCATAATCAGACTAATAAATGACATGTACTATTATTGGGTGTGTCTGGCACTGCTGCCATGTTACATGTGTTTATATATGTTTTGTGCATGTACTTTTTATGATAAGTGAAACTGTTCTTTCTAACCATTACTTATTTCCTTTCATGCATGGTGTCATTACAAATCTTTGCATCGAGTTTATTTCAGTAAACATAACATTGTGTACACCTGTGTTCTGTGCCATGACTACCAGTACAGATGTTTCATGTGAGTTAGTGTCTGTTTAGTCTTTGAAGTTGATTAATTGCAGTCTGAAGTTTATGAATCAAAGTGCCTTCAATAAGGCAATCCATTTTGCTCAATGAAACACCTGCTACCACGCATGAATTGCATTGACTGATGACATTGCGTTGGACACGGCCACAACAAGGCAGGACATGAAGCTAGCCACTATGTGCTACAGTGAGTGACAGATATGTTGTACGGTTTCAATATTATCATGTTTTACCAGCTTAGAATAAGTGCGTTACTGTGAAAATGCTTGCTTATCATCATAAAATACTTGGCTGTGGTTTCGATATGATTAGAGAAGGTACATAAATATCCATTGAACAATAATAGCTTTCTGTGGTTTTAAAAATAATGTGAACAGGACCGTATTACCATGCTTCATGTCAATTGGACATGCTAGGAATGACAGCGGGCCGTGGCGAACATATTCAGCAAAATTGTCACATGACCAAACTTTTAGTTTAAATGGGTAAGCTGTCCACCAACCACAGCATCGCCAATTTCTGTGATGGAACTTTTCTGGTGTGATAAAAGCTCTTTGGTGTTATTGAGCAAAATGAATAATTTTTAGATGCCCATGGTTTTGTCAACAAGGGCAAGGACAGGAACCAGGAAATAAATGCACATACTCCTGCCTGTATTATGACAACACAACAGATCATACAGTTGGCTCTGCCAGCCCGATCATGAAGAAACAGAAAACAAATGTGTAATAAGGGAATTTGGTACCCTCTGTGGAATTATGACAGTGGTAACACTAAAACAGACATCAAGTCTATAATTCTGAGGAAGCTTGAAATGGGTCAAAACGGAAACATCACAACCATCTTAACGAAAATTATCGAGATAATCAGACCTTCTGTTCAAAGATGTGTTATTACCCACACTGATTTATAAATTGATTTTAATTATCAAAACAAGTTCTGGTTTCTAGTGTCCCACCAGAGACTGTGGGGTTATACGTTTGTACTCCGTGTGTCTGTTCTTCTGTCTGAGAGTGCTTGTCCAAGCCATATTTTGTATACCTTGATACATACAGATACCACACTTGAGATATAGATACTTCATGGGAATGCAGTGTGCCACATATGGCAAACCGTTTTAGCATTTAATTCAAAATTGAAATATGTAAAAATCTTTTTCACATATGTGTAATTAATTTCACACATGCACTACTTAAAATAATTCAACATTTGTGAAATAGTTTTGCACATATGTTTAATAGTTTTACACATGTTTACAGTTATATTTTTAGTGCATATACGTGTAAAAGAATTTCATATATGTCAAATTCTGGATGCCAACGATGTTGGTGCTTTGCTCTGGCCAGCATTTTCGACGGCCAGGAGTCCAATTGAGAACCTCTGGGACCAACTTGGCCAGCAACTTTCTAGAATGATGCTCTCCTCGAACAACTGATCCAGGCCTTCAGAGAAGAGTGGATTGCATCCATCAACACAGAATACAGCGTCTGATGCAAAGCTTGCATTGTAGTTGCAATGCTTGTGTATAGCCGCTCGTGGTGGACATGCATGCTACTAAGATGTGACTTTTAAAATTAGAGGACACTGAGAACACACCATGCAATAGCCACTGTATGTCACACATCAATGCACTTGAACATTCTTACTCCCCATGAAATGTTGAAATTAGACCGTGTCATTACCATATCCAAACCGTAGTCCTGATGAAATAAATCCCAAGTCAATTCAGACCAAAGGCAATGTTCTTTGGTATGTATAGCTGAATCACATAAATTTATAGTTCGTCTGTACCTGATTTTACATATAACTGATTTTACATATATAAAAAATTGATGCATATATGAAGTATTATGGAGTGTTGTGTACCATAAATGAGAAGCAATACACATGGCTGCCTTTCCTTTCTTTCATCTGGAATCATATTTTACATTTTATATAATGCAGTTGTTAATACAGAGCGGCAGATAGCTGTGGTGGGCGACAAACACCGGCATACAGCGGTGAAAGGCTCTCTGCATATGCTGCCACTATCTTCCGCCAGAGCCACTACATCTGAGGTCCATAACTCCAAATTGGATTTCAGCAGCAGACAGCTGCGGTTAGCTGGCCTGCCACCCAGTGCTGCTGTGTGCACTGGCTCCTGCCCTCTGCTACTGTTTAAAGCTCTCTGCTACCCAAATGCTACATACACCACCAAAACATTTTCTAGTTAAACTATTTCACAACTGTTAAATTATTTTAAGTTGTTGTACATATGTGAAATTTAATACACATATGAAAAAAAAAAGATTTTCACATATGTGTAGTAAATCATATTCACAAAAATTATGTTTTGACAACATGTTTTTGACATAAAAGCTAATGACTTTCATTCTTTTCTGACATGCCTAGATGCACATTTACTCAATATTAAAGAATTACCCAAAATTGACAGTATTTTCTCAAATGTCACAAACCTGACGCATTATATCGAAACATTGACTGTGTTGGCAGTAAAATAGAGCTCAATTGTTTGGAGACTTTCAAAATGAGGAATATGTGTAGGTGTCATCATGGGGTTTGTTTTACGTTTCTGGTGAGAGAATGTTCATTGTTCCAATACTTGTTAGGATTTCCCTTGGTTTGTACAGGTGGTCTACCTGCAACTGTTTATTTTACAATCACTGAGACTGAATATAAGGCCCCAGTTTGTTTCAACTCCAGTTATACACTGGCAGGTGGTTTAACTAGGATAAGCTATCCAGCTAGTAAGGGTACTTACTGGTTCAGGGGTAAGTCAAATTGTTTGTATCTGAACCTGTACTATTCAAATTTAGTTATTTTGTTTTGTTTGACAGATTTTCTTGTTTCATAATGAAGCTTTGCATTTATAAGCAAAACTTCACATATTTAGCTAATTCATCATTTGCCACGTTCATAATTATTCATTGTTACATGGGTTGTATTTGCTGAATATTTACCTTAGACAAGGGGCCGCTACTCAGAGAGACATGAATGGGTATAGGCTCCGAAACATATTCTGAGTAGTTCCCCGCAGAAGACCCTTGAACTTATTTGGGCTAATAAAGCATATGTCAAAATTCTACAGAAGAACGTGTGCAATATGGACAGTAGTACTTCAATATTTATAGGTAGGTTAGACAGTGAAAAGCTAGCTGTGTGGGTCTAGTGTGGGTATAGTGTTGGTCTGGGTCTCCTGTGGGAATAGTGTTGGTCTTGTGTGAGTCTAGTGTGTGTCTGGTGTGCATCTAGTATGCGTCTTGTGTGGGTCTGTGCTAGTGCAAGTGCTGGTTGGAGGGGAGCGTGATCTATTTCAAATCCACCAATACATCTTTAACACTAACTGGCCTTATGATACCCCCTCCCCCATCTCTGCAATGAAAGGGACCCAGATAGAATGGGGAGTATACATCTGATGGCATCCAGTGCCCTCAAAATCTGACCCCCCCCCCCCCCGCCTTGACCTCAATATCTGGCACCCCATGATCCCAATTCCTGACCCTTCATTACCTTACCCTTGTGACCTTATTTATGATGTCATGGCAGCCGTTTTAAATTTTGGATGTAAAGTGACCATACTGTAAAATTATCAACCAGGAATCAAAAATCTCTTTATTTGTCTATAGGAAAATACAATTACGCAGAATTTGGTTACAATATACTGGACTGGAGACCAATATATAATTAAAGTCATTGATGGACCATTATCATGTGGGCCACCAAAGAGCAATAATAAAGAAAATAGAAATAAGACAAATAGTTCAATCATAACATATTACATTTACAGGTTATCTAAATTTTAATCAAATTATATTTGAGTGTGTAAAACAATAACGTCAGTCATCATAGAATGAGGAAACTATGTAAATTAATATGTGCTCTATAAATTTCCGTTGTTGCTTTGAAGGCATAGTCCTAACAATAAAATTATATGTGTGCGCTACACACATAGCTATTTTGTATTTGACAATGAATATAATATGTTTCTACAAAATAGTGCTTTATCTATGATGAGAAACCATCAAGACCATGAGTATGCACTTAATCTTTGATTAGATCATTTACATCATTTAAGTATGGTACAAGCTTGAAACGTATATTTAAGTGACAACCAGCCCAATGAACATATATTTTGTCTTTTCTTCTGGTATCATGATTGTGGCGTACAGAAAAAAAAACACTTTGGAATTACGTTGTCAGTTGACCTTTATTCCGCCATTCGTGCCAGATGGTGAGAGATGCACTGCAAAGTACATAGCAAAATTCTTACAATAATTTTTGGCGTTTTAAATACACAGTTATATTTATATTTGATACACATATATTTCACAAATACTATCACGCGTGCACAAAATTACGAATACACGTTTAAACACAAACAACGTGTATTTGACCAATATAAAGTTACATGAAATATTCAATATTTAAAACATTTGATACACAGAATATATAATTACAATCTGACTATTTCGACGTATCAAAAAACCATTAGAGGCAATAATACGAAGAAGCCAGTTTGTAATGATAATTTCGGATGGAATTTACTGTAAATTTATAACAAATATTCTCCACGTAAATCCACGTGTTTACGCAGTATATAATGTAGAAATTAAACCCACACAATAAATAAATATGCTCGCGGCGCAATGATGCGCGCTTCCGCAGAATACCCAATTTATCTAGAAAAACAGATATCTTCTTATTTACAGAACTTAAGGGTCTTGTGAGCCACCAAATTCAATCCATAGCACAATATAAGCTGATATTAGCAAGCTCGGTCCGGGGTATGCAGGAACAGGATAAATGACTGCACCGCAAACTGATTAGTCCATGTGAGCTCGCTAGCACCGAGTGGGGTGCGAAAAAGCCGGGAAGGTCATTATATATCACCCTTCATCCCGGGTATTCAAAACAGCACTTATGATTGGTCGAAGCCATAAAAAACTCGTTACATCGGGTAGCAGCAGGCAAGGTAACATTGTTAACCCGCAAAATGCGTAAAAGTATAGACTGTCACTGCCCGCCAAAAAGTGCCCTTATAATGTTCAAAAATGAGAAATGATTAATAAATTCGCACACAGCGAACTGTGAGTGACAATGATCATATAAATTAGATACAGGGACAACTGATATACTGTGGAAATAGCTTGGAAGAAGATCATTTGCTATTTTATAATAAAATTTTAATAGCTGGCACTTGTAGAAGTCTTAATCATTTAATTTGTTGAAATATTGGACTAGTGTGAGCATCATACAAACTACGGTTTACAATTCGTATTGCCTTTTTTGTACTGCAAAAATCAATCGATCAAAATAATGTCCTCATGTAAGCAAATAGTAGTTTAAATGCAGAGTAATGAGTGAATTTAATAGCATAATAAGAAGATTGGCAGGAAGAACATTCTTGAACTTATTCATTGTACCACTTACTTGTGATATTTTTTATCGATAAATGTGTACTTGGCGTAAGGGAACAAGCTGTCAATAAATATACAAAAAGCCCCAAAATAATGTTATATATAAACCACAAAAAGAAAAAAAACAAAAAAACAATAAAAACAAAAACAAACAAAAAAAAACAAACAAACAAAAACAAAAACAAAAACAAAAACAAAAAAAAAAAAAAAACACAACTTCTCCAAACCTTGGAATAGATAATATACAACTGAACACTGTTGATGAATTTAACTTTATTGGTCTTTTCCTAGATAAACATATGACTTGGAACAAACACATCTAATTCAGAGTTAATAATAGTGGAAATGTCTCCGCCGTAGGTGATCCAAAATAAGTCTGTACACTAAAGTATGTTGAGGCAGATGTTATGTCATTTATGTCAATGATAAATGGCAATGGGCCAATAATTGAAGGATGCCAGTGAGTATACAATATCATCTGTCATGATATACTTTTTTGATTTGACAGATATAGTGAATAGATTTACAACTGAACCTTTATGCCACGGTAACTAAGTTTATGAAGAAGGGTATGATCAAAGGTGTCAATGCATTGGATAAGTACATATATGTATTTTTATTCATTGGTACTTCACCCGTAAGAGATTTCCATCTATCAATTCATAGGATGCAAGTTCAGTTTAGTGACAGTCTCTGAAGCCATATTTGCTATCAAAATGTTAACAGTTTTGTTTAAATTAATGATGAACTTGGTTTAAGATCATTCGTTCAAATAATTTAGATATAGCAATGAATATGTAAATATGTCTGTAATTATTCAAATCATATTAGCCACCCTTTTTATAGATAGTAAGAACTTATGCAATTTTAAACAAGTCTGGGGAAATACCAATTTTTATAGATTGATTCGCAATAAGGGTGATCGCATTAGAGAGATATCAGATTTGATATATATTAGAAGGTTATTTGACAGTCTATTACCCCCCTTACCCTTTTCTTTTAAAGAATTAATTATGCTTTTAACTTTTTCTTCAGGTACAGGACTACACCTAAATTTACGGAGAGCTGGAAACTTAAGACGGTTATGAAATGATGTTGTATTTGATATGCATGTTTTACATGCTAAATTGGGACCAACTGTAGAAAAAAATTAGTTCCTATTTCTTGTCTGTTTTTTCACTTGTGATGAAGACCATGGGGAGCTTTAATGAGTGTCTCGAGTCTGGGGAACTTGGAAAGATGGTGACCAATTTCATGGATGCGGTAAAGGCTCTGGACCACAAGGTAGCACAGTCATCCAGCCCACCAAGCTTTGTGTGTGTGTGGGGGGGGGGGGGGCTAGCTCACCGGCCTGAAGCCCCAAGAGGGGTGACCAACTCTGTTTTGAATGCGGAGAAGTAGGTCACTGGAAGAGGGACTGCCCTAAATCTGGGTCACCCAGTCAATGGCCCCATTCGGGAAATGAACAGGAGCCAAGTCCGGACTCAAGGACTTGGCCCATGACACACTGAGAATGAAAGAGCCAATGTCAGGCCCTTCTCCTCACTTAGACTTCCCTGAAGTTAAGGTCAGACTAGCTAGCAGCCATGGTTTAACCTTGTGGGTGCAATTAAAGATCAATGGGTTAGTAGTGCACACCATAGTTGATGCCGAGGCTGAAACTACAATCATTTCTAAGGACCTCTTTGCAAAAATAGCCTCAGACATCCCACTTGGCAGTCTTAAACTGGTCCGGCTCAGAGGGTTTGAGAAGAATACCATCATTATTGGCCATAAGGGTATTAGCAACAATCTGACTTTGGGTAAGCACACCACTCCATGGCCAGTGTTCATAACACCCATGAGACAAGAGGTTCTTCTTGGGTCTGGCTTTTTTGCAGGCAGTGGATGCTGTCATCCATGCCTGGGGTGGACTCTGGATTGGGGACCTCCCAGTACCTACCCGGGTCATTAATGGATCCAGTTTTAGGGTCAGCAGGGTACTCCTGCGGAAGAAGGTAGCCCTTAAGCCAGAGTCTCACACTTTGGTTGCCAGACAGCTAGAGAGTCCAGATGATAACACTCTAGCTGCCATGGAACCAGTCAGTTTCCATGAAGATGTCTTAGCTAGACCCTTGTTATGTGAAACCAGAGGTGTGCACACCAATGATCAACCTCTCCTCTCAGGAGGTAGTGTTGCCAGCTGGGACATGAGTGGGCCACTTTATAGAGGTTAAACAGGCAACGGATTGGTACACCCAGGAACTGGATCTCAGAAGGGGTGGAACCTTTCAGAGGGCCCAGACGCCTAAGTGTCAAAGCGCTGTATGTCCTACAGTGAGGTTTTTCCTTCTAGCTGTGGCGCCGGTTTGGAGACAGAGTCTCAGAAGGGGGTTAACCCACATGGGGGCCCATACATGCAGGGCCAGTGCCAGCAGTGCCTAACTACTGCACAGCCAGAAGATCTCCCAGAACACCTGAGGCCCATGTTGGTGATGGCTAGTGATCAGTTAAATGCCAGCCAGCAGGAGCAGTTGCTGGCCCTCCAAGGGGAGTATGACATTGTCTTTGCCAAACAGGATGTGGATCTAGGTCATTTCACAGGGATTTGCCATCCCATCGACACCGGCGATGTGCATCCCATAAAGGACCATGTTCGGCAGACTCCTATGGGATTCCAACAAGAAGAGGAAGCGCAGCTCAACTCTTAGACGTGTAGTCCTGGTGCAGAAATGTGATGGAGGTGTTCAGTGGTCTGTTGACTACTGGCGCCTCAATGATGTGATGGTGAAGGACAGCTATCTTCTTCCAACAATTGAACAGTGCTTGGACACAGTTGGGGGTGGCACCTGCTTCAGTGCTCTCAATTTAAATGCCAGCTACCACCGGGTGGCAATATAAGAATGGGATTGCAAAAAAACTGCATTCATCACCAAATATGGTCTCTTCTAATATCGATACCTACCTTATGGATTATGTAATGACCCTGTAACATTTCAACAAGCCATGGAACTAGTGTTACAAGAGCTACAATGGCATACCCTCCTTATCTTTACTGATGACGTAATTGTGACTGGGTCAAGCCATTTGGAGCACCTATAGCATCTTCTTACAGTGTTTGAGCAGTTAAAGCTGCATAACTTGAAGCTAAAACCAGCTAAGTGCCAGCTCTTTCAGGATCAGGTGGTGTTCCTAGGACATCTGGTTAGTAAAAATGGGGTCAAAACCAACCCCTCACTGATATGGGACATCAAGGAGTGGAAACCACCCCACACTGGCCATGAAATGCAGGCCTTCCTAGACCTAATTGGCTATTACTGGTGTTTTGTAAAAGACTATGCCAATATTGTGGACCCCTCAAGGAGTTGCTTGCTAAGTGCATGCCCTTTCATGGGGGGGGGCTACTCAGGAGTCTGCCTTCCCAGAGCTCAAAGATCGCCTCATGCAAGCACCCATTTTGGCTTAACCCAACAGCAGCGACCCCTATGTGCTTGACACTGATGCCACCTCAAGCAGTGTCACCGCAGTTCTTTCACAAGTTCAGGAAGGTCAAGAGAGGGTGATCGCCTACACTAGCCTTTGTCTTCATGCAACGCAGCAGAGGTACTGCGTCACTGCGTTTCAGGCTGTATTGAAGTTCACCCATCACTTCTGGCACAACCTTCTTGGAAGAAAGTTCCTCCTTTGGACAGACCATGGCAGCCTGGCCTGGCTGTTTAGGTTTCACACACCTGAAGGCCAGATGGCAAGGTGGCTCAAACAGATGAGCCAATATGACTTTGTCATAGAGCAGGTAAGTGACATTCCAATGCAGATGGACTGTCTAGAAGAGAAACCAACGCCCCTGTTTGTGACTGCTATACCACAGGACAGGGATTTCAGGATTTACCTTGTAAGGGTTGCCCACACTGTACCCAAATACATGAAAATCGGGCACAGTTTGAGGAAGACGTAGATAATGTGGTGGCCCTGCAGGTTCAGCATGTCGGACCTGCTATCAGGAGAGGAAAAGTCCCTGATTGGGAGGAGAATCAGAGCACCAACTGGCTGCTAGAGTTCAGCCCCTTTCAGCTTTGTCAATCCCAGTTGGCTAATCTTGTTTTGAGTCGCCTACATCGGTGGTGCAATGAGGGACTCCTTCCCAAGGCAGAGATGATGGGGCAGAACCCGACTCCAAGAAAGTTTTAGTTTTGCTGGCCACAGGTACAAAGGAAGGGCAGAGTGCTCTATTATTCATAGGAAGGAGAAACTGCCCCCTACTTGCTCCTCACAGTACCAAGGGGCCTCCAGCCAGACATTCTACAGGCCAGCCACAGACCATGTTTCGCGGGTTATCCAGATATGGCACGGACCATACAGCATGTATGGCTACATTATTACTGGTATGGCATGACCAGTGACATCCGGGACTATGTCAAGGCTTGTCCAGAGCGTGAGGCCTTGAAAAGGCCAAGCCACCATAGCAGGGCACTTCTACAGCAATACCAAGAGGCAGCACCCATGGACAGGGTCCAAATGGATACACTCAGACCCCTTCCAGAAACCAAGGACGAAAATAAATACACGCTGGTGACTATTGATCAACACAGAGGTCCATACTGACCAAGGAACAAATTTCTGCAATGAACTAATGAAGCATGTGTTTGAGCTGCTGGAGATCACCAAAACCTGGACCACCCCCTAGATACCAAGCAGCAATGGGGAAGGTCAATGGTTTAATCATACTCTGCTGCAAATGGTCTAATGCTATTTTAATCAGAGGTAGAAGGATTGGGACAGACATTTGCCACTACTTGCAGCTGCTTACCTCAGCATCCCCCCCCCCAATGCAGCCACAGGATTTACACCCAACTGGCTAATGTTGGGACGAGAGACCTGCTGTCCCACAGAGGCCCAGCTGTCTTTTCCCAACCCAGAGGAGGATTGTCCTCCCCCAGCTCAGTGCCTAGTAAGCAAAGGAGCCTCTTGAAGAGGTCCATGAGTTGGCGGGGAGTGGGAGCGGTTGAGGGAGAAAAAGGTCCATCAAAAGGAGAATTACGACCTCTGGGCTACGACCTCTGGGCTACAGAGCACCAGTTTACGACAGGTGACTGTGTATCTACAAAATAGCCAAAGGGTGGTAGGCAAGAGTCCGAAATTACAACCCTATTGGATTGGTTCATATGTGGTTGCGAAGCAGCTTACTCCAGTCTTGTACCGGGTGAGAGACTGGAAAGGGTCCAAGGCCCAACATGTGGACCATCTTAAGCTATATGCCGGAGACACAATCCCAGGGTGGGCCCCAACATATTAGGTATGCCCTTCTCCAGGAGGAGTTGACTAGCTCACAACCAAACACATCATAGCTGCCGGTTCAGGCGGAACAAGTGAATCCACTTACCTCAGCCCCAACATCCACAGGGCACAGTCCTACTTCCCCTAATTCACAGGATGTACTAGACTCCTCGCCTCCTGAGAGCCCCCTGGTCCTTCTGGATGTTTCAGAGAACCAGGGAAATCCCACCAACCAACAAAGTCCACCTGTCCCTTTGTTGAAGGGTCCTCCACCCAACTTAAAAATAAGGGAACTTCCACAACCCCCTGCCCCCCCCCAAAAAAAAATGGGTTGGAAGTCGCACCTACTGTTTCCAAAAACCAGATGGAGTTCACACTCAGACTTGGTTCGGCCAAAATATACATTGACCTAGTAGTTTCCATTAAGTGCAAGGATCCTACCACTCCTTAGATAATGTGCATGGAGTAAGTAGCAGAGTTCATCAGTTTCGTCTGGGTCTGGAACTAATTTCTATTATGTATTACAGGAACTTAGAGAAAGGGGCCGGCCACCTCAATTTAAACCCCACCGAAGTGCATCTGGTGGAGGCATGCCTCAGGCATCTAAGGGAGCATGGGCATGGTCCCACTAATTCCCCCATTCCAGAACATACTTGGCCTTGCCAGCATGTTCTGGCCAGCATGTATGGAATACCCCCTACCTGGTTCCCTGTAGTGCAGCCTACTGCAGCCTAATGCAGCCTCACCACCCTGTCCCCATGAACCTCCTTTGCCTTCCCTAGGCCCCATGAGGGCACCGGAATGTCCTGAGCCCTCCACCAAGTCTGCTGCATTTGGACATCCCCCCACTTTGGATTGGACTGCCAAATGTGCTGACTCCCAAGTTTTGGGCTGGCACAATCTAATCTCACCCTCGGGCAAGACCCCGGACCACATCTGCCCCAAGTGATGACTGGGAATCATTGACAACCCACAACTCTCGAGCAAGGCGAATCTGGTTGCCCAATGGAAGCCACCCCAGTCCTTCGGATTTGGCTTTACCTGAAAATGATGTTGCCAGATGTGCCAGTCTCCATCCACGAATGTTTGGCAAAGTTTGCAGAGCCTGGAAGCTGTTGCCTGCAGGGTGTGTTGGTCAAACAGGGTGCTCTTCTTTGTGACCAGATACTGGCCCTTTGGAGCCCGTATTGACTGCAGTAGAGCAGCTTACTCCACACTGTGGCGTGGGAGACCCCAATTTGATCCCAGGGGCTGGAGCCTTGCCAGCAAACAACCCCAGGTCATAGGCCGACAACCCTGACAGTGTACCTCCACCCTCCTCCTTGGGCCCAGGTATTTTATCATGGGGGTCGTTAGTTTCCTTGGGGCAGCTGCATTGCACTCCCCCCACAGCCAGATTGGGCTATGATGAGCCTGGTGCTGATGTAGGTTCTCGTCCCCTCACCCCCACAGTAATGCTGCCTGCTGCTGGTGCCACAAATCAATCATCTCAAAGATGTGAACTTGAGCCAGGTCCATGCCTGTGACCCCCTACCCTTTCAGGGCACCACAGTGGATGCCTTGGGCTCCTTGGCATGTTGAGTCTCACCCCTGAATGATGACTCCGAACTTGGTGAGTGGCCAGGGTGGTACTGTCTCCCACCTGCTTGCGCAAGGGTACAGACATTTACTCAATTTAGTGAGGAAGAGTTTGAACACCCGGTCACCCAGCAAAGCATGACTGACATGTTAAGGGAAATTGCCGAAACACTAGGTGTTGCTCTGGATGACTTGCCAGCTTTTGTTTGCTGGGAGGGCCTTGCTGTGCAGGCCTCTAGTGCCCCCTTCAGAGGCAATGGTGAGTATTATTACACTCATTTTCCTGGGGAGCCTGATTAATGAATTCAGTTCAACCTGGCTGACCCAAGAGTGCTACGGGAGCTCACTCACTGGTGAGTTGTCCTTAACCTCTTGGTGCAGGCCAGACCTGCTACGGCTCTCCTGTACATGTCACTCTCTCTGGTGCCCGAAGAAGGTGCCCTTGTCATAAGTAGGTTATCCATCTGTCGCCATCCGGGGCACAACACCAATACCCAATAGTATAGCTGTCGGAAACTTGCAACCCCCCTTGCTTTCCCCATATCCCTGCATTTACAAATGCACCCCACCCGGAGACTTTCCCATGGTTCCAGCCTTGGTGTTTTGTAGGTGCACTGGGCTGATCTTGCATCTCTGATAGGCTCGGCCTTTTTCTAGGGGCTATGCTTGGCCCTAGCTTTTCGACTGTTCTCTATATACCCATCGGGGATCATTTTTCAGAGACCATGACCTATGTACAGCCTTTTTCTTTGCTTTTCAGGCCGGTACCGGGGCTACCTTTTTTCTCAAGGCCCTTGCTCAATTATAAGGTCTGGTTACTGAACACACTATTATAATTTCACCATTGTATATGACATTTAAGCTTGGTCAGATTTTTGCCACCGGTTAGCATGTAACCACCTAATAATGGACTTTAGTGGATATACGTGTATATGTAAACCTAGTTTAATGTTTATTACTCACTTTTATATGATATGTTAGAAAACCCACACTCCTCAACTGGGAGGACCCAGTTAGCCAGAAGGGGGTGTTGTAGTGAAAATGCCAACTTTTAGTTAGTTGTACTGATCATTAATTTCCTGGGTGTGCTGCCCTGACAAGTGATTGACAGACAACTGCACCCCACCAGAGGTCACAGGTCAACCACCTCACAATAGTCAGTGTCGACTTAGATCTGTAAGCAGACAGGAGGACAATCCCTTACCCTGCAGATCCCAGGCCCGGGCACCTCTCCTTTTTCCCTTTCGAGTGACGAAAGGTACTTGTAGTTCACAACAGTATGTGCATGGAAGCTGCAGCCTGTAAAAACATTTGTTTTTAACCGGCTGCAGCTTCCATGTTCATACTGTTGCTGAAGCTGCAGAATAGTGAACAGGTCAAAGGACACCCGCAAAATATGATGTCAAACAGAATAAAGGCAACTGAATGTTGTAAATTCCTGCAGCTGTATATGTCCTATGAAGGCATCTTTTAAGCTAATAAAAGAGGAATCAGCTGACTTTTAAGGTAAGTTTGCTATTAACTACTTCTGCATTCTCCTGTTTGCATTTTTGACAACAGTTCAAATGTCAAAACTTTTTTACTTGAATGAGGTATCATCTTCTTAGTTTTACACACTTATATATCCCCCCCCCCCCGAAAAAATGAACAGGGGAGAATTAATTATCTGAATATGAATATTTTCTTCTTCATTTTATGAAATTTATAAAAATGTTGCAAACACTGGTGTGAAAGTAATTTGATGATCTTACATACCAATAACATCTTCAATGTTGCAAAATATGGTATTCTAAGTTTTTAACCATTAAGAAAATATACGCATCATACCACCTTTCACTAGAATTATTTACTAGTCACAAAAGGTGCTCCTGATTTATTTGTTGGCTAAGCTCTTATCATCAATTTAGGCTGTTATCGGCTGTGCTCTGTGCATCTACATTTCACATTTTCAAGTTCTGAAACATCCTTAAGCACAGTAGAGATGTACTTTGAGTCGATCGCTATCAGGTTTGTTCTAATGGATATGTTTTTGTATATATTTATTTTGTGAATCGACCACCACTAAGCACTTTCACCAGATTGAATTTCCTCTTATTTACTGATTTTAAATACATTTCCAAATTGTTAAATGGTTGCTCAAAGCAAATGCATTTTTAGAAGTTAATTCTTGTTTATTCAGTATTCTCCAAGCCGACCAGTTCTCCTTCAAACTTCCATATAAAGTATGTGCACAATCCTACTGGCTCTTTCACAGTGGTCAGGTTGAACAAGGAGTCCAGAATACTCTGTAGACTCATTGGTACAGTTGCACAGCGATACCATTGTACATACCTTTATGCATAATTTAATGTTATCAAGTGGTCAGCAAAATCTCATCAAACGTATATGATCAGGCCATTTGAATAAAGGACTTTTCCAAGAATATCATAAAAAAAAAACCTCTCCAAACTTTGCTTCCCTGTGACGAGACACATTAAGCCCACGTTTGGTGGGAGAGATGGTCAACCATTTGAGTGAAATCACCTATGCAGGCATTTACACCAATATGCCCATGCTATAACGTATACTCTTATTAATCATAACCAATAAAGATACAAATTATGAGATGACAACAATGCCAAGTATGAATCCATTTGAAGGAGAGGGTAAGTCAAGATGCAGTCCCACTACATTTAGATTTCGGCAGCCTCTTCCGAGAGGTCGAAAATTCCAAGACAAAAATCCACAAAACTATATACATAAAAACAGTAGAACTGTAGCTGTCCTGTTTTTAGCTTAAATAACATGCACACTCTGCACTACCCCTTTTACCTTTGAAATTAGATAAAGGTCACAAACACATACATGCTAAATGTGGCCCTTTAGCGGGCCTAAATCTATTCACAACCTATACAGTTCACAAGTTATCAACCCCCCCAAAAAAAACGAAAAACAAAAAACAAATGCAGGTCAAACTCCTTTCATTTCAATTTCCTTCCTGCCATTATGGAACATCGGTGTTTTAAACCAAACAGTACTGGAGTTATTAAGTGAATGTTGCAAATTACAAAAGTGACAGAGCTACCGGTACCTTAGTAGTTATGGTCAGATCACGCATGTGCAAATCCGACCTAGATTTAGGACCATTATGTAGAATGTGACCTCGAGAATTCAATCATCGTTACTAATGTGCTTCACAACTTAGCTCTTAAAGTAAAAAATATAAGAAATAACAATAACATCTAATTACTGTGTTTGTCATACATTGTATATAGCAATGTAGATGAATTTATGATCTTACATACCAATCGCATCTTTGACATTGCAAAATATGGTATTCTAAGCTGGGAGGTTTTGGTGTCGAAGACACTGAACATCTTTGGTTTCATTCCTACCTCACAAATAGAATGCAATGTACCGTCTTTGATGGATGCCTGTCTGACTCACGTACACTTACCTGTGGGGTCCCACAGGGATCCACCCTTGGCCCTCTCCTATTTATACTCTACATGAACGACCTTCCTGATAGTATCACTAAATGCAGTGTCATGCTGCATGCAGATGACACTGCATTGTATTTCTCTCACCGTGACCCAGCTGAAATTGTCAAAATTATGAATATGGAGCTTGCCAGCGTCTCTGATTAGTTCAAAGTAAACCGGCTCACTCTGAATGCTGGCAAGACTAAGTTCATGATTTGTGGAACCTGTAAAAGGCTTACATCTACCTTTGAGTTGATAATCAAGATTCTTAATGTAACCATTGAACATGTGAAAGTATTCGAATACCTGGGGGTACAACTTGACTGCACCCTGTCACCTTAAAGTAAACACCAGTCCTTGGCAGGGCTTCCAGGAAACTGGATACTAAATTATTGTTGACTCTGTACAAGGCTATGATTCTCCCGCATTTTGATTATAGTGACATTCTCTGGGATTTTTGTGCACTAAAACTCAAATCTAAATTACAAATCCTTCAGAACAAAGCCTTGCGCATTGTCAACAAGACTGACTGACATATTCCAGTGGCAGACCTAGTCCTACATTGTATGAGCAAAATCCATTTCCTACAAGATCGGCGAAATTTCCATACTAGTACGTTTATGTATAAAGCCCTCTATGACCAGGTACCTACACATATTAGCTCCAAATTCACCCTAGTGTCTGATCTACATGACCATGCCACTCAACTCTCTCTACACATTCCACCTAGCAGAACCAATAATGGTGGAAATGGAAATCAGCCAAGGGTGCCTTGGTGTGGAATTCCATTCCACTCCAGCTGAGATCTCAACCAACCCTTCCTTTTTTCAAAAACTGGTATCTTAGGTCCTATCCCCTTCTTTCAGCTTATTTATCATGATCTTAAGATTAAAAATGTATCCCAGCCGGTTGAGGCAGACGTTTACACACACACACACACACACACATACACACACACACATATATATATATATATATTCATATTATTTTATCATATATCATCCAGGGCCTGGTGGAAGGCCGGTATTGCCACACTCAGCCAGTGACCCTAGTAAAAGAATAAAGAAATCAAATCAAATTTAATCAAATCAAATTTATCAGACTCAGACCAAGTGATCCAATGACCTGTATTGTCATATCACACATACCCGTGTGTGTGTATGTGTAGTTTCATGTTAAAAAGTCAAACTTCAAAGAAGTTGTAACCTAAATATGTGCATTAGGATTTCCTAACCTACTGACCGTGACTATAAATAATCATAGCAATTATAGAGCATGCGCTAATTGCACACGATGGAAGCTGAAAATTATGTAAAGACAGGAGGTGGCGTCAGTCCCTTCCATAAATCTGTAACCTTCAATCAAATAGGTGATATGATGGTATGTTTTCTGTTGCAACATCATATTTCCATGGAATTGCTGTATCGTCATCATAGAAAAACCTTTTACATTACTTCACATGCAAGATAGTACAAAAATCACTGATATATTGAAATCAAAATACATTTTAATGCCAGCAGCAACCTGCAGCATTACTGATAAAGGATGCCCTGAAACGCTAATAGTAGTGTAAAGTAAACATTTACTGTGCTCTTGCTTTGCAAGAAAGACTCACTAAAATTGTCAAATCATGGCAAATAGTTATTCTTGAACTAAGATGTTATCATGATGGATTCTCCCTATTTATAAGTCATAAGGCAAATAAAATTGAAGATAGCACGAATGATAGAATTCTCATGATCCTCATCATTGACGATATCGCTATCGATCAGAAAATGTCCCATAGAAACATGTAAAAGGTTGGCGTCAGTGGCAATGCCAAATTGCAATGGCCCTCATCACTGGCGATGAATCTACAGATCACAACAAAGTGATCCAGAGTTATATAATATAAATGTCAGTATCTATAGCAGTTCCATTATATTAGTGGTCCACATCTAGAATAACTGCCTTTCATGGCCATAGTACTTCCTATTTGAACCATTTGATCTTGGCCTAATGGCTGTGGTTACAACGATAATTGCACTGAGGTCACTGAAAACAATCAACACATCTTGCGGATCTGGGTCATTTTTGCAGAGAAAAATCTCCTGTTTATCAGGCAGATCGGAACATGAAAATAAGCAAGTACAAAAAGGATATTCTGGATTATAGGCAAAATTTATCTCCTGATCAGAAGAAGAAGGCTAAAGTGAGGTACCTGAAAACCTGGCCATATGTGAAATTGGACATCCAGGGTGAAAACCCTTACTACCCTAAAGCTACCCAGAGAGAAATAGCCCGAGACCTACTGGAACTTGATCTTGAAGCAAAAATAGAAATGAGCTAAACTTCTTTCAACCAGGTTATGAAACCTCCAAAGACACTGACAATATAATCATTAACTGCCAAATGTGAACTCTCCGTAGGGGACGTTTTTCTTTTCTATACCACAGATTTTTTTGTCGCAAACATGTGTTTGCTCTTGACTTTCTACATGTTTTTGTCTTTTTCTTTCTTTTCAGCTTGTACGTATTTTTGCTGTTTGACAATTTTCAGATTCATGCTAAACTCACGCTTTATGTTATCAACAAATATCTTTCATGCTGTGGTACTCCTTTCAGTATCTTATAATTCAGATTTCATCATAATTGTTACATTGTATATTAAAGGATGAGACCTGAAATCATAAATGAGGATGTGTTGAGAAATTTTGGGGGAATCTCTGCAAATTGCTTAAATGAGCTCCTAAATGACACAAATGACTTAGAAAATACTATATCTATAGCCTCTGACTCACCGTATATTGAAACTAAATATTTAGCTGAATATCTCAAGCCATTAAAAGACACCTTTTCTGTACTAGATCTGAATATTCAAAGTTTGAATGCAAAATTTGTTCCACATACTGATAAATGATCTGGCAAAAAATGACTTTGAATTTGATGCTATTTGTCTACAAGAAACTTGGCTAGATGGAGACTCACTCAATGTTTCACTTTTTAACCTGAATAATTATGTCATGATTACCCTTGGAGCTACTTGTAGTTCTCATGGTTGTCTACTTATATACTTGCAAAAAAGTCTGAATTTTTCACTTAGAAATTTTTATACTCCAAACAAAGTTTGGGAAGGACTTTTTGTTGATGTATATATGAATGATACAGAGAAAAGGATAACACTATGTAATATTTATAGACCACCCAGAGACAGAAATGAGGATATTGACAGGTTTACAATTGAACTTAGCCCAATAATTGAAACTTTATCACGTGAATCATCCGAAATAATCATTGTTGGGGATTTTAATTTGGACTGGTTAAAGATAAATACCAGACAAAAATATGCTGAATATTTAGATATCATGTTATGCAACAGTTTCTATCCTAAAATTACCTTGCCAACCAGACTTACAGAAAGAACTGCCACCCTCATAGATCAGGTTTTCTGCAAATTGTCACGTTCAGTTCGTTCATGTGTATCTGGGATTTTACTTTCGGACCTATCAGATCATTTACCTATTTTTACTTTTATTGATTTAAAGCTGAAAGCTCAAATGCCCCCCAAATTTGTAAAAATTGAAACTAAAGACCCTCATGCCTTTCAACGTTTTTACGATGAAATTAACAATACCAATATTATATCGAATCTAAATACTGACTTATATTGTAACCCAAATGAAAATTATGACAAGTTAGAGGAAATTCTTATTAATGCCAAAAACAAACATCTTCCGATTAAAACTGTTAAATTTGATCGATACAAACACAAGCATTCTTCACGGATTACTAATGGTATTTTGAAGTCAAACAAATATCGTGATGGGCTTTATAAAAAATTGAAAAGTACTTCTCAAATTGATCCCCAATATAATACCTTGAAACAAAATTTTAAAACTTACAATTCAATATTAAATAGAAATATAAATGAACTGAAACCCAGATATTATCATTCTGAGTTTGAAAAATATAAACACAATACTAAAAAAACCTGGGATACTATAAAAGTTATTCTTCACAGTAACAAAAATAAAAAAGTCCTATCTTCCTTTTTTCAAATCGACAATAACAAAACTAGTAATAAAGAAATAATTGCAAACAGATTCAATCATTTTTTCTCACATATTGGCCCTGAGCTTGCAGCCAAAATAAATGTTAAGGATGGACCATCTTTTACATCATATCTAAAAACACGCATTGAACATATTTTTACTTTCTCACCTGTGGACTCATCATGCATTGCTAGCATCATTCAAAATTTGAAACCTAAGACCAGTACAGGACATGATAATTTATCAATGAAATGATTGAAAGGTCTCAACCTATTTATTACTGCACCACTAACTTTAATTATTAATCAGTCCTTGGTAACTGGCATTTTTCCTGATAAATTAAAAATTGCGAAAGTAGTACCTTTATTTAAAAAAGACGATGAGACCATTATTGAAAACTATCGCCCAATCTCACTATTGCCTGCCATATCCAAAATTTTTGAAAAAGTGGTATACAATCAACTAAATGAATATTTTGTGTCAAAAATGTTATTTTACCAAAGTCAACATGGATTTAAAAAGTTGCACTCCACTGAAAGCGCTACCTTAGAGTTCACAGATCGAATTATGAAAATTCTTGATCATTAAAAGCTACCCATAGCTATTTATCTAGACCTAAGCAAAGCATTTGATACCTTGGACCATAAAATTCTTTTGCATAAACTTCAGTATTATGGCATAACAGGTGTGGCATTGGAATGGTTTAAAGACTACCTATCTGGTAGGAAACAGTATGTTTATTTTGATTGTTTATGTTCAGATACTTTACCTGTAACCACAGGGGTACCCCAAGGGTCCATTCTTGGCCCGCTCCTGTTTATCATTTATACAAATCACATGTACTTAGCTTCAACTCAGTTTGATTCCATCTTATATGCAGATGACACAACTTTGATAAATTCTTTGTGTTTTTCTAATGTTACGTCTGACACTCAAGGAAATGTGTCAAGTTCCATTAATGTGGAATTAAGAAATGTTCATAACTGGCTAGTTGCTAACAAATTATCATTGAATATTGCAAAAACAAAGTACATGTTATTTCACTTCCCACAGAAAAAGATAAATTTTGTACGAGACTTAAAAATTGATGATGTTGCGATTTCCAGGGTTGAGGATTTTGATTTCCTTGGTTTATGTATACATGAAAATTTGAATTGGAATTCCCATTTATCCAAAATTGGCAACAAACTTTCTAAAGTGGTTGGAATTTTCAAAAAACTTGGAAAGTATCTTCCCACAAGAACTTTACTTTTAATGTACAATTCCCTATTCCTATCACATCTAAATTATTGTAGTCTTGTGTGGGGTTATTCTTTTGATCGAATTTTCATGTTGCAAAAGAAAGTGATACGTCTCATATGTAATGCTGGGTATAATGCCCATACAGATCCTTTATTTAAGCAGCTGAATGTTTTAAAAGTACATGATGTTCTGCAGTTAAAGGCACTCAAGTTTTATTACCGTTACACTAAATGTGAAGTTCCAAGTTATTTTGAAAATATGTTTGAATTTACTCTTGTATCACACGCTCATTTTACACGTTCTAGAGGAAGACCTATTATCCCTGCACCTAAAAAAACAACATTGAAAAACTGTATTCGCTACTACATTCCTCATTTACTCCAAAATATCCCTCCCTGCATTAAAGACAAAATTCTAACACATTCATACCTTGGCTTTTCAAAATACAGTAAGTCATTTTGTGAGTAAATATCAATGTGAGTGTACCATACCTAACTGTTATGTATGCAACAATCATGAAGATATTGTTCCACTGGAAATAAGTTAAAATCTCATTATTGTATTTTCTTTTCTCAGCATTAGTGTTTTGGATCTGCAATGTAAATGCTGTAAAAAAGGTCATCTCTCCTTTGTAGGTGGCCTCAGCGAGAGCGGATAAAATATCCTTAGCTGAGGTCTCCTGACATATTTTGTTCTGCGTAGATTGTTTCAAAACAATGTCATATTATCTATTTTGTTGCATATATTCTTGTACAATTTGTCATCTACATGTCAAATAAAAATGATTTCTGATTCTGATTCTGATAAAAATTGCGCCAGTGCCAATAAAAAACGCAGGGTGTCCCCCCCCCCCCCACCTGTTAGGTTCATTAACACGTCTGGCAAGCGGCAGATGTCCAAACAGTTGTTTTATTCTCTGTCACCAGGAACATGTGCTGTACTCTGCCTGTTCCCACTGCAGACAGTCGAGCAAATGCTTCTCGTTCATAAATAAATTGAAAGATTGGTGGTTGATCCTCACTGGCATGTAATCATTCACGTCGACCAATGGTTGCTCAGTTCCTGAAAGATCCTGTGCATAAATACAATGCATCCGCGGCACTGTGACACCTTGTCTGACACTGGGGCACAGAGTGCCCATGCTTGCAGTGCAGCTCTGCACACTCAATGTGGACCTATCTACACATACTTCGGTAACAGTGTCACCAGGTAAGATCCTACATTTTAACTCTTTCACTCCACGAAGCATATTTTAGATGAATCTGTCAAAAGTTTCCATTTTTCAACAGTACCATGATCGAAAACCAAAACATGAGAAAAGGCTTTGAAGAACGTAGTTTATGGTTTCGTTTTAGAAATGTTTGATATGATGTTTTGAAAAGTATAATTTCTTGCTTCGTTTTAGAAATTTGTTTATGCGGGTTATATTGCTAGGAAGCTAATAGGACGTATTCAGCCAAAGGAACAAACAAAAAATGTTTTGGGCATTTAAATTGAATCAAATGGATGTAAGATGTTATGGTATAACAGAGCCACTCTGTAGCGGTTACAAGGCAGCACAGTTCCACGGATGTATTGTATATCTGGTGATGCATTTTGTTGAATAGTGTCAATTGCAGTATATGCCTGCATGAACTCATCAACTACTACTCACATAAAAAAAGTACCAACCCATGTTAATTACACGTTTCTCGTTGCCAAAAAGACTTAAAATGTTTTAGCATTGGTTACTGCGTTATCGGAAACATGGTTGAAGTCTATTACAAAGACTTATAATATTAATGGTTATATTTCGATTCACAAACGTAGAGAAAATTGTCAGGGCGGAGGTGTGTTATTACATTTTGATAAAAATATTTCATTTCTTAAAGATCTGATCTAGACATTGCTGGGAACAGTTTATATGGATCATAGTTTGTTGAAATCCCCAATTTCGACCACTGAGGTGTTCATTGGTGTAATATACATACCTCCATATACAGACAAAAAATTAGTTACTGAACAAGTTGAAGGACCACTATACAATATAAACAGACAAAATAAAGGTGACTATATAAGAAGTGATTTTTATATTCATATTTTAAATCACAATGCACACGAGCCAACATCAAATTTTGTTGATACTATGTTCTGTGATTGGGTTTCACCTCTTATAAACAAACCTACCAGAGTTAGTAAAATATCAGCTAGCATTATTGATAACATATACCTAAATGCATATGACATGCAGCTCCATAACTTAAATGGTAATTTTATACAGATATCTCGGATTATCATCCAATCTGTTGTATTGCGTTTAGAAATGAGTACCATATATCCACTCCTTCAAATGCAAAAAAATGAAGAAAGTAGAAACAACGAAATAACCTCCCTGAGCAAATAAATTGGTAAGAGATTTACAAACGAAATGTAGCAGAAGAAGCTTTTTCGACTGTTCTCAACAGATTTGCATGTGATAAACAAAAATCATATTGTTCCTGTCTGCTTCTACAGCTAAATCTTTATATAAATCTGATAAAAAGAAATTAACGCATGGATTAAGCCTAGCAGAAAAAGTATTACTACAGGAGCAAAATAAGTTCAATAAAGGCTTGACAGGTGATGAATAAAATATTAGTAGAAAAGTAGTAGTACCAAAACCTTTAAATTGAAGTTAGACAATCTCTTAATAACTGATCCAATGAGGTTGGAACATTTTATAGACCTTTTCCTTCTATAAATATAAGTTCTACCTTGACCCCAAAAATTACTACATACAAAATAGATCAGATGGACCCCCTTTTATTCACCTCTTACGAGGTATGATACTTTTGTGAAGCACCTCTTAATGAAGAATAGCTGCACAAAATTGGGATAAAATTGACACATCAGTTATCAAGGTTATTGCAATTATGGTTATCAGTCATCTGTGTCATTTATGCAATCTATCTTTTACTCAAGGAGTTTTTTGCTGATGATTTTGAAAGTAGCTGCGGTCATTCAAATATTAATTCAGACAATCCTACTATATTTTTCAAACTATAGGCCAGCATCTCCCTTATCCGTGTTTTACCAAATTCCTGAAATATTTGTGCATTCCAGAATTTTTTTGTTTTCGGAAAAACACAATATTCTTTACAAATTACAATTTGACTTTCAAAAAATTATTCTACTGATGAAGCCTTGATTGCTTTCATATCCCAAATCTTCAATGCTGCTGAACAGTGAATTTACTATTGGAGTCTTCTTTGGTTTGCCAAATGCGTTCGACAACATAGACCATAAGATTTTACTTGAAAAATAGGAATATTGTGAAATTCGCGGAGTGGCCTCTGAATAGTGTAAAAGTTACATACACGACGGAAAGCAATTTGTTACTTATAATGGTTACTCATCAACTCAGAAAAAGGAGTATGTGGAGTCACCTAACGTTTACTACTTAGGCCACTTCGTTTCATGGTTTATTTAGATGATTTATATTTAGCAGCTCCTTTATTATTTTGTGTCCTGTTTACTGATGAATTATCAAAACTAGTTATTTAATTTACAATCAATAGTTAAACTGTTTACCTTAAAGAACTAAATTTAAGATATTCACAAAGAAAAAATATTCATTAACTCGAAATGTAAAAATGAATTCATATCTAATGAAAGAAGTTTCAACTTTTAAATTTTCAGGTATAGTATTGGACAATATATTGACTCTGCAAGATCATATTTCACGCGTGGCAAGTAGAGTAGCCTAGGGCACAGGTATATTATATAAAAATAAATATAAAATCAACACAAAAATGATGAACATTCTGTATTTTCCCAGAAGATCTCAAATTTAAAAACACTATTTTTGCATTCAAATCATTTCGAAAAAAAATTATTTCACATACATTCGACGATTGACAACACCAATAACCAAATTAACTATTAATCTATCACGATACTCATTTACACGTTTTAATGTATGGTCTTTATATACCTCTTGTATGTATGGCCTATTTGCAGTTGTTATTTTACAATTCAGGGGATCTTATAAGCCCCTCGGGGTTTCTGTGACTCCCTTCTATATGATAAATAATGGTCGTGTATGTGTGTGTTGCGAATTTTGTTGTAGGTTATAATTGTGAATATTGTTTGTGCAACTCATTGTAAAAAGAAAAAAAATGAAAAAAAAAAAGAAATAAAAGAAAATAAAAGAAAAAACCTGTTACAGTACACTTGTTTATGTAGATCATCCCTCAACATTTTGATACCATGTTGTTGAGAAATGTTTCTTTTGACTATACTGACTAGGCACCAATAATTTTTTTTATATATTTTCTTATCATCCAGGTCCTGCGACAGCTTCAGTCTATTTTACATAATGACCACATTCAATGTCTACATTTAATGCCCATCAAAAGTGTCTGAAAACAGAGTCCATGACAAGGTCTTTGACACCAACTTTTGTTGCATCCAGCTTTCAAAATTATATTTTATTACACAGTTGAAAATATATTTATATGTTTATGTAGATCATCCCTCAACATTTTGATACCATGTTGTTGAGAAATGTTTCTTTTGACTATACAGACTAGGCACCAATAATTTTTTTTATATATTTTCTTATCATCCAGGTCCTGGGACAGCTTCAGTCTATTTTACATAATGACCACATTCAATGTCTACATTTAATGTCCATCAAAAGCGTCTGAAAACAGAGTCCATGACAAGGTCTTTGACATCAACTTTTGTTGCATCCAGCTTTCAAAATGATATTTTATTACACTGTTGAAAATATATTTATATAAATGATAATATTACATTCATAGATGCAAACTTTTGAACCTCATATGTATCAGTCTACACACAGCCTGCAAGGTACAATTGAATATTCCTCGGGTGACCCTGGCTCCAAAAGGGAGGGTCCTGTCTCCCATGAAAGTGGGCGTCTCCCTACCTTCAAAGATTCATTGTGAGCCTGTTATCCACTGGCTCCTTTCAATGGTTAGAAAGGGGCTCATGCAGCATACAAATCCACTTATTGACATATAGGGATCTCATTGCTATTACATCGAGAGGAGCCTTTGGTTGCTGCACTGGCCACCTCCTCAAACGACTGCAGGGGGAATGGTTCAGAGAAGTCAGAATCATTTTGTCCTGCCCTCTGGGAGACTGCAGTCATGTATTAGCTGTCACTTTGACTGAAGGAAAGACTCGACACGGGCCTTTATTTACACTAACACATCACAGCTACATCGGCGCAACATACTGAAACAATATACATATAATCACCTTTACAACTCATTTGATATAACTTTTAACTTATATGCCATTTATCATATAACTACTTTCAATACTTGTTCGCTTCATAACTCCATATACAATATTTTATTAACCAATATCTCAAGTTTTAACAATATTGCATTTCACATTTAACAATCATTTCAATAATCTATGTCCGCGGTATAATTCATGGTTAAACAGAATTTAAAATAACTAATAGCTATATAACCAACTTCTAGAATAACTTCAAATCAATTTCCCTGTCAGAGAGAAAAGTAAGCTGAAACACAACAGCGACACCTGCTGTCGATATATGTAACTAAAGGAGACAAAGAATGACGTAAACTGAAACCATGCGGAAAAATATTGACTCAAAACTGCCGAACTTTTGTATTCAAGTTGCATAAATAAAGGATATCCTTATACATAGGTTAACAGGATAAATTTAAAAAAATCACTTTTTAGCATGAAACTAAACTCTGAATCATTGATAACCTGCACACATGCTAACAAAAGAAGGGATATTTGCTGCCCTTTCTTTGGGCCAATTCATACAAGAAAATACGCCTCAAAAACTTAAATTTGTGTACTATGAATCATTACCGATATACACACACACACACACACACGCACACACACACACACACACATATATTGTATTTATGTCTTTTTGCCCAGAACCACTTTCTAGTAGTCAATATCCTATTCCGCAGTTCGAACTCTTTACTCTCCATAAGCTAACCTGTCCCTGTCTAACCTGCATACATATGGAATTACTATTGTCTATATTGCACACGTTCCTCTGTAAAATTTTGACATAGGCTGTATCAGCCCAAATAAATTAAAGGGTATTCAGCAGGTAACTACTCAACATGTTTCGGAGGCTTTTACCCGTACATGTCTCTCTGAGTAGCGGCTCATTGTCTAAGCTAAATATTCAGCAAAGACAACCCACATAATAAAGAATACATAAGAACGTGGCAAATGATGAAATTAGCTAAATACGTGAAGTTTTGCTTATAAATGCAGAGCTTCATTATGAAAGAAGAACACCTGTCAAACATACCATAATTACTAAATTTGTATAGTACAGGTTCAGATAAGAACAAGTTGACTTACCCCTGAACCAATATGTACCCTTTCTGGCTGGACAGCTTATCCTAGTTAAACCACCCGCCAGTGTATAACTGAAGTGGAAACAAGCTGGGGCCTTATATTCAGTCCCAGTGATAGTAAAATAAACAGTTGCAACTAGACCACCTGTACAAACCAAGGGAAATCCCAACAAGGACTGCAACAATGGACATCCTGCACCAGAAATGTAAAACAAACTCTGTGATGACACCTACTCCTCAAACAATTAAGCTATATTTAACTGCCAACTCTGAGTCAATGTATCAACTTAATGTGTTAGGTTTGTGACATTTGAGAAAATAGTGTCAATTTTGAGTAAATGTGCATTTAGGCACGTCAGAAAAGAATGAAAGTCATTAGCATTTACGTCAGAAAACATGTTATCAAAACAATTTTTTGCTTAACAGGATTTTGAGTACAATTAGGCAAGCTTGTAACTGTCGTCAGTAGCTGCTTGCTACCTATAGCCCCTGGGGGTTTGACCTAACAGAAAACAAGCTAGCTTAAAATGTCTGAAAGGTGAACACTAAAACAGAATGATGCCAAAGATAAAGTTAAGTAGCAAAACAGACAAGTCTAAAAACTGTAAATTATTGTAGCCAAACTTTCCAATAATCTTTGGATATTAACAGCTAAATTATAGGGCAAGTCAGAAAAGAATGAAATTCATTTGTATTTAAGTCAAAAGAATGCAATGAAAATATAATATTTATATGTAACTTTAATATTAACCCTTAAGAACCAATATTGAATTCTTCTCTCAACTCAATACACTTCATAAAACGTAACCTGTATAGGCTACTATTTATACTTTCCTATACCTTGATTTTACAACTTTATCTGTTTTAAAGCTTTTAACCAGCATTTAAACTAAATGCATACCCACAAAGCTATTTTGCGTGATTACACGGCCTATCCAACCCCAGTAAAGCCCAGAACCTCAATCATGTTAAGACCTATAAGTGACACACGAACGATGCCTATAAATACTACGAAATTACTGGAATTTGACATATTTCAAAATGAATACGATGAAATAGCAATCGATAAACGCAGGTTTCTACTTACATTGGTTCTTTCGACGCTTGTTAGTTACATTATATAGATGCAACGTGGGGACAAGCCCCTCCCTCAGCTAACTTGGTAACAATCAACTATTTGGTACGCTGAAACTGGGGAATGAGTCCCACAAATCGCTTGCTATCAATATACATATATATATATACATTTGGTACGTTGAAACTGGGGAATGAGACCCACGAATCGCTTGCTATCAATATACATACATACATACATACATACATACATACATACATACATACATATATATATATATATATATATATATATATATATATATATATATATATATATATATATATATATATTCATGGCAGGGCAAATAAATTGCCAAACAATATAATATAAAAGGAAAGTAGCACCGGTACCTAAGCCAAAAAAAAAAAAGGGGGGGGGGGGGAAATCCAAAGAACCTTACCGTCAATACATTATTAACAGAATCATAACACTATAGGGTTAACAGGTCAGCAGGATTGTCACTCGATAGAACATGACGCCAAAACGGTGGGTCATATAACCATAACACTAAAGGGTTTACAAAGACGCATGTAAAATTTTAATATCCTAAAGAATCATGGAGATATATAAAAGAATCACATGAAAAATACTAAACTCGAGCTAATGTTTTACACTAGCGAAATATCACTGTTCCCGTAGGAACAGCTCTTAATGCGCTGACTAAAAGAGGCTTGCTGTGTGCAATTTGTAATTTTCACACCCAATTTCTCATAGAATAGTCTGCTCGACCCAGAGTTCAGAGCATAGGGCTGGTTTGTGGTTTCTAAAGTCAGCTGGAGCAGGAACAGAGTCTGCATCTATGATATATATGATATCAAAGCCCTGTGTCAAACCATGCAAAATGATATTAGCGTCAAAATCTGGCTGCAATTTTCTAACCCAGACAGCATGGTCCAGTCTTCTTAAATGTTTTCCCAAGGGTCAGGAAGGGGATATGTGCTAGGTGGTTTGGCCTTGCATGCTGGCCGTTACAACTTGGCTCATTACATAGTTGCACCAAGCACCCCATCTGCATCCCCCGAGTCCATTAAAGTTACAAATTTCTCGACCACCATTGATGTAGCATGGAGCCCTGTTTTGATTTCCACTGTTGGCAGCATTGCCATTACCTGTAGTGCTGTTTTGACGTGATTGTGTACCACTTGGCCCCCAGTGTACCTGTTTTTTGAAGTGCCTTATTTTTTCATGAGAAACAGCGTTAAAAGCTGGCATTGATTATTCCCCATCAGAAACCATCCCTGGCCTGCATTAATGGTGTGCTCAGTCATACTGCAAAACTGAAATAATAGGGTAGCATTTTTAACTGTATATGCCATATAATCAGCCAGAAAATGCACATTGCTGCATGTTACGATACCTGAATTAACATACTCTCATAGAGTCTTGTTCACTGTCCATTTCAGCAGCCTGTAACTGCCAAAGGACTTACTACAAAAGGATATGGATGCAAACATTGTGAATTAAGCTTGGTGTTGTTGATGGAAAATGGTGTGCCTGGATCGCAATGGTACTATTTGCTTCCTGCGCATCTCCATTTTGCGGAGCTTCAGCTCTTGGTTATTGGATGCAGCGATGTGAGAGCTGTTCTGTGAAACAGATGGTTGCACCTTCAGGAAGGGACCGCGGTTGTGTTCAGTGTTGGGCGGTGATGCACTGTCTCCTCGTAACTTGTGTAAGGCTTGTTAAAAAAGGACCTGCTGACTAAATATTAACTTTATCCTAGCATTCCCTGCTCGCAACGCTTGTATAACCTCCTAAGAAGGTAGAAAGGTGAGACTAGAACTGTCCAGCCATGTTTTAAAAGCCCCAATGTCCATGCGTTATGCCCGGGAGCCTGGGGCCAAGGGTCGAAATTTTGAACATTCTGCGATGTAGCAGTAATGTTCACTCCACTGCCAATGTAGCAGTAATGTTCATTCCACTTGGCATCGATTGGATTACAGAGAGACTGCTCTCCCATGTTTTCTGCCCTTGTGATGCCAGCTTGTGTGCTTCTGTTGTGTAGGGGGAGGTTGATCGATGGTCATTATAATGTCAAGCACTGCCCGTAAGTGAGGTAGTTCTAACATGCAAATGTAACATGCATTATAGGCTTGGTTTCAGTCTATCAAGGCTCTGAAGCTGTCTGAAGAAGTTAAACTCTCAACCCATTCAGTTTTCAGAGTTAATTTATGTGAATGCAGGTCATAGCAGATGGCAACCGTTGCCCGAGAAAGGCATTAGAGGCAGACTATGCCAACGAAAGTAAATTGTTAACTGACTTTGTCCATGGGAACTGGTGAAAGGAGCACCATTGATGAAATAGCATATCATGATATTATTATTCCAATGGCTGTTGGCTTTATCTCTTCCATATTGATGCAGCAAAGCTGATCAAGGACATATTTATGTTTGAGGATGAATATTCATTTTACAGACCGAAATTGAAAAGTAGTAACTCACTGTAAATCACATGACGTAAACATTGTTATAACTAAATTGTGACGTGCCTGCATCGGTGACGTAGTGCATTAACATATACACAAAATCAAATGTGCGCAAGGGATGTTTGATTATATGTCACACGTGGCGTTGATAACTACGAGGAACCTAAACAAACACGGCACATCAGGCAGCCATTGAAAGCCGGCCTAAGATTTTTTTTTGCTAGAAACCCTAAATTAAACATTGAGTAAAAGAAATATTCTACAGCTGGGAAGTGAGATTTTCAGAACCAGCAACGTCCCCATGTGAGAGAAAAATGTGAATTCACTCTCCAGCCATGTATGGCTTTCTATTTACGTATAAGGCGTATCGGTAGGAAGGGAACCAAGAGAGTTGCAGTCAGATTTGTTCAGCCTTTGCCAGCAACAGTATTTAACTTTTTGATGTGCAATATTTCCTAATATGATCAAAGCATAGACTCTATGACAATGTGTATATACAATGAGGTGCTGCCAAATAACGTCAGCATTAATGCAGAGCTGCCTCAAGAGACAATACTTTTGTGGCATTTACCCTTCCTCAGTCAGACTTCCATAACTCCAAGTCTACTGATTATGTTCCAAAGGAAGGGCCTGTTGAGTTCTTTGATTCCTATTGACACACTCCAGGCCACTACACTAGGAACTTTGTTGATTTCCTCAGTAGAACTGAGAGTGGCCAAGTCAAACCAGAGGCCACTGCGAGCGCATCAACGTCTTGTGTGAATCAATTGTCCCTACTATGCTGTATATTGCTGACAGGCGCTACGAACGGACAAGATCAACAGTAAGTTTGGGATAGATATAAGCAACAAAGACAAAATAGTGCTCAAAATAGTGTTTTTTTGTTACAAAATACTATAGATCACAGAGGAAAAAATTTTAGTGACATGTTATGTTTCTATACATTACTTGCCAGTAGGAATATAAGCATGTGTGACTCTCTCATGAAGCTTCCGTGATACTCTTGTGGCATTCTGTGATACCCCGTGACTTCCCCTGTGGCACCCTCTTGATGCCTGCTTTTTACACAGCTTATAAGAAGGAATACACTGTAAATACCAAGCTTTACCAATCAATTCAGGATGTTCTATTTATAGACAGTTTGGGGGGAATGTGTAACATCAGATCGCATCAAATTTATTCCCATCTAAGAAATGTGCACAGTATGAACAAGTAGGAGAGACATCAATGGGTTAAGCAAGCAGCCTTGAGTATACCTCAATTCAACAATAACAAAATTCATAGGCAGTCATCTGTTATAGTGTGGAAACTATCGTGCAGTGAATCGAACTTTTGGCAGGAAGAAGAGCAACGATGCCGAAATGTCCAAGGACGTAACCAAGAAACACTCTAGCATCATGTATGCTGCCGTCAAGTTGCAGCGTGAGTAAAAAATTCACTCTTGTTGGTTGCGGGAGAGTAGACTGTATGTTTGCTAGGTAAAGGCTTGGGGTAGAGGCTCACCATCTGGGTGCAGAATGCAAGTCCACGAACTGTCCGCCTTAGACTGGTACATTTGAATGGATATTATGAGAACTATTTCAGAATTCCCTAGTCTGTACTATATACTTTATACCTACAGCTTTGTATTGTGCATTTATAAGCACGAACATTTAAATCCCGTTTGTTAATATAAGTATATCATGAATCTGGATTTCTGATATTAATTATACTTTACTGCCTAATGTAAGAAGGCTAGCCAAACAAGGATTTCTATTATTGCAAGTAATGCTCATCTCACCATTTTTATTTCATTCTTTTTTTTCATTGCCAGGGCATATTGTTTAACATTTACAGTTGTGTATTTTGCTCTTAATAGCTCTACTACATCATGAAACTTATTCGAGATCTCTTAAATTATGTTGTCTTGTATGATGCTAATGGACTAATGTGACTAGTTTATTATATTATTGCAGGTAAATGTATATCTCGCTTGATATTTACTCTCACCGCCTCCCACCCACTGTGACGTGGAATTATATAACAAGTTTATCTCATATGTTCTTGCTGTTTATATAGAATCTTGTTGCAGACTTAATATGCAGACTGAAACAAAAACAATGATCTCAATGCATATATTGCAGTTATATAGTATTGCCATCTATTTTGATGCAACAGCAAAACCGTTCAGGTTATTTATGCGTTCCTGACATGCCGGTAATACATTTGTAGCATAACTTAGAAATACATGAACCATCATCGTTATCCCAAATTCTACCTTAAGTACAGGCTCGTTTACTTGTATGTTGCAGCATGTGGATTAATCAGCACTTTCCCAAACTTTAATCTAATTAATTGAACCCATATTAACTGCAACTAGCAGGCTCACTTTTTGAGTACCTCAGTTTCACATACAGTCTTTTTGCTATTGCTTGTCAAACGCATGCTTAGTAGCATAAACCCTTCCATATTGTATGGTTGGAATAGCCTCATTTTTTTCAGAGACACCATATTAACTTATCAAATTTCACTGAAAAGGGTATTAACCTAAAGCGGACATTCCTATGCCGGCTCTAGGATTTTTAAACTTAGATGTCAGTGACCCGTAGTGGAAGAACAATCAAGAAGATTTAAGTTGTATACAAAATAAAATTTATTACTGGAGACCTATCAGTTTACAAACTAAAACAATTAAATTTCCAATTACAATGTTGTCTTGAAGGTGACAATGACGAATGAGCATTGCCCTCACAATGAAGAATGTTAAAGAGTGAAGCCATTACAGAGTACCAAGGTCCAACGACGATCCAATCCTAACTTACTAAAAATTTAATCGGCCAAACTATTTTTATAGATTAAAACCAAATTTAATTATTTAATTTGGAATAAAATTAGTTCTAACCTATTTATTATTCACTAAAGCTTCCCAGTTCTGAAGTGATATGTTGAATTCTGTATGAAAATCTGAATCCAAAGTATTGAGTATAATTTCCAATCTCACCAATCCAAAAATGTTCAAATGTAAAATTTCTTTTCTAAATGAGCCTGAGTTACTTAAATGTCAAAAGGGGAAGAAAAAAAAAACTATAAGTGTAAACCTCCATTAAATTCAAAAGATAAGAATGTTCATACTGATGTGTAAAGTTGGCACAACCTGGATTTGTTCAAGTTCTCACCACAGCATATAAACATTTAATTTTCAGGAAAGGTCAGCCACTCAGGAAAGGTGAAGTATCAGCTTTGGCTTTCCGACTTAACCCCCGTGGCTCAAGCATTTGCACTGCAACTCAACAAAAACCAGAGTCAGAGACTTTCCCTATTATAATAAAAAAAATATTTATTTCTTTTATAATAATTTAATAAATAATTTATCTAAGTGTATTCCAAGTCGGAATAAGTCAAAAATAAATGCTGATCTAATTTCATAGATCAATTGTCAAAGAATATTTATCTTGAAAGGGTTAGGTAAACCTTAAGAGGAAAAACCCACAAGGGTTAACAAATTTGGAATAAAATTGGCCATATTTAAAGAAAAATACCTCTTAAAGTACCCTAAGCCTTAACAAGATGGTCCCAGTTTCTAATATTTATGAGTTCATCAAAAATATTTTAATAACATCAATATATATAATTTCCGTCTAAGATTTAATAGTTCTTCACTCAGACTTCTTATAATCTTTCAAACATAAATTTCATTGTTTCTATTCATGTATAAATAGATAATTTATTCATTTGTCATTTCATAAATATTCAATATTATTATAATTAGATACTCCGTAAAGTAACTGGATAATTTATGCAGCAGTGAAAGCTATACCATGTTTGCCTTGTCACATATTTCAGGATTGCAAAATGTTTTATTTTGCAAGATACTAAATACTATGTGATACGAAAAATTCAACTGGTGAGTTAACTATTAAGTATTTAACTTAAATAACAATTTAATATCTTAAGTCCAACCCACTTAATAAATCTTCCCAAATTTAGAAAAACCCTAAACTTATCCCAAAGATACTCCTGGAGAAAGTTTGATATGTATATAATGAGTAAAAGTTGCCTGAACATTTTCATACTATAATCATTGTGGAAGTGTGTTCCTTTAAAAAAACTTCAACCAGAACTCAAATGTAAAAGAGGATAAAAATGTTTCAACATTATCAATTCATGAAGACCAATGTAACACAAAATCAACTCATGAAGACCAATGCTTCAACATTTAACCACATAGTAAAAGAATGAGAGTTGACCTTTGAATGTGATGTCACTTCCCATGACCCTTGACCTTGAAGGTCAACTTCCGGTAAATTATCATAATTTATTTATACCATTTCCTGAAAAATCAACTATCAGAAATTCAGTCTCCTGTCTTCCTAATAGGACCATTCATGGTATAAAAATGGAAAATCTACTATCAGAAATCCAGCTATCTGTTTTTCCAATAGTACCATCCATATTAAATATATTTTGGAAGTGAAAAGAGTCAACGTTCAAAACAACTCTAAAAATGAATTTCAATATTGTGATATTTAAGGTCAACATAAAATAAAAGTACATAATCTCTATGGAATGCTTTTGAAATATCATAACTTCCATGACACAAGTATACTTTGTAAAATTATAAAATTAATGAAACTTCAACTGAAGTCTTTTCAGGCAAATTTGTACCTCATTAACATAATTTATGTGTTCAGTTTTCTCTGCCTAATTCTTACTATAATAAAAATAGGAATGGGGGTTAAATCTTCAGGTAGGGCATAACGAATTTGCATATATAATGAACAGGAAAACCTGTTCTACCAGGTTTAACCCTTGATCTATAGTTTCAAATTTCTCTATTTAACCCTAAGACTTCTATTACCAGTATGACTATAACTCCACATCAAAAATGGAAGAAACCTATTGGTTTCACTACTTTTAATGTCTTTCTCGATTTTAACCAATGCATTTTAACCTTTCAATCATAAACATATACATATTCAGAATAAACTGTATTTCTTGGTTTTGCCACTAGAGGGCACACCACACAAATATTTCTCCAAGATTAGTATTGTAATTTTTTCAACCATGACTACAGAATGGAAATTTGGAATGTATTCCCAATTTGCTCACCAGTATTTAGTTTACTCTCCTATAAATATATATATTTCAGTTCCATGACCAGAAACTCGTTCTTACAATACCATTTTTAAGACTTAACGACATCAAATTACAGAACTGCTTACAGTGTTCCCGAGCAGAAAAATGGAATTTTCTTTCATGGAAAATGGTTCTGATATCCATTTTTAATCAGCATATACCGATTCCAAGAAATATCTTCTCCCAATTATTTTCTCTCGTCTTTGTTTTAACATGTGAATTCATGTTAAATCAATGTTTTGCACTAATCAATTACGTTTCAAATCCCTAGTCTTCAAGACTCCAACAAGAACCTCCAGAACAAGACAAGTTTACCCTCGTGGTTCACACCTCTTTATTCTGGCCGTTAATACTTAAGAAACGTCTGAAAAGGCTCACTAACCAGCGCAAAACTTGGCCATAATCCTAGCTAGCTAAAGACAATCTCCGTTATTCAGTCTTCATAACAGACATTGTTATATTTGTTTCGACTGTCACGAAAATCACTTATCCTTGCTCCATAATAGGACGTCCATATGCCCTTAACAATTATTCATCTTTGACGACCCATTATTATAGAAAAATGACCAAACCACGTGTACTACGGAAGCCAACTTACCGGCCCGCCACGAGGTATTTATAACATGAAATTTGTAACCACTGCTAAATTACACCTAGAAACCACGGACGTATTTTAGTTCTGTTTATTTTTACTTGAACTCTTCCCTAATATTTACCCTACATATTTAATCAAATTGGCCTTTGGCTCGGGACCATGACCAGGATCACCCAATATTTATTAACGCCTAGCTAAACATGCTACGTGAACACGTACAGTGAAAATTTGGAGTTTCCAGACCTCCAACCATGGTTGAATCAGGTAAGTATATCCTAACTCATTTCAACATGAGTAACTTTTCCATAGAAAGTCAGAAGATACACTTACCCTTTTCAACACGCTGGCTAACAGATCCGAAGCCCGCTGTGACCCCTAGACCATACTCCAAAGTTCCACTGTTCTGTTCCACCGCCCAACAGGGAGAGTGCCACTTGTCAATCCGGTCGCACCTTTATTGAGCCGCACGCCTTTGTGATTCCAAATTAGGGGATGTCACAGTGTTATCCACCCTGTCTCAATCCCTTCATGTATGGTCACAAGAGGCCGCTGCAATAAAAATCACTCGGCAGCATCTCTTTCAATACACAGCAAATCAATATTTGCTACAGAGCTTTCTCCTATCTGAAAAATTTTTGATGATTTATCAGAATCACAAAAATTTTTCCCAATAAAAATTTCTTCATGTTTTCACTTTTTATAATTTCAAGGATTTTGTTTTCCTCAAAAATTATATGGTTTTTCCTTTCACAATTAGAAACTTTACATTTCACCATTCTTCCAAGGATATGGTTTTCCTCAAAAATTCAACATATTCAAGTGGCTTTTCATTTCACCATTATCAACTTTACATTTCACAATTCTTTCAAGGATATGATTTTCCTCAAAAATTCAATACATTTGTTAGTAAATTCAACCCGACGTCGGGGTTAGTAATTACATATTTCAAAATACATTTATCCATATAATGTCAATAAATTCCAATAATTTTCAATGTCCACATTTGATCAATAAAATACATAGTCGCCATACTTTACAGGTATTTTCCTGCTTCTCTTTTCTCTACCTCTTACCTCAGGCAAAGAAGTGTCCTTCTCAGATAAACTTCCTTTCTCATTAGACGATTCTGACCCACTCACATCACTATGGGAGCCATCAGCCTCCTCCACACATGTGTAAGGTTTTAAATGGTCAAAATGTTCCACTACTGTACTTCGCTTACCAACTTTTTGGATTCTATAGTTTACATCTGAGAGGATCTCTATAACTTTGTATGGACCATCAAAATGAGGTGATAACGACCAAGTCAAACCTTTTTTAGTACGTTTGATACTTCTCCACACCAAATCCCCCACTTTGTATGGTTTTCCATGCACTTTCTGGTCATAGTAAGTCTTTTGCCTATGTTGAGCTGTTTTCAGGTGCCCTCTTACCTGTTTGTAGCATAATGACAATATCTCGTCCAACTGGGTCAAATAATCTTCCACTGAAAAGAAATGTACCCCATCTTGTGGTTCTCTAAGTACACTTAATGGCAAACAATTTTCTCTGCCAAAGAGAAGTCTGTTAGGGTAAACCCTGTACTTGCCTGCACACTTGACCTATAGGCCATCATGATAAAATCTAGATGTACATCCCAGTCAATCTGGTCCTCTGCTACATAGGCTGAAAGCATTTCTCCTATAGTCTTATTTAGTCTTTCCACTAACCCATCACTTTTAGGATTGTAAGCAACAGTATGAGTTTTCTCAATGTCAAATACCTGGCATAAATATTTCATGACCTTGCCCTCCAGGTTACTTCCACAGTCCGTATGTAATTGCCTGGGGCAACCGTACTTACAAACCCTGCAAAAGATGTCAGCTATGGTTGTAGCCTCTTGGTTAGGCATAGGAAAGGCTTCACTGTACTTAGTGAAATAATCAGAAATCACTAAAATGTACTTGTTACCTGCCTGGGTTGTAGGTAGTGGTCCTTTTATGTCTATGGCCACTCGTTCCATGGGATAACCAACTGGTCTCCGAGCTAATGGAGCTCTAAATGTACGATTTCCACCTTTCCTGCTATTACATTTTTTACAACAGGATAAGTAGGAACTTACCGTTTTTCTGAGACCTATCCACCAAAATTTTTGTCTAATTTTCTCTATGGTTTTATCTATACCAAGATGGCCACCAGATTTGCTATCATGAGCTAAAAATAGAATTTTTTTATGGATTGCATGTGGAGCAATGAGTAAATACCTACTCCCTGATTCTTCCGTCCAAATTCGTTTTAATAGCCCATCCTGCAATACAATTTGGTCCCACTGAGAAAAATATAGTTTACTTCGTCTGCTATTGGTAGCAATGAGCTCTGCAGACGGTCTAACTTTAGATTTCTCTTTTAACGTGTATATGATACCTAAGTCAGAGTCAGCTTTTTGCACTTCTTTAAGTTTGTCTGGAGTGTATATAGAAGGTTCTAAGGACACTGTACTCACCTTTTGAACCTCAGCAATCTCTGGTTCTGGATACCTGCTCATGGCATCAGAGTTTCCATGAGATATACCGTGGCGATGGGCTATTTCAAACCTGTATGGGCTTAAAATTTCTAGCCATCTGGCTATCTGACCTTGAGGTTCTGTAAAATTATATAGCCATCTTAAAGAGCCATGATCCGTGCGAAGCAAAAATTGCTTACCAAACAAATAGGTTTTGAAATATTGCACAAAACACACTACTGCTAGCAACTCCCATCTGGTAACAGAATAATTACATTCTGCTGGGCTTAAAGTTTTGCTAGCATAAGCTATAACACGCTCTTTTCCACCTTGAATCTGAGACAAAACACTTCCTATTGACCTACCTGCCACATCCGTGTCCAGAATGAAAGGAAGGGAAAAATCAGGAAAAGCCAACAGAGGTGGATTACACAAAGCATATTTAAGCTTATCAAAAGCTTGCTGACATTCTTGGGACCGTATAAAAGGTACTCCTTTCCTGGTAAGTCTATGTAAAGGAGCAGCAATTTCACTTTATGAAGGTATAAATTTCCTGTAATATGATGTTAACCCTGTAAAACCTCTGACCTCCTTAAGATTCTTAGGTGTAGGCCAGTTTTTTACCTTTTCCACCTTCTTTGGGTCTGTAGCTATTCCATTACCAGATACTACAAAACCAAGGTGCTCTATTTCCTTCTGGAAAAATGCACATTTAGACGGTTTTAGTTTGAAACCGGCTTTATGTAAAGCTCCTAACACCAAATCTAACCTATCTCTGGCCTCAGAAAACGTCTTACCGCAAGTAATGACGTCATCGAGAAAAATTAAACAGGTAGACCAGTGTAAACCAGCTAATACAAATTCCATTAACCGGCTAAATCCTGATGGGGCGTTCTTTAACCCAAAGGGAAGGACCGTAAACTCATATAGAGACGTACCTGTAGTGAATGCAGTCTTTTCTTGGTCTTTGGGGTCCATTTGATTGTTCCAGTAGCCCGATAGAAGGTCTATCTTACTGAACCAATTGTTACCCTGTAATGAATCAAGTGTCTCATCAATTCTAGTTAATGGCCATGCGTCAACTTTGGTAACTTCATTTAATTTCCTATAGTCCACACAGAACCTCCATGAACCGTCTAGTTTCTTTACCATTACTATGGGACTGGCCCAAGGACTGTTACTGGGAACTATAATTCCTTTGTCTAACATCTTGTTTATACATTTCTCAATCTCAGGTCTTATATGAGGTGAGACCCTGCGAGCTCTTTGTCTTATAGGTTTTGCATCACCAGTATCAATGGTATGAGGTAAAAGATCACAATGACCTACATCTTGGTCGTCCTTGGCAAAAACAGATTGCCATTTACACATTAAAGCTCTAAAGTCTTTCCTCTGGTGTTTATTCAACTCAGTACAATTTTTTTCATACAAATCTTGCACCACTGGATGTAACTGAGTAGACCTTTCTGTTGACTGCAAAGAAACATGAGCTACATGTTGGACAGGAATGGCTGTACTTACTTGTGCTCCCTTGGGGACCTGAATTGAAAAATTGCCGGGATTAAGAATTCGTAGAGGAAATTCATTTTGACCTAAGTCAATCAGTCCTCTACCAACAATTACTCCCTCTCCAGTATCATTTTCATTTACACAGGATGCCTGAACCAAAGCAAGTCCCTTTCTTCTGGGTCCGGCAATCTGAGCTGAAACCAAAACTTCAGTACAAGGAGGCAAATGAATGTTGTGCACTACACACACCGCCTCTTTCCAATACAACTGCTTTTCAGTTATTTTACTATTTTGCAAGTCAATTACAGCTTGAAATCTATCCAACAGGTATGCCCCCAAAATACCTTGGTAGGAAATGTTTGCCAACAGAAACTCATGTTGAAATCTTAATTTACCAAACTGGCAACTAAATTTCACTTTCCCTACCACTGGCACTAATTCTCCATTAGCAGTCAACAATTCTGTCTTATCCGGTTGTACTTCTACATCAGGACACAATTCTAATATAGATGGATGCAATAAAGTAGAACATGCTCCTGTGTCCAGTAAAAAGTTTGTGGAAATTTTGTTCACTTTTCCTTCCACAAAATAAGTCACATTTCTCTTTATTTCAGGTGAACTCTTGGGCAGGGCGGCTGATCCCGGGTTTACAACCGCCCCTCCCCGTTTCCCTGTTTTAAAATTTCTCTTTTACTCAAATATTCAAGAAAGCCATCAGGTGAATCAGCCTGAAACTTAGCACAATTGTATTTACAATGGCCTGGCTGATGGCAATACCAGCAGGATATACCAGACTTAGACTTTCCCTCCTTCCTTTGTGGAGTCTCCCTCTTACTTTCAGTCTTACCCTTTAACTGATCTTCCAACTCCTGGATTCTTTTCTGTAATTTCTCAACCAATTGTTTAGAATCTGATGTATTTGATTCCTTAGGAGGTTGAGAAGCATGAACTCTAGGTACAAACTTTACTTTTTCTCCTGAAACAATGCTTTCCTCTCTCATGGCAACCTTTATAGCCTCCTCCAAATTAGAGGGACCAACTCTTTTTACCTGTATACGTAATGACTGTTCCCTAATAGCCTGGATGAAATGATGTACAGTCATACTTTCCTTTGTAACCAAATCACCAGATGGAAAGGCACGAGTTACTAATCTTCTCACTCGAGAGCCCAAGTCTCTTAATTTCTCATCCTTACCCTGTTGACAGGATAAAAGCTCTTGTCTATAGCTGTCAACCAACTTATGAGCTCCAAACTGCTCAATAAGTGCTCCACATAATAAATCATAGTCAGCCCTGACATTCTCAGGTAAATCATTAGCATATTCTTGTACTTTGCCTTGTAGTACAGCTAAGAGAAATATTCTCTTCATTTCATTATCCCAAGCATTGATGCCAGCGACTATTTCAATTTGCTTCAAATAATCATCAAATGTTTGCTTACCGTAGTATTTGTCCGGATTTATACTCGTTTTTTCTGCTCCTCTCCTTTCCGGTCGTCTTGCGTCCAGCCGAAAAGCAACTGGTTGGGCTGGAGAAGTTCTGAAATTAGAAAGAGGATCACCTCCTCCCGGTGTTACCATTCCATATATTGGTATTTGTCTATCCAACCCAAACCCAGTGGGGTCTGGCCAATACAAACCTTGAGGGTTAGTGGGAGGAGTCGCGGGAGTTCTTAATGGGTCGAAAACTCCTTCTCCCACTGGAGTATATCCCGGTGGCATTAAAGGATCTTGTAAACCTACCAACGGTCCTTGTGCTCCAGACGAAGGGAATGCTCCGGGAAACCCCCCCAACCGGACCCCCCTGTTGAGCGGCTGATGGTAGACGGTTGTGGGGTGCCCCAAGAGCACCCCCTCCATAGTCGGTATGCCTGCCATCCAACCAGATAAAGACAAAGAAAAATAATCAATGAACAATCACTATCACAAATATATTTTAAATTCCCTTTTCTAATAATCCTCAAATATAATACTGGGCAACTAACGGTACTATACTGGTCCCAAGCCAAAGGGGTCCCGAACCAAAGCCAATGTAAGATTTTAAAAGTTATTTAATTTCTCACAAAAGTAAAATTTATTTAAAGTTCTTCCAAGGTCACATGACATCCCACTGCTGCTACCATTTGTAATAGCCTCATTTTTTTCAGAGACACCATTTTAACTTATCAAATTTCACTGAAAAGGGTATTAACCTAAAGCGGACATTCCTATGCCGGCTCTAGGATTTTTAAACTTAGATGTCAGTGACCCGTAGTGGAAGAACAATCAAGAAGATTTAAGTTGTATACAAAATAAAATTTATTACTGGAGACCTATCAGTTTACAAACTAAAACAATTAAATTTCCAATTACAATGTTGTCTTGAAGGTGACAATGACGAATGAGCATTGCCCTCACAATGAAGAATGTTAAAGAGTGAAGCCATTACAGAGTACCAAGGTCCAACGACGATCCAATCCTAACTTACTAAAAATTTAATCGGCCAAACTATTTTTATAGATTAAAACCAAATTTAATTATTTAATTTGGAATAAAATTAGTTCTAACCTATTTATTATTCACTTAAGCTTCCCAGTTCTGAAGTGATATGTTGAATTCTGTATGAAAATCTGAATCCAAAGTATTGAGTATAATTTCCAATCTCACCAATCCATAAATGTTCAAATGTAAAATTTCTTTTCTAAATGAGCCTGAGTTACTTAAATGTCAAAAGGGGAAGAAAAAAAAATCTATAAGTGTAAACCTCCATTAAATTCAAAAGATAAGAATGTTCATACTGATGTGTAAAGTTGGCACAACCTGGATTTGTTCAAGTTCTCACCACAGCATATAAACATTTAATTTTCAGGAAAGGTCAGCCACTCAGGAAAGGTGAAGTATCAGCTTTGGCTTTCCGACTTAACCCCCGTGGCTCAAGCATTTGCACTGCAACTCAACAAAAACCAGAGTCAGAGACTTTCCCTATTATAATAAAAAAAAATATTTATTTCTTTTATAATAATTTAATAAATAATTTATCTAAGTGTATTCCAAGTCGTAATAAGTCAAAAATAAATGCTGATCTAATTTCATAGATCAATTGTCAAAGAATATTTATCTTGAAAGGGTTAGGTAAACCTTAAGAGGAAAAACCCACAAGGGTTAACAAATTTGGAATAAAATTGGCCATATTTAAAGAAAAATACCTCTTAAAGTACCCTAAGCCTTAACAAGATGGTCCCAGTTTCTAATATTCATAAGTTCATCAAAACAATTTTAATAACATCAATATATATAATTTCCGTCTAAGATTTAATAGTTCTTTACTCAGACTTCTTATAATCTTTCAAATATAAATTTCATTGTTTCTATCCATGTATGAATAGATAATTTATTCATTTGTCATTTCATAAATATTCAATATTATTATAATTAGATACTCCGTAAAGTAACTGGATAATTTATGCAGCAGTGAAAGCTATACCATGTTTGCCTTGTCACATATTTCAGGATTGCAAAATGTTTTATTTTGCAAGATACTAAATACTATGTGATACGAAAAATTCAACTGGTGAGTTAACTATTAAGTATTTAACTTAAATAACAATTTAATTTCTTAAGTCCAACCCACTTAATAAATCTTTCCAAATTTAGAAAAACCCTAAACTTATCCCAAAGATACTCCTGGAGAAAGTTTGATATGTATATAATGAGTAAAAGTTGCCTGAACATTTTCATACTATAATCATTGTGGAAGTGTGTTCCTTTAAAAAAACTTCAATCAGAACTCAAATGTAAAAGAGGATAAAAATGTTTCAACATTTTCAATTCATGAAGACCAATGTAACACAAAATCAACTCATGAAGACCAATGCTTCAACATTTAACCACATAGTAAAAGAATGAGAGTTGACCTTTAAATGTGATGTCACTTCCCATGACCCTTGACCTTGAAGGTCAACTTCCGGTAAATTATCATAATTTATGTATACCATTTCCTGAAAAATCAACTATCAGAAATTCAGTCTCCTGTCTTCCTAATAGGACCATTCATTGTATAAAAATGGAAAATCTACTATCAGAAATCCAGCTATCTGTTTTTCCAATAGTACCATCCATATTAAATATATTCTGGAAGTGAAAAGAGTCAACGTTCAAAACAACTCTAAAAATGAATTTCAATATTGTGATATTTAAGGTCAACATAAAATAAAAGTACATAATCTCTATGGAATGCTTTTGAAATATCATAACTTATTATGATTCCCATGACACAAGTATACTTTGTAAAATAATTCTATAAAATTAATGAAACTTCAACTGAAGTCTTTTCAGGCAAATTTGTACCTCATTAACATAATTTATGTGTTCAGTTTTCTCTGCCTAATTCTTACTATAATAAAAATAAGAATGGGGTTAAATCTTCAGGTAGAGCATAAAGAATTTGCATATATAATGAACAGGAAAACCTGTTATACCAGGTTTAACCCTTGATCTTTTGTTTCAAATTTCTCTATTTAACCCTAAGACTTCTATTACCAGTATGACTATAACTCCACATCAAAAGTGGAAGAAACCTATTGGTTTCACTACTTTTAATGTCTTTCTCGATTTTAACCAATGCATTTTAACCTTTCAATCATAAACATATACATATTCAGAATAAACTGTATTTCTTGGTTTTGCCACTAGAGGGCACACCACACAAATATTTCTCCAAGATTAGTATTGTAATTTTTTCAACCATGACTACAGAATGGAAATTTGGAATATATTCCCAATTTGCTCACCAGTATTTAGTTTACTCTCCTATAAATATATATATTTCAGTTCCATGACCAGAAACTCGTTCTTACAATACCATTTTTAAGACTTAACGAGATCAAATTACAGAACTGCTTACAGTGTTCCCGAGCAGAAAAATGGAATTTTCTTTCATGGAAAATGGTTCTGATATCCATTTTTAATCAGCATATACCGATTCCAAGAAATATCTTCTCCCAATTATTTTCTCTCGTCTTTGTTTTAACATGTGAATTCATGTTAAATCAATGTTTTGCACTAATCAATTACGTTTCAAATCCCTAGTCTACAAGACTCCAACAAGAACCTCCAGAACAAGACAAGTTTACCCTCGTGGTTCACACCTCTTTATTCTGGCCGTTAATACTTAAGAAACGTCTGAAAAGGCTCACTAACCAGCGCAAAACTTGGCCATAATCCTAGCTAGCTAAAGACAATCTCCGTTATTCAGTCTTCATAACAGACATTGTTATATTTATTTCGACTGTCACGAAAATCACTTATCCTTGCTCCATAATAGGACGTCCATATGCCCTTAACAATTATTCATCTTTGACGACCCATTATTATAGAAAAATGACCAAACCACGTGTACTACGGAAGCCAACTTACCGGCCCGCCACGAGGTATTTATAACATGAAATTTGTAACCACTGCTAAATTACACCTAGAAACCACGGACGTATTTTAGTTCTGTTTATTTTTACTTGAACTCTTCCCTAATATTTACCCTACATATTTAATCAAATTGGCCTTTGGCTCGGGACCATGACCAGGATCACCCAATATTTATTAACGCCTAGCTAAACATGCTACGTGAACACGTACAGTGAAAATTTGGAGTTTCCAGACCTCCAACCATGGTTGAATCAGGTAAGTATATCCTAACTCATTTCAACATGAGTAACTTTTCCATAGAAAGTCAGAAGATACACTTACCCTTTTCAACATGCTGGCTAAAAGATCCGAAGCCCGCTGTGACCCCTAGACCATACTCCAAAGTTCCACTGTTCTGTTCCACCGCCCAACAGGGAGAGTGCCACTTGTCAATCCGGTCGCACCTTTATTGAGCCTCACGCCTTTGTGATTCCAAATTAGGGGATGTCACAGTGTTATCCACCCTGTCTCAATCCCTTCATGTATGGTCACAAGAGGCCGCTGCAATAAAAATCACTCGGCAGCATCTCTTTCAATACACAGCAAATCAATATTTGCTACAGAGCTTTCTCCTATCTGAAAAATTTTTGATGATTTATCAGAATCACAAAAATTTTTCCCAATAAAAATTTCTTCATGTTTTCACTTTTTATAATTTCAAGGATTTTGTTTTCCTCAAAAATTATATGGGTTTTCCCTTCACCATTAGAAACTTTACATTTCACCATTCTTCCAAGGATATGGTTTTCCTCAAAAATTCAACATATTCAAGTGGCTTTTCATATCACCATTATCAACTTTACATTTCACAATTCTTTCAAGGATATGATTTTCCTCAAAAATTCAATACATTTGTTAGTAAATTCAACCCGACGTCGGGGTTAGTAATTACATATTTCAAAATATATTTATCCATATAATGTCAATAAATTCCAATAATTTTCAATGTCCACATTTGATCAATAAAATACATAGTCGCCATACTTTACAGGTATTTTCCTGCTTCTCTTTTCTCTACCTCTTACCTCAGGCAAAGAAGTGTCCTTCTCAGATAAACTACCAATTCACCTGGACTCATCCTAGATAGTGGTATTCTTGCTCCTATTTCTAACTATGACAACTCTGTGGTATTCTGCTACTTCTCTCTCTCTCTCCCGTTACAAGGATACGTCTTTTAAAAGGCCAGTATGTAACTTGACAAAGGCCAACTTCCCAGACCTCAATGCTGCTCTCTCCTCTGCCCCATGAGACACCAGTCATGAAGCATTTGATACGGTTGACAATGTCATTTCATACTTGTCCGACCTATTTTTATCCACTGCCAGAGAATTCATCCCATGCAGGGAAGTTACTATTCAGCCTATGGACAAACCATGAATAACCACAGAAATAAAAATAAAAACTATATTCGCCATGGAAATCCACGCCATGGAAATCCAGCATGGAAACGTTTTAAGAGGATATCTCTCAGCCCTTGCCCTTATACCTATTTAGACAGTGTGATTACCATATCCAAACCGTAGTCCTAATGAAACAAATCCAAGTCAATTCCGACCAAAGGCAATGTTCCTTGGTATGTATAGCTGAAACATATAAATTTATAGTTCGTATTTACCCAAAAGAGACCAAAACGTAAGTGCAAAGGTCCATAGGGGGGAAAAAACCTTATCTAGTTTTCACATGACAGAATGCAAAAAGTTTTGTTTGAAATTATAGGTCTATTTCAGTAAATTGGCTTGAACAGTTGTATCATTCATGCACATACAGGACCATACAATTTATGAAAAGGGACCAAAATTTGCATCACATCAGAGAATTGGTAAGCGGAGGTTCTTAACTTGTTGAAAATGTCTATAAAATTCAGTACTTAAAAAGGTACTACTTGCAACCACCATCTCAACAATGATCATCATCCATATAAGTCCACAAAGTGACACCAACACCAACATCAATCCATCAGAAAAGCCCTCTAGGCCTAAAATGACCATCAATAAGAATCTAAACAACATGATTATATAATTCGATGTGTTTTAGGCATGTAGTTAAAGATATGATATTGTTTTAAAGGAGATAAACTAAGAGTATTTCAAAAAGAAAAGTGTTTGAATTTCCAAATATAGTAAGTATGATATTTACACTAAGACTGATAGGCTCTTTCAGTTGTACAAAAAGTGTCGGAACAGAGTTGTCAGCTTAATTAGAAAATCTGTTCGCTTATATTTTTGTAAACTGTGCAGACAACTTGATGAAAATAATATTAATCCTAGGCAGTGGTGGGGCCTCTCTAAGTCTGTTCTGGGATACAAAGTTCACAAAGATATCCCGCTGATCATCAAGGAGGATAATTATAATGTGTCTTGCATCACAGAAAAGTGTGAAATTTGCAATGCATACTTTACAAGTCAATGTAGAACTGATCCCGACATTAATGCCCCACTCCAGCCCCAACTAACTTTCCAAAGAGAGGCATGCTCATATGATATTAACTTTGATGAAGAAGGGGTGAGAAAAATCCTATATTCCCCTAGGCTTACCTCTGCGTCTGGTCCTGACAATATTGGGAATATCTTACTTAAAATACAACTGAGTCTATTTCTAAACCACTCACTAAAATGTTTAAACTCTCTCTCAACCTTTACTTTCCAGACTCTTTGAACAAATCCAATGTATGTCATATGTTTACAAAGTCTAATAAGCAGATAAAAAGTAACTATTGTCCTGTATCCTTACTGTGTAATGTGTTCGAAGAAGTTTTTGAACGACTGGTCTTTTATGGTCTCTATGAATATTTATGTGATAATAATCGCACATCCTCAAATTCTGGCTTCAAGGCTGACGATTCTACCATAAATCAACTTGTGGATATTGTCCATAATATCTTTCAGGGCCTCGAGCACTTTGATGAAGCCCTTTATTTAGATGTATCTAAGGTCTTCAACGAGGTCTGGCATCCAGGCCTTTTTCTCAAACTTTGTCAGCTAGGAGACGCTGATAATATTTTGGCATGGATTGAAAGTTATCTATCTAATGGTTTTCAATGTGTGCTTATTCATGGTCAGGCGTCTACTTGGCTGTCTGTTGAAGCTAGATTGCCCCAGGGATCCATAGTGGGTCTACTTTTGTTTCTGGTGTATGTTAACGATCCTGTCGACGACCTCACCTGTGATGTAAAACTTTTTACAAATGACACAAGTTTCCTCGAAATTGTTCAAAATCCAACAGAGTTTTCTCAACGCTTGAACGCCAATCTTGCTCACATTCGAAACTGGGGAAAACTATGGTGTGTCATCTTCGATGCTGTAAAATCTTTATCTGTTGTCTTCACTGCCAAAGTCAATAAACCGCACCATCCACCTGTTCATCTTAGTCAGTCAAGTATACCTGAGGCTTATCACACACCCACCTAGGTATTACTCTTCGCAGTAATTTATCTTGGTATGCCCATATAACCCACGTTGTTAAAATGGCTAGTCAGCTAATTGCCCTTCTCCGTAGGTTTAAATTCAAACTTTGCTGAAAAGCCCTGGTCAGGCTGTATTTCTTCGTGGTTAGACTCACCCTAGAATATGGTTGTGTTCTTTATGATAACTGTAGTCAAGGTCTATCAGAGTTCCTTGAATCTATTCAGTACAAGGCAGCCAAAATATGTATGGGTGTTTTAAGACAGACTTCTCATATCAAACTATTTCATGAACTAGGATGGCCTACCCTCGCTAGCCAACCTAAATACTTCAAATTGATCCTTTTTTACAAAATGACCCATAACCTCACTCCTTCATATCTTTTCAACCTCCTACCGCCTACTAACATTGGTCAAGCTCTGCCCCATTCGAGCTGAATATGCACCATCCAATGCAGGACTCAACGTTTTGACAAATCTTTTCTCCCCGATACTATCAAACTTTGGAATAATCTTCCTTCTGATGTTCCAAACTCCATTTTGCTCCAATTTTTTCGAAATCGAAAAAATGAAGGCAACCTTACTATCTCTCAGACCCCGGTGCGACTGGGTTTCTCTAGGCTAAACTTTGACCTTCATAAGGTAAATTTTATTCTAAGTCCTGCTTGCTCCTGCTATTTTCCCACCGATGATATTTCTCTTTTCCTCTTGTTTTGTCGTAAGTATTTTCCCTTTAGCAAAAAAATCTTCTCGATACTGCTATACTGCTCATAGCTCCGGGTGTTAGTTTTAATTTGATGATCCATATCGCTAATGAAAGACTGCTTCGTATATTCCTTTTTAGCAGTAATGAATTACCAGATATCCTGAACATACAAATATTTGATCCAGTACAAAATTATATACATGTAGCAGAAATTAAGCGTATCATTTTCTAACTTTAATGAGACCTACTGGTTAAATTAACAAAAAAAAAAAAACAATTTCTTTCCTTCTTGTCTATTTTATAATGTATCGCGTCTTGTTGACGAGATCATTTGTGTACTTATATAATTATTTACCTACCTGTTTCAATTACTGTTTTTGTTTTATTTTCCAATTTCCCCTGTCAACACTGAATAGCTATATGTTTAGTGTCAGAACCTCTACCATATATTCTGTAACTGGGTTTTACTATGCTCCTCCGATTTACTTGTATATGACGACATTTATATTTTACATGTACACAAAAGATCTAGTACCATAGTTTGTAATGTCTTGTATGTATTATATATATATATATATATATATATATATATACATATGTATATTGTGTGTTTTCTCCATGTCTGGAGAACCTATTATATTACTTATTTCATATTCTAAAGGCTAATAAAGCCTAAATAAATATCTTTAAACTAGAACTATGGACCGTGATGCGTATTTAATGGGATGTGTCCGTCAAAAAATATCGAATATATCTTGCCTCACACGAGTATAAAGCTGGTCATGTTTTAACGTCTCTTACATTTGTGTATAGGGTGGCAGGTAACATCATACGATATTGCTCTTGCACGAACCCAATTTGTGCACTGTTGCTATATAATAAGTTGATACTATAATTGTAAATCTGTCAAAGCATTTAACAAAAAAGGTAAGTATTTTGATATGTAAATCATTGCTAAAATAAAATATATCTCAACTTAAGATAAAAAAAAGAAACTTGATTTGGAACACAGGATACAAGATAAAAGTATCACACCTGACTGCTATTGGTTAGGTAGAAATGTAACTTCAGTATATGATAATGTTTTGCTTCATCCGTATGTAACAGAACAAACAAGCATCATTAATATATTCTTATTATACATAAGAGCTTAACACTTGCCATACCATCGTGTGTCTGTCTTGGTACTGACGTCATGAATGCACTTATTGATATATGCCATATGTATAATTTGAAGTTACTGAAACAGAAGGGAATTAGTTCCTTCTGCAGCCAGCTCCGTGAGATCGTTTATATACTTTTCCTATTTCTTTCCAGTTATCTTCCACAGAATATTTATGAGTTTTTTTATATTTCCAAAAAGGTTCAGTTATGTAACTTGAAAAAACTCCTGGAAATACAAAGAGTGAAAGGTCGTTGATTATTATTACGCATCTCCATGCCCCCATGGCTGGCATCTGCCTGGATTAATATTACGCAGGGAACACAGAAATTATTTGTAACAAGAGTATCAGTGTCACATCCCGAATAAAATATTTGTAGACCACTGCACTGATGATAAATGAAAACTTTGAATTATTCATTCTTGACTTAAAAATTTAGCACTGGTCATGGTATTTCTCAACATGCCAAGGACGGCACAGACATTACTTGGCAAAGCATACCTAGCTGTGTGTTATGGTTTTGAACCTTACTGCTGTTCTGGACGTAAGTTTGAATTTCAGAAGGTCATTCTAGGTTCTCCTGCTATGTTTCATCCATTATTGTGGGGAATGTAAAACGCCCATGTAATCTTTTGTGCAGACAGCATACATAAACACAAAAATCTACTGCATTTACAAATTTTTGATAAGATATCTGTAATTTGATGAATGAGTGACTTTAATGTTTATTTTAAAATATCGTGTCACACTGTGGATGGATTTTTCTATCCAGTGAGAAGATGGTAAAGAGGGGATGACACTTATATCATATTCACCTTTCATTTCACAAACCAAATGGCACAGCTCAATATTTTAATATAAACTATTTACATTGGTGGCGTGTGGAATAAAAGCATCACGTCATCAACTCAAGGAAATATTTTTGGGGGGTAGAGGGCTTTCTCCTTTATTAGTGACCCGAACATTGTTCAATGATGATGATGATGATAATAACAACAACAACAATAATTTATTTGAATCCCCAATTTCGTAGGAGATTAAAAACGTACATCTAGATAAAACACATATGAATATATGATAAGATAAGTTGTGGCATAAAGAACTAGATTTAGGGTCACAAAAAAGCAAGCCACTACTGCTGCCCCCCCCCCCCCATTGCCACCTGCTCACGTGTCCATCGCAGACGTCTAAAGTATGTTTTACTCAACATAATTAGGGCAATAAAAAGCATCAAACGTTAGTCGAGATAAAACAAAATGCTGTTACCTTTTGAGAACTAAGTAATACACAATCCATAAACACATAGGCCTCATGCATGATGATATACTGAAGAGAATCAATCACACCACCTTTGGAGACATTGTAGACGTTTTATATTTAATCAGGGAAAGCAACCTCTTTTGGGGAATAGCCAAAGTTAATTATTCTGCCGATGATGTTGTGCCAGTCTATGTACCCTGGTTTATTAAAAGGAATGTAACAAGCTTTCAGAAGAGAGAACTGGTGGGAGCGCATCCAATACCCAGATAACATTTGACTAGAGTCTCCTGTGCTGACTCCAATTCGCTGACGCACGCACTTGACAAATCAATTGATTTTAGACACTTTGACACTTTGAATGATAGGTCTATTGCTTTGGCTATAAGCGACAAGTGTGGCAATATGTCTCAAATTTTATTAAACGTTTATATGCCGTTTTTAAGCAGTTTCATGTCCAGACCGATCTTCTTATAGGGACTTTGATTGTTACAGTTTTATGAATCATCATGCAATGTTATGTCCTATGAAATTGTTCGGGGGATTTTAACGTTTAACATCCGAATAAGGATAACTTAATGAGTACATGCTATAGCCATAACGGGTTCAATAGACACAATAGCATACTGTATCATTTTCAGTGTTTTAATAAGCTGGTCGTAGTACACTTTTATCCTTGCACCCTTGTAATTTTACTTATTTCTGCATAACTAACGGGGCATACATTTGGTTAGACCATGTATTTGTGCCTAACTATGACGTGAACTCAATCCCCTGCTGTAAAACTATGAAATTGGTTGCATCTTATGTACGCAACCATTTGTCATTGTTCACTGAGTTTATTATAACATGGTCTGATAAGACTCCATTCCATAAAGTGTCAGGACCACACTACTTAATTTCAACTCCCCTATAGAAGCAAACAGTTTCGTATTGACCGTTATGGTTCCATCTTCAGCGATAAATGATCTAATATTAACTTGCCTGATTTTGCTAATGTATTATGTAGAGAGGATTTACAGCGTATTCCATTGATTCTTACATATTGGAGATAAATTTTCTATGCATGAAGCGACACAGGTTGCTGGTTGTACTTAAAATCATGGTTTTAACCACACACGGAATCGGTGCGCTGAATTGAATCAGTTGAAAAGGAAAAACACATTCTGGTACGATATATGGATTGACAACGGTCGCCCTAATTCTTGACTTGTTAATGAATGTTACAAAGGGGTGAAAAAGATATTTGAAAGGGGGGCTAGATATTGTGTTAAAAATGAGCTGGCAGTACGCCATAATAAGCTGAATATGATGCTTCATAAACATAAAAAGTTCATTTTGGAATAGTATTAAGAAATTGAAACACAATAAGGTTAGTGCTGATCCCCATGCTGATAAAGTGGCTGATTTCATTCTGTTGTAATGAAAGATGCATTGATACATTGACCCCGGAGCAATGGTATAACGTAGGTGTAGTGAAAAATAAATATAATGGATTAAAGCATCGTGTAATTTCACACAGCGATGGTAAATTGGTAACCCCAAATATGGTTTTAGGTATGATTAATAAGCTTAAAATAAATTATCCTCCAGCTTACGAGGGTGTTACTGCTGAATATTAATATTAAAGTACATGAAAGTTGGAATGGCTGCACTATATATTCATAATTACAGTTTTAATGATTCCCGAATTAGAAATTAGTAATGCCGCACTTGGCGTAACTGTTTATCGAGATAAGTTTGGAGGACAGATAGTATTGGTAAATGTTGGGCAAATACACTGGAAACAAAGACGGAAGAAAGAACGTAAACAGGGAGACTTCCCCGAGAAAACTCCAATTTTCTAATTTTACAGTGCACAGCTTTTCAGGGTCAACAAATGTCCATTCGTGGAAACGATGACTCTTCAATCAAAGTAATCAGTAGCTTTGCAGCGCTTTCATTTTTGTCTACATGAGTACTTTCGAGAAAATAAGATAAGATATGACTAGTGTTGATGTCAATGAAACTGCAGAAAGGTCAGCTTCCCGTGATTACTTTTGATCTATCATTCCATGTTTGGCACACAATTATGTGATGTATCTATCAATTACCTTTTGGGTACTATCTTTTAGGGTTATTATTAGCACCTCTATAGTCTTCCTGGAAAGGATGTCTGACCACACGATGGCACAAGCCAGCAAATATGTCTTGATCTCGCGCAACTAATCAACAAATTTGAGGTACAATTTACCACCAGTCAGGCTGATAATATCATTGTTTCCCTCATAAAGGACTAGTACTTGGGGATGGCTTTGGGCTCTCGCTTTTGGTAAAAGAGCCTGGTCATTCTATTAGAATAGTATTTTGTGTTCCTGCATGAACATAACAACCACACTCAAATAAACACTATGTTGGAAGCTGGAAGCTGGCCCTCATTAGGACAGCCAATTTTCTTTCTGTCTGCGGCATGCACTTTGGCTGTCGACACAATACAATTACATATTTATAGACTGGTAGGGATTATAAATTCATAAAGGTTTGATGTGCTGTTTGTAGCCGTTTAGCAAGTTGGTATGACATTAAATATTTATCGCAGGTTTCTTGAAAAAAATATTTTTTTAAGCTTGAAAAAGTACACAAAAATGTACAATAGTGTTGAGAAGCGTCTTTCCCATTTTAAAGAAATGCTAGTGGTTAAAAGCTTTTGAATTTAAAAGATGCTTCTTCAGTTATATGCGTTTTCTCCATGTAGTGAGCTAGAAGCATCATAGAATAATACATAAAAATCACGCACACACAAATAACTGCATCTACATTTTGTGGTTGTTCAGTTGATATCTGTAGAGTTCGAGATGATCATTCAAATAACTTTTTTGTGCGGCTCATTTCTTACATGTATTGGTCTAAAAAGAAATTCAGAGAAAATCACAATGAAAGAGAGAAGTGTAGTTTGCCGTTACATGAGACGTAATCACCCTCTCACCTGCAGGTTTGAGTATGCACCAAGTGAAGACGCGCTCGCCTCTGCGCCGGTTTTGAATTTGTTTGATTTCCTGGATTAAACATAAAAGTTTGTGAACCCATGGTCATCCAACGCAGTCATACTGTCGGTTTTTCTATATGGTGTTGCCATGGCTGACAAAACAACCTTGTTTTGGTGTCCCTATTCAAAGTAACCAAAAGAATGGCAGAAATTTTTGCGGACACGTTGGAAGTTGCGGCCAGCTACTCTGACATGGAAGTTGCGGCCAACTACTCTGACATCACGAACTTCCGGTATCAAAACCAATCGAGAAAAAGCGAATATAAGCGCTCACCATGTTGTCCATGTCGTAAAGCATCCATCAGATCATTGTGAAGGCGGTATGTTCGAGTTATGCAACTTTATTAAAGCAAGTTTTGCACGATTGTCATGAATAAAGCAACCATGTGGCTCAAAACGGCCCATGACGGCGGCCTTGTTTGTTGCCGGCGTTTGTTTACTGCAGTGCAAAGGTTCAAGGGAGCCTAAACGTTTTTGTAATGACTTGCATGCCTGACTTCATAAAATCTGAACTCACTTGTTAACTGTTCTGGCTAATCATTAAATGCTAGTATAAACGTTCGGTTTTTACATTATAGTTTTGAAGCAGGAAAATGATAAGGACCGAATAAACTTGCAAACTATTTTCTTGTCTCTAGTGTTTGCCTGTTTATGTCATAAGGAGGCATTGTTTAACATTAAGCAGATCTGCAAAGAATGAGCAGGTCAGAGTCAAACTTTAGCGTGTAACAAAGGTGAGAAATTTTCTTTGAAAAAAGGAACCACACTTGATTGGTATGAAAGGGGAGAATTTGGTTGGGACATTTGTGTTAAATTGGTACCGTACAAATACCTGAAATCTTAGATGAAGCATAGTGAAAGACAACAACTGAACATTTGTTTGAAAATACGTTATTGAACAATGTGCAGATGCTGACTGAGACTAGTGTCATTGAGTACAACGTTTGCAGAGAGGTCACAAGACATGTCACACAATTTAGCACCATTGCTTACTTGTGATATGCGGCACCATATTGAAACCCTGTAAGTTATTCAGCATTATATGATTGAAATTTCTGAAAATTGCTTGCCTGGGAGGACATCATTTTGGAGTCTAATAAAGGAGCAGCACAGTTGAAGTCTGCAGTCTTGGATAAACAGTGAGAGTAAAAACATAATCACTTAAAATGTCAAGCACAGGGTCAATGTGATTATGAAGAAATCGGACATGTGCGCGGGATTGCATGTGTATGTTCTGCGCATGGTCAAACAAACATGGATGCCGTACATAGCTTTTCGTGTTGCGATTGGCTGAAATTACCATTAATATCATACATGTATGTGTGAAAATGATGAATTTTGTTTGACAATATGTGGAAAATATATGCGATGGATTACCAAAACTTGTGAATGGGCTCATGTGGAATTTTTGGCACTTTATCTTTGACAAAGAAATGTGAAACTGTAAGTAGTATCATTGAGTGCGGAGGTCGTAATCCTTAAAACTAAAACAGTGCAAGACTGTGTACAGTCTAGCAAAGAATATAAATCTAAGTAATGTACCACATTTACACTGCGTGTATGAACTTTTGGCCTGTATGGGTTGACAGGCACTAAAGTGCCTTTTACTGGTCAATCCCAACAATCTATAAATGCATAAACACAATAGAAATTAAGTTCATGTCTTAAATGCGTGTAATTGTCAGTTAAACAATAGCTGATACACTGGTCCCCTGAGTCATTGACTCAGGCATGTGGCTCAGAAGGGTTAGGAGTTGCCATTTCAGAACGAAATCTTGATGTAACTCCACAACCTGTAAAGCTTGTGACGGAGTCAGATGGTAAAATGTACACAACGAAAATATACTTTATATATGTGTCTTCTTACCAAAATGAAGGGGAGCTCATTTAAAGAACTATTAAGATTCCAGATTAAAATTTCTCGGAAAATCAGATTTCATTCAAGTACCAGTATTTCTGCTGTTCGAGAGAAGATAAGAATGGTTAATGTCAACGGCCTTTTCTCTTTGCGCGTCGGCTTCTTCCCAGATCCAAAAGGGTAAAAAAAGCTGTAGGTTATCTTGACGTAGAGATATGGTGTTCACAGGCAAAACAAAATTTTCCGAGCAAGCGTCAAACGAACATAAATCATGATCAGAAACTGATATTACAAGGGTTCTTCCGTAAGAATCAGGATGTTACCATGTGGCAGGAAATTACTGACCACCTGTTACTATCCAGGGTATGTTGTTTGTATATCTACAGGTACAACATTCATCTTAGACAGGAAAGAAGGTTATGATTGTTAAGCCGGGGGCTGTTTGCTTTTAAGTCAAAACTTAGCACTTGTCTAGCGAATAATGTGCGGCCAGAGCTGGAGACACCCAAAAGGGAATGAATCGAATATTCGATTGATATGTACATGTTTCCTATCATATTGTGAATAAAGGCACAGATCTTGAAATTATACCTTTGTGCCAATTACACAGCGGGGAGGAAATGCACGGCGTGTACCGATGAATGTAATCTTGATTTTATATATATATATATATATATATATATATATATATATATATATATATATATATATATATATATATATATATATATATATATATATATATATGTATATATGTATATATCAAGGTTTCCGCCAGAGGGTAAAACGGGTATCACCTTAAAAACCCCAAGGGTACTTTTGCTTACCCTAAAGTTTTGCAAAAAAGTACAATTTGGGCATATATTGTAAAAAAATACCCCATAATATCTTTATTTTTAGACTTTTTACTTTTGAATATGATGTATTTCAGTACCTTAAAATTTAACTCTGGCAGAAACCCTGTATATGTATGTATATATATATAATGGAACGCCTTTTCTTGTTTTATTCAATATTTGATTAGAAGACCAAACCGATTTCATGAAGTGAACAAATGCATTTGCTCTTGTACTAAATACAATCTATTTCTTTCTCTGAATAAAATGATTTGATATTCCGATCAAATCGATTCGTTCTTCTGATCAAATCGATTTAATCAGAGGAACAATTTACCGCTAGTGGGTCACATGAACAACTATATTTGTTCAGATGCTTAAATCGATTTGGTCAGAAATATAAATAGATGGTATTTGATTGTCTGATTAAATCGAATTGTACTTCTTATCAAATTGATTTGATTATCACAACAAATATCTGCCAACTTAATTAAATTGACGGTCCCTGCCTGATTTGTTCTCCGGATCAAATATCATAGTTCGGAATAAATGACATCAGCCAGTATTTGATCAGTGCAACAAATAGTATTTGGCTGTAACACAGACTACCGGAAATGACAAGCGGGGTACAAGAGGGAGTAATTATTATCTGGCAGTGGAGAAACTTTTATTTATTCACCAGGTCAAATATATTTGCTCACGGGAACAAATATATTTGTTGAGCTGAATAAATTGGGATATACCTTATCCTATTTGATCAAAAGAACAAATCGATTTACGCATCTGAACAAATGCATTTGTTCATGTGATCAAATTCATTTTATTTGTTCCTCTGGGCAAATTTATTTAATATTCTGAATAAATCAGTTTTTTCTTCTCATCAAATCAATTTGATCAGAACAAACATACTACATTTGATCATGTGATCAAATATTTAGTTTTTTGATTAAATAATTGTTCATCTGATGAAATGTTTGTTCATAAGAGTATTTTTTTGTTATTTTGATCAAATCCTGTAATCATTTGATCAAATACTGAATAAAACAAGAGACATCGTTCCACACTACATATGTATATATATATATATATATATATATATATATATATATATATATATATATATATATATATATATATATATCAGCTATCTCTTCTTTGAAAATAGTCACCGCATGTTTCCCTTGTTAGCAGCTGCGGTATTTGATGCTTTCCCTAGATATTTGGACATGTCCATACATACATACATACATTCATTTACTCCATTATCAATGAAAAGTGTTTAACCACCAATTGGCAGGACCCTGCTACATTTTTATGATCATGTCAGAGGACATTTGTGCTTCCGATACGATATTTAACATGTCGTTAAAAAAATTGTAAGATGGTAATGATAAGGCACCTCACGGCCTGCCCACAAAATGTCATTGCCCATGTGAATTAAGGTCTACCTCCCTCATAAGAGTAAGCAAATAGCCATTTAGACGTAAGGTTATACGTCTTAAGCTTCAGGCATTTTTAGATAAAACATATCTGTAACAGAATCTTTTGATACCGTTGCATGTTTTATTAATTTAACCAACTATGTGTGCAGCTAGAATTTGTTTCCTGAGCCTTGGCCACAGATAATGATGATATTGTGTGATATTTGGGAGCACAATGAACTTGGTCTCATGCAACAATCCTAGTTGTAATCAAGTTACGATGCCTATTCAGATATATTGACGTAATAAGGGTAGAATTCAAGCTATGCCATTACATCTGTATAGAAATACCTTGATATGGAGGCTACAATCAGACCAGAAAAACTGTTAGATATTAGCTGTCCGGTGCACACCTTCATAATTCTCTTGATACTTGAGGTGTACCCATATAGAATGCTAAGCCATCTTCCCAGTCAATTACAAAGAACAATGAGTTTGTGAACAGCTGAGGTTTTTTTCAGGACATAATCTGATTAATCTGTTGCTGTGTGTTCAAGTTACGGACATGTACAACCAAAGCGACGCCCCCTAGCCATCCTAGGAAAGGAATCAAAACACACTATTTGTAAGAACGTGAAACGAGGGGTACCGTAAACAATGAGTGACAGTGGTCCCAGTTTAGAAGTATGTGCAGTACCATGTAATTAGGCAGACTTTACCCGAGAAACTTGCGTAAAAGCTGGAAGGATATTTCATAATCATGGTGTCATTGGAACAGACAGATGGTTGTTTTCCCACAGACAGTGATTATGATTTCTGCGTGTATGGCAAAAGTGTCCTACTTGCAGATTTTAATGATTGCAGGGCCATCAGGTGGCTATTAGTAACTGTTCCAAACTAAAACCAAGTCCCCCTTCTTGGCCCATAGACTGCTTGCTCCACATGTCTGTTTCTGCAGCACACCCGTATTACACGATCACATTCATTTTAACAGTGACTTTGGGATACAATAACCTGAGGGAAGAACTCCAAGCTTAGTCTCAGTGCCATTCCCTGCAATGTCTGATAGTCAAATGGTCACGGCACAAATTCATTTAATTTTCAGATAGAGCTCCACCTTGGAATTATGCATGTACCAAATTCATTTTCTCTTTTATGTTTTCGCAACTTAAATACCCTTTTACAGAACCCTTACTTCTGTTGCTGAAAATATCTTGGCATGGCTATTCAGACATCTAGAAACACTGAACCAAATTCTGAATATATTCTTATATTAAGCGGTGAGTTCATACCTTTGTTGGTTTCCCGATGTAGGTGTAGACTTCACTTCTTGTCCAGGAGTACTTACCAGCTCATCCAAGATTCGCCCTTGACTGACGCCATCTGAGTTAAACGGCAATCCGAGGTCCCTGAATGTGCTTGCAATAACTCCTTGATTGGTAGTGAAATCTGTTATATTATGTTCCGAGGTAATTTGCTTGGAGTTTTATTTCTTGTGCCAGTCCTTCCTCAGCCATTTTGCCAGTTTCTCCTCACCCGTGAACGCCGCAGGCACATACCGTTTTTATCATTTAATTCCATTTTGCATATCCAAATACTCTTTTGATATCCAAAATTTGGGGGATATCCAAATCTCATTTTCGAATGCTCAAAATTCAGATATGCAAAATTCAGTTTCGGATCCCAAGAATTCGTCTTTCGATGTCAAGAATTCACTCATTGCTATCCCAAATATGGAAATGATTTGGTGAATTCTTGATATCCAAATGAAGTCATGAAATCCAAAAATAAGGAAGTAATATTTTTGGACATTTCAAAATAATTTTTGGTATCAGGAATTATTTATTGATATCAAGAATACTCTTTATGGAAGTCCATAGAATAATTAAATATTAAAATGGCTCGCCGTACAGGCTAACACACTAATTTCAACCAGGTATTTGATAAAATTCCAGGTCGTGAACATATCTCCATGACACGCAATCCTGCTCTCTGATTGCCTGAAGACCCTTGGCAACCAAATAAACATAACAAAATGGACCATAAACAACACCCGCGGCATTGCCGTACACCAGTGAGCGGTTTATCACTAACTCGACTATGTAGGTCAAACCCAGCCTCGTTCTGTTTTCACTTGCGGCTGTTGTTACTTTTGTAGCATGTGGCTAGTACGGCATCTCACATTCGCTAATACATGGTCACTTTCAACTGCCTGAATTCACCCTATGACTTCCCAGTTGTGTGTATAATGTTCAGTTCCGTCAAAATGAACAGATTGTTTGGACAAAAATTCCATCGTAATTAGGGATGTGGCTGATCTACCAAGACAGACTCAGTCTAGGAGGGCCCTTCCCGTGCATTTGAATTAAGTAACAGGCGTGTCCATTGCTCCTACACCAGATCTGTCACCTTCGATTGACAGGTCACTCCCTAAGCTTTTTGTAGATATATATGTGTAAAGGTGTTAGAACACAAGTAAGCGCACAGGATTGGTTGCAAGTGGGTCACGCCAGATCACCCAAGCAACCTAGATTGATGAATGACAAATGTCACCAGGCGCCCAGTGAGTTGGAGACTGTTTATTGAAATAGATTCAGATTTCTGGTTTCACTAGAGTGTAAATTTGTTCATTTTAAATGAAAGCACATGTTTCTTGATCGAATTTTGGTGCTACAGAGGGGCCGCTGATGACAAGGGAGAGGTCACTTACTAATTAAGTTACTCCTGGGTCCACTACATAGAGACACATATTTTCCTTTTCATGTCCTTCTGAATGTCTTGTAAAAACAAATTATGTCAAACTTTGAGCTATAATTTGTCTCAATAAGCCACAAAGAAAGATTTCATTTGCATCACTGCCTATGATCAACAACCATTAACAGAGGCCACACAGGTCACGTGACCACCGTGGCGCCTACTCATTGCCTACAGGCCGACTCCCGCCGTCTGCTGTAGGTACAAGCATGATGAGAAAGTGAAGTACCATAAAGATTGTACTGTGGTAATTTCTTAATCCTGACAGGAAATACCAAGTGTTAGTATACAGGAACCTTCAGAACTGCCCATTCTTACAGCTTTTGAGGGGATATATGTATAATTAAGGATTAAAAAGTTACATTTTCTTAAAATTGACGTAATGAATATATAGTAAAATTCCTGTCATTCATTGAACAATATGTCTGGTTGAAGTTACAATGCAATAAAATTGCTTTATCATGCATAGTAGTGCTGAAAACAAAGAAACCGGGGAAGTGTAAATCAGTCCTATGGCACTTCCCTGAATAAACTAACTAATGAACCTCTACCTCCCTTCAATAAAATGAATGTGACAATGCTGACAATAACAGTACTGTTTCTTGTTATTTTGTGAAAGTTTCACAAGACATATCCACTTTTGGCCTTCATTTTGAGTCTACACATTTGTCCCAGTCAAGATGTGCGTAAGATGGATACTTTTTGTTCCTTCAAAGTATTTTCAATATCTCCATGATAACCATATTTTCATGATTTTTTGTATGATTTTACAATTATGAACTGAATGTTAAAGCGAGAAAAAATAAAAATGCAGTGCTCCTATGGTTGTTTTTGCAGGCTATGATCTAAACTTGTATAAATTGAAGTGTGGGCCAAGTGAGGCTGAATACATGTAGATCTCTCCTTGTCTCGCTCCCTCCCTCTCTCTCTCTCCCTCTCTCCCTCTCTCTCTCTCTCTCTCTCTCTCTCTCTCTCTCTCTCTCTCTCTCTCTCTCTCCCTTACCCCATGAGGCTGATGCATCATGTAAATATCTTTGAATTGAGTTAGGCCAACAGATGGACTGAATTGAATGACAATATTTTTGTACAATACAATCACAAAGGTTGATTATGAATATACTAATGTTGAACCTTAATTATTGAAAAATTAGGATGCAAGGATATAAAAATGAGGCACAACATCATACCACATTCATTTCATATTGGTACGATATGTTGGACAAAATACATGTATTCATTTCCTTACCTGCTTATTAACGAAGTATAGTACCAGCAAATCATATACTTCAATTAAGCTGCATTTCGGGAAAGATGTTGCAAATAAAAAAAAAATACCGCTTACCATGGATTCATCCATTGTATTATAAAGTGACTTGTCTTGTACTGTACATATTGTCTTTAACTTTATCATCACAGTTTGTGGATGGAAATTTTGTAATATGTAAAGGTTCAACTGTTGTCAGATGTATATTGAACAAAAATATTGCATCTTTGCTGTTGTTTCCTGAAGCCTGACATGTAAATACATTACTTTTTATACAACTCTTTTGGGCTTAAATGTACCATATGGCCTATCTATAAGCACTTTATGTAATGTACTGCAGTACATCATGGGTACATATAGCTCCTGATAATAGTTTTAATAGTATATTATTGTGAATCGGAAAATCATGGACAGTAAATGGGTTTCTCTGTAGTTATCATCACAGGACCGTGAGGACGGGTGTTTAAGTGTGTTGTCAGTTGAAATTGAAAACCCGATTATAAGTTCCAGTACCCTTGTACCTGTATTAGATTGATACAGTATGCCATTAACATTTTGCTGTCTGCAACCAGGGCTCGTACTTCCCTGATGCAATGTGCATCTCAGCTGTTTTGTAAATTTAAAACAAACACTAACCTTATTAAGGTTATATGTAGCTGCTATCCCGGGAATGAAGACTAAAACTTGGAATTCTAAAGGAGGCACTCATTTATACAAGTCATACTGGTTTCCCCCTATTCCAGTCTCTACTTTCACCATATTACTGCTTCATTGCTTTCAGCCATCTTTCACATCTGTTCTTCAAAGCAAGGCTCGATGACGTGCGTCTATGTCCTTCCATTATAATGGTATCCTTAACATCTGGATCTTTACTATAACCTTTGGTTTCTATCAGAACCTGCTTTCCCCGAATCATCTCATGATCTGCTTTCATATTTCACCTTGTGAGATCATGATCCATCTGTTGTACTTTTTCCGGCTGATTCCACTTATGCTTCCACTCATGGACTTCTACCTAAAATTCTTACTTTTTCGATTTAATACACCCTATGCTCTTGCTGATCTTGATGATAACTACTGATGCCTAACATCATCTTTTGTGTCTTACAGAAATTTGGCTAATGAGCAAAACATATTCTAACATAGGCTTCTTTTCACCCATATTCCATGTACATTTGCCCCAACATTTAATGTCTATGTTTCCTATCTTCATATTGTATTCTCTTGTGAATGTCAAACGTCTGTTTCCATCCCTATATGTGTTTCTGTCTCCGGCCGCAATTCCATACAAACCATCCCCAATATGTCCTTTCGATTATCCAGCAAGATAAAATGGTATATCACAGTTGCGTCATGTGACTAATCTTCATAAAACTGTTATTTCGATTTATTTGGAAATTCAAGCCCTTTTCCAAGATAATTTGCACCCACACCTACTTGTTGTCTTTCAACTCTGTTCCTATCCATTTCATCCATTCATCACTTTACAATCAGCTTCTTAGTTTTACCTCCCTCCTTTTCTCTGTCCATGCTTACCGTCACCAACACAAATGCATATGTGCTGGGACCTGGAACCATTCCTTGTTCCTCTCTGATACTGATCTCTACAGATGCAATGATGTCTTCTCTCAATATATCCTATCGTCAAGGTACCATTTTTCTTCTTATGTTTTTCTGTCTTCTTATTGCTACTAGTGTTTCTGTTTTGACCACCACTCGCCCCTTGTTGACAGAATGCAATAGTTGTAACTGGCTGCACAGATTCGTGCCTGCTCAATACTATTTTTCTGCCACACCCAATTACTGTAAGCCTGGCATAATCGCCTCATCCCTGGCTTGGTGTAACCTATCCTTACCAAACATCAGCTTCCCAGCAAACACATTTAATATGTCCACAAAATCTTTTTACTGCTGGCTGCACATACAACCCAAATAAAGTGTGAAATGGTGAAGATGTAACGCACTGAGATGTGCTCTAAATAAGCACACTTAAAGTTGCTTGGCACTTCACTGATTTTCAATGTTTGATGAGATGAAGTAGTAACCTTTCCATTATGCATATTCCAAATTGTTTTACATACAAATGTTTGTTTTTATGCAAAAACTGATCCTAGAAAAAAGTCGAAAACTACAATATCGACTCTCGAGTGAATTCATGGTTTGATAACATGGTTATGAAACATGATGGCTGCAAAACCCAATACAGTGAAATATCATCCACCTAAGGGACTGATAAAATGTCGTATTTATAACGGATATAACTAAGTAAAAGGTAAACAACAGAAACATAAATTAGTGGCCATAATATGGAATGGTGACTTTAAGCTGGTCTCAATTCAAAATGTTTACTTTATTTTACTTCAATTATGCACGCAAATGATACTGACTTACTAAGCACGGTATGGAAGCTTAATTTTGAAAACTAGCCCCCAGATTTCATTTTCATATGAATAAAGAGTTTGAAAAGTCATTTACAGGTTTGCTGTGAATAAATTATCTTGAATATAAATAAAACGTTTGATCCTCCATCCTGGACAGAAATAACTACCCCCTCAGCAAATGCCGAGCATGATGAGGATAAACCATCCAGTTAAAAAGTTACCTGGAGTAAACGTCTCAATGTTACCTCTATTTTATTATCCAGGCCCTGTGAGATACGTTTAGAATGAAAAAAGAAATAAAAAACTGCAAAAAAAAGGCATTTTCATTAGTAATAGCAAATTTAATAAGCACAGATTCACTTAAAAACAACGTCCCTTGCTTGAGCTGTTTGATGTATTCAAGCCATCGCATGGCAAAATGCAAAACGATATGTTCCCCAGCTCTTTCAACATTTTGTTTACAGACCACTTTGTCGACAATGAGCAATTGTAGAATTGTAGTCATCTCCGCACATGTAATGCAACAATGTCCTCTTAACTCCCACTGTGCTGGTACCACTTATCAATAAAAAAAGTAATAATTTAAGTATCCAACATATTCACCATTGAGAAAACTCTTGGCTAAAAAAAACACAGTAAAATACCAGCCTTAAGGATGATCGTCTGGTTCAGTGCAATTTTGAAGGTGATTGTAAGGATTCTATCACGCAAGAATCTATACGCATAGAAACTGCCACAAACTATACATTTTTGGAAAGGTAACACACTACTGATCTGTGTTCTGCCATTGTCCTGCGTGTTTGTTGTCCTATGTTTATACTGAGAATAAAGAGGTTCCCATTTAGCTTCCTCGTAATTGAACCGAAATGGGGCGTGATTGTTGGCACTAGTTACAATTCTCACGGGCGCTAATTGTACCTTCTCCAAGCAGTTGGACCGGGCTGCAGTGCGGTTGTGCCACAGGGCATCAGTTTATTTCATTAAAGGTCTGCATCTGCACTAGACCAATCCAGAATAATGACAAACCTCTGTCTCCTAGTTTTAAAATCACTGCTGAACCATCTTAAACTGTTTCCATCAATACCCATTTGCTTTACTTAAAGTTGAAGTCCTTTACGTCATATTCTGTCGAATGCACGGCTCAAATATATAAATATTAATGTTTCATCTTTTCTTTCTTCTGATACCTTACACATAAAATACCTAATGTTTCCAAATGTTGGCACACAGTACAACTACCTTCAGAATGGGCTGACTTTCAACGGGTTAGTAATTCGTCAACTCAGTAGAAATTGAAAATTGCATTAAACACTATTTTTGCGAAATATTTAACAATAAATTAAAGATATACAATGGGAAGTTCTTTTAGTTGTATCAAATTTCTCTTATGGATCGGGAAAACGTTAGCTTTTTTATTTATCGGGGAATAAAGAATTATCAAAAGAACGATCAAGAATGAAAGCAAGTAGTTTAGCAATAGATTCAGTGGTTGCCTGCCGAAGACGATTACTGATGCCCTCAGGATCAGTTGCTTTGTTTATCACTTGTGATATGTCCCTGGCATCGCCTTCACTGGTAGCCTTTTCCCCGAGAGACATGCTTCTGTTAAGCAATTAAAGTTGGTTACGATGACATCGACAATTTCTTCTACGGTACAAAGGCTGGTAAACTATTCTTTAAATACGTGATGTTTCTGAATCCTGTCTGGCACTATTTCATTTTCTTCAACAGATGGATAAACTGAAGATTTGCTACCAAATGCACAAGACAACTGTTTTACAATCTTGCACCATAAGTTAGCATTGGCGCCACTGTCGCCATCTCTCCGTTTTACCAACTTATCCTTGTGCTTTCATATTGCGTTTGTTCGCTCGACTCATCAGCTGCTTTTCCGTGTTCAGATTTCAGGTTATTTTTTTCTTTTGTCCTTACGATTTGCGCAATTATAAGCATGATTTTCCGCCTCTGTGAAGAATAAAACCAGGGTGAATTGTCATGTCTGACCGTAATAGTTCTGGAGGGAACGTCTGTAAATTTGAAAGTCCAATTCTCTGCCAATACATTAGTATATGAATATGGTTCGAAAAACGAGGTCCAGTCAAAATTATTTAAGCCAACAAAATCGCCTTTATCATAGCACCAGATCTTTTGTGCGTTCGATGCCTTTGCGATCCTTCTCCTAACACTCTTCTCTGTTTATTCAGTGTGGGCAGAGTTGAACGCCAGACTACAACGTCTGCCATCTTGGATAAGAAACCAGATTACGGCAAATCTCTCTGGAATTTCTAAGCATTTGATACAATAAACATCATCGCGAATGGTCATTTTGCCGTCTTCTTCCGTAAACACAACTTTACAATTTCACAAATTTCAGCTCTGTAATCCAATTCTTCTTGTTCATTTTGAAATATTGTTTTTGTTTTTGGTTTTTTGAATGTGTTGTGTTTCGTTTTTGTTTTGTTTTGTTTTTGTTTTTTTTTTTTTTTTTTTTTTGTTTTTTTTTTTTTTTGTTTGATGGGGCATTTTTGTTTGTTTATGTCTCTCGTGTCTTAGCCACTTGAACTATAACACCTAAACTACAACCATATTTGTTGATGTTAACATCTGATCTTGCCCATCACTCCCTCTCAGATCATTAACGCAATTCAGCGGGAGCACCACAAATTTTTAGTCTCCCACTACAGAAATGGAATTTTGATTTTTTTCTGAATATAGTCTCTCACGATTTCATTGCGCAAAATCTATTTTAACCCTGTATCCGATTCTGCATCTGAGAATAGAGTGGCCAGTCTGTAACTCTCAAAAGTCAAGAGGGGTAGGAAATGTGTGTAATTATCCACATTTTGTTCTAGTTGTATGATGATCTATGATCACATCATACGACATGGTTAAAAAAACGTACCAAAGTAGCATAATTTCGTTTATGAGCGCCGCCTCTCCAACTGCTGTTTATGCAGCTTGACGTTTACGTCGCAGAGCCTTTGATTTTGTTCGCTTTTTTGCTTTCTTCTGATAACTGTTGTCGGGTTTAAAGTACACTTTCTGGTCTTTACACTACCATGTGAACATCAAAGAACATGATTTAGATTACAAAAAAAACAACATTGTGAAGAACATCGCAAAGGTCCTCAAATATGACGGAAAATTGTCAACTACGTTGTCAGGATGAAGTGCGTTATCAATTGAATTAATGACGTTATTGTTTGAAATTTTTTCCTTAATTTCTTTGGTACGGCATAAAGCCTTAAGATTTTTGCCCATGTTTTGCATCTATTATATACAGCTATTCCTTCAGCAGGACGATTACATAACTTGCACATGAAGTGCCAGAACAGGGTCCGTTGTTTGAGTTTCAATTTGCTCATTCCATCTGTGGATAACTTTAGTGCTATTTACATGTGAATGACTGAGGGATATTTTGTTTTCCTGATTTAATGCGGGCTTAAAAATATGTCATTGTGATATTTCTGAACTTCACGTTCATGATTTGTGCACAACATATCTTGACAATGAATGGCTATCCAAGGTACTACAAAAATCTCCAAAAGTGCGCCACATTTGCTACATGAGTGCGGAAATTTTCTCCAATCGAGAACCGACGTTGGGAAACTGTTGGCTTATTATTGGAAGGATCGGTATTAAAATCACCGCCTATAATCACTCTGTAGATACACTTAGTAGATATTTTTTCCAAAACACTTTCAAATTCTCTAGATTTGTTATTGCTTGTTTCAGTGATAAAATGCATACACACACGAGTATGCTTAGGTATCGGTGGTCTTTGCACAGAGACACGATCTGAAGTAAAACTGACGGGTAAGTTTTAACACCAAAGCTCGTCTTCCATATGATAGTGCAGCCACCGAGAGGTCTCTCTTGAAGAAGTTCCTACTCATTCGTACCTGACACTTGCAAAGCATGGTAATCAGGTATTTTACTTTCAAGTACATGAACTTGTTTGCCAAGAAGCCAATGCTCTTGTAGTAACAAACTTGTGGTCATGTAAGGTAAATTGCACAGATGCTTTTTACGTTAAGGTAGATTGTATAAATTCCCTTCATTGTAAGGTAGATTGTATAAATCCCCTTCATAGTAAGGTAGATTATATAAATTCCGTTTATGCCAAATTTCCGTTGTTGTGATTGTATGGTTTTGTTGTGGCATGAGGTGTTACAGTCTTCTCACAATGCTGTGTACGGTGAGTCAACATTGCGTCTTTTCACAAGGTCCACATTTCGAAATTACCACTCCTTGCCTCTGCCTTTCAATACCCAAGAATTGACCATGTAGCCAGCAAAAGAAACTATTATGGCATGGTTGTTGGAATCATAAGGTCCCATTGTGTGTGATCTTTGGATGTCAGACAATTTCATTTATGGTCCCAATTGTTCCTTGTCTAGAGTTAATATAGTTGTCTGTACCCTTGGGTGAACTTAGGTCAGTGTTTGCCTTTATACAGATGAATTTCAAAACCTACAAATGCAATATTCTTCAAGATCCTTCTGGCTACATTGCCATCGACATAAATATTTGCTGTCTTGTTTTCTAAAGGCTAATCCTTTCTCTTTTTATATGATAAGATTTTTACCTCCAGAAGTAAGAGTTTTGTAGCATTATCGAAAATATGCTGTTTGTTTCCACACGCCTTTTTCGTCAGGTCGTTAATATTCTCTCTCATCCTTTTTAATTGATTTTTAACCACCTTGGTCACTACTTTCTCCTGGCTAGAAAGCACTTTGCAGTAGTACGTCCCGAATGTACTCCAAAGTAAACTCGTACTTCAACTTAGAAGTTCACGGTACCCCCAAAAGGGAAATGCTTGGTTTTAATGGTTTTGTGACCACCTTTGTTAGCAGACGTGTGTATGTTGTCCTGGTTTTGGGTACCGGTGACGATGCTGTAGTCTCCCAGTAAAAACTGGCGAGGTGTCTGAATCCAATCAATCAACCAATCAATAAAAAATAAATAAAAGAAGGTCTTATATAATGCCCTATGTCCACCTTGAAGTCGATCACACGTACACACAGAGATAAATAAATAAATAAATTTATATATATATATATATATATATATATATATATATATATATATATATATATATATATGTGTGTGTGTGTGTGTGTGTGTGTGTGTGTGTGTGTGTGTGTGTATGTATTCGTACACATATCATAATCATCCTATTAGTAACGTGACATGTTAAAGCCATATACTGCTTGTATGATATGTGATATATCAAACGACAACTGAATGAAATCCATAACTGGCGTTTATAACCACGTTCCTAGAACATCGATAGTGCTACATAACCCCTTTTGGTAAAATGTGTGCTAAGCATATCATCTCTAGTCAGACATAATTCTTGGACAAAGGCACTTCTGTTCTGAAAATATCGGTTGATGTAATGCTGATCATGGTCTGTATGACATATTTTTTTATTTATATTTTCCAGATTAAACTGATCAAATCCATATTTTTTTCCAGATTAAACAGATCAAATACATATTTTTTCCAGATTAAACTGATCAAATCCATATTTTTGGAAATATAATTGCGGAAATTGCATACCAAAAGCTGACTATCTTCTCGAACAAGGAGGCCATAAATACTAATAGGTTAGTATCATCATCATCATCGTCGTCGTCGTCGTCATCATCACCGCCGTTGTCATCATCATCAGCATCACCATTATTGATAAGCTTGAAAAAAATTCGACAAATTGTTTATGTAGCATTTCAACAGGGATATCTTGACAGATATTTGATAGCAAAGTGTATGAACTCTGTTGGAAATTTCCCACTTGAGCCGCATAGTTTTTATCAATGCAGTGAAGAATTGTCGACTTCATCTTGTGACCAATACCACAATTGATACACGTGGATGGGCATGCAGTACGTTTTGAGTAAGATGTATTTATCATCTGGGAAAGTCATACCAAACAGAGATATCACTATGATGACATCAATTTCAAACGTCTCATGGATGTATCTACACTGCTGTCTGGCACTTTTTACATATTGTATGACCAAAGTGCTCTACCTCATAGGCTTTACACATCAGGGTTTTGCGCAAATATATGTCTATATTAGAATAACCATTATCACGTGCCACATATTACATACTTCGATTTAGAGGGTTGGAAGTCATACCATATTTCCGAAAAAGTTTTGAGCAAACTTTGGCATTGAGATCAATAATGGAGCAAGACGTACACATCATCAGCATGTGCCAGGGCTCCCAAAACGTGGCCCATATAGTTCTCAAACCTTGATTGTTTAAGACGTTTCAACAGTTCATCAATATATGAGAAAAATAGTATAGGAAAAATGACTCCTTTTTGCGTCACACCATATCTACACTGAAATGAATCCCAATTCTTTACTACCCAACCTTGTTTCGGAGCCTGTATCTGTACATGTCTCTGTGAGTAGCGGCTTCTTGTCTAAGCTAAATATTCAGCAAATGCAACCCACATAATAATGAATGAATATGAACTTGACAAATGATGAATTAGGGTTGATAAGTGAAATTTTGGTTACAAATGCAAAGCTTCAATATGTATAAAGAATACCTAATAAACCAAACATAATTACTAAATTTGTATAAGAATAATTTGACTTACCCCTGCCAATTTGTGGCCAAGTGCTCGGGACTGCCCTTGACGGACCTCCGGCCCAGGAATTAATGTTTAAAAAGAATGAATGAAGTTTATGATAATTGAGTTAATACTGCCAATTTCCGAGCAAGCGCTTAGGACAGCATATGACTGACTCCTGGCCCTGGTGTGGGACAGCTGAATTGAGTAGTTTTTGTTTTTACATTGAGTGACTGCTAGCTTAAAGTGCCAAAAAGGTGAATATTAAAACAGAATGATGCCAAAACATAAAATAAGTGGCTTTTATACATACACATTTATTTGTGTACATATCAAGTAATAGTCGATTCTTATAGGGCAAAAGCTTCGTTTTAACAGTAGCAGAAATAACTAAACATAGTCAACTATGTAAAATGATTTGGTATCGTCTAAAAATAAGAGATGCACATTTATTTCCAGGACTATTACAGTAATTGATACATTCAAATATCACAAAGCTAAACAATGTGTAATAGATCTTTCAGCTATAAACCGAAAATGAAGCTCACACAAATTTAAACCATCACAACTATTGTTGACAATTACCCAGCCCATTCACTTGTCATCTTGTTGTTGAGACCCATGTAATTATTTAATTTAAGTCTCTCGCAAATTTCAACTTTATACATCGGGGAATAAATTACCGAGGGGCTTTGAGATAATTATCTGAACAAAAGCCAAGTTTCTAGAGATATGTCGAAAGCAGACATATATAAATAGTTACAGTTTCTGTTACATTACTAATATGATCTGAAAACTGCCCAAGATCGCCATTCATTTTTTCAAATGGTATGTTGCTGAGTTGGCGCTCTCTACCATTACATAACAAAAAAACTTTATGATTTGTATTATAATTTTACTCAGTTCGTGAATCCCACATCTTGATTCTAGCATACGTTCTTCATCGTATGAGACTGGGCTATATAAGGACATGTATTTATCCACAAAAAGATATGAAATGTCCGCAGAATCGCAAATGCCATCAATCATGCTAGACCAGCCATGACAATTGCTTTTACATTTTATCTCGTTTCCACAGCATTCCAAAAATCTTTACGTGGGTCTGTTGTCATGGCATTAGCTAGTCTATAACCAATACGTATGTTCTTAATCTGCTTAACGTGCATCAGTGAATAATGATGTTGTGAACGAGTTTTATTCTGTATGAGAGTTTCTCAAATTCTCAAGTCTTCAAATGGGTAATTCTTGCTTTTACAGATTTTAAGCCAAACGCATAATTCCTGTAAGTTTGCTACACCCCAGACCTGATTTATTTTGATTTGCTTTGGTGTACAGAAGGCATTTTAGTGCAACATCAAGGTATGCACTAAGAATACCATAGTGAAATGTCTGAATATCCATATTATGACCTTGATACAAAATATTTTATATATATATACTTTAAGATATTGCATCCCAAGAAGCATTTAAATTGTTAAGTTTATTATGGAGGGGGCTTTTATATTCAATGATATTCGCAGCCTTAGATACTTGCCATAATGTTTTGTTTTCTCAAAATCTGACTCATATTCACTGTATGAAATAGGCCAATCTAACACAAGCCTCACAGGTGAATTACTAAAAAAAATTAGTGTCCCAAGCGGAGTTTCAAAATGCCTCGCTCGCGTCATGAGGAAAATAAGCTTCATCGTGATATGAATCGGCATAATGGAAACATACGTAAGGATACTGCATGAATTTCATCGATATTGCTCATATGATAAAGCACAATCAGCAATTACAGCTGGTCAACTGTGGGCACAACAACAGCGCACTGCAGTTTACTGCTGCTGACTGAGGCGTATTAACCTGATGAATATCTTCTCACACTTTATTTCAAAAATCTGTAGACCAAAGTGCAAAAAAGAAATAAAATCAGAGACAGATTAAATGACCTGACTATAGGTGTTTTACTCCTAGATTCGTTATATCAGCTCGTGACTTGGATAGATTGTACCTTCTGTTATTAATCCCACTGGAAGAAAACATGATCTTGAGGAATAATTTTTCCGACTTATCAGATCATTGACCCTCCTATACTTATGTCGGCACCCATCTAGATAGTAAGCGCCCCCTCCCGCCCAATACATACAAGTAAAAACTAATGACCATAATTTTTTGTTACTTTTTTATGCAGATATTAATCAGGGAGATATTATGCAAATGCTTGACCATTATTTGATTCAAACCCCAATAATGATATGAAACCTTAGAAAAGGTTTTACGTGAAGCTAAAGAAAAGTATCTTCCAAAAAAGACTGAAATTTAACAAATATCAACATTAAAACACCCCCTGGATCAGTGCTGGGATCCTGAGATCCGCAAAGTACCGTAATAATCTTTATAAAAACTAAACTCTCAAAAGTACGGCGCGAATTAATCCTGAATTTGACACCATAAAACAAAAGGTTAAAACATTCCCTACTTATATATTGTAAAATAACATAAATTTACTGAAAAAACAAACCAACATATCAAAATTTCAAATTTTCCAAAATTTAGAAGTAACAGTAAAAAAACTTGAGATACCATTAAAAGTGTCCTAAACATGAGGAAAAATAAGACAAAAATTCTCTTCATAACTGACATTGTTTCATAACTAATAAACAAATATTTGCAAATAAATTTAACACGTTGTAAAGAAAACATTGGTTTTAAACTGGCAGCCAAAATTGATGCATCTAATACACCCCCCCCCCTTCTTGTTTAAATGACCATATTGAACACATATATTCCTTTAGGCCATCGACAGACACAGAAAATATAATAAAAGATTTCAAGCGAAAATCAAGAACTGGATATGGTAACTTATTGAAGAAACTTTTAAAGAACCTAACTCTTGCTCTTGCCGCACCACTTACTACCATCATTAATCAGTCTTTAACAGCTGGATTGTTTCCTAACAAATTAAAAATTATTAAAGATGTCCCTTTATATAAGAAAGACAACAATATCCTTTTACAGAACTGCCGGTCCATATCTGTACTTCGTGTGACATCTAAAATTTTATAAAACGTGGTTTAGAATAAATCATATGACTATTTCACCACACATTTCTTCTTTTACGGTAGCTAATATGGTTTCATGAAGATGCGGTGCACTGAAAAGGCAGCCCTTGACAAAGAATTACTCAAACCCTAGATTCCGGCAAATTACCCATGGGTGTATTTTTGGACCTATAAAAGGCATTTGATACTTAAGATCACCAAATTTTCTATAAAAAAAGAGATATTATGGCATCACCAGTATCACAGCACATTGCTTTCACGATTATCTTGAAAACAGATTCCAATTTGTTCAACTTGATGTAGTCTGTTCTAAATCATTCCCTATGAAACTTAGAGTGTCACAAGGATAACTTCTTGGTCCTCTTCTCTTTATTATCTGTACAAATGATATTCATATTACATCTTCAAAATTTTAACCCATTCTTTATGGTAACGATACTACCCTAATCAGTTCATTATGTTCCATTTCGTTCACTACTGCCAGCTATAGTAATGTCCAGGATACGTCAAACAACATAAACACACAGAGCTGAATAAGGTTTATAACTGGCTAGCAGCAAATGAGCTATCATTAAACATATTGAACGCCAAGTATATGTCATTCCATTTCCATCAAAGAAATATCAATCATAATCTGGAGTTAAAAATAAACAACATTTCAAATAGCCAGGACTGAACGGTTTTATTTTCTAGGGTTGGCAGTCCAAGAAAATTTTATTTGGAAACCCAATTAATCTTAAAATTTATTGGAATTTGCAAAAGACTACACAAATATATTCCAACTACTATTCTACTGTTGATGTACAACTCCCTATGTCTGTTCCATCTCAACTACTTTATTCTTCAATGGAGCCTCTCATGTGATCGCATTTTTTGTTCTATATATGTCTTTTTTTCTCAGAAAAATTCAATGCTCATACGGATCCATTCAAAAAAAAAAACACCAGACGTGAGACTATAAAACGAACAACAGTACGCTGAACTTTATAATATTAAGGTCTTAGATTGTTAACTTCCTCAGTATAACTTGCTGGTGAGATCATTATTGGTTCAAAGGTCTATGTACAGAGAACCTGTTTTTTATGTTTTGCCCCTCCCAAAACAGAACCACCTGTAGTTCAACAGAAAATGGGGCTTTTTCAGCCGCGGCTATGGCTAATAGTGGGGGTATATCTGTGGACCAGTTTGCGGATTAATTTTGTTCACATGAGTATTCCCTCGTTTCATTTGAATGTAACTCTCATCATGCCATGCAATTGTAGTTATCAAAGAAGTCACTGACATACACTTTACATTTATTGTTTCAGATGGTGCAAAATTTATTGCCAGTATCTCAGCAATTGGGTGATAATTCAGAGCACATCTAGACGTCCAGATCTGCAGCTCTAAACCTAAAAGTGTTTTCGAGGCTGTGCTCGGTTTTTGTGGGAGTCGTCTCCACTCAACATTCTCCTTGTTTTATGGACCAGTGAAAGAATCAGTGCGACCGAGGCTCAAGCAGTTCTCAAACGTTGTTACAATGAACACAACAGCTTTTGCTACCCATACAGGCCAATATGGACCACCAAGCAAACATTCGACAGCGTCTCCCTCTGTCCTCAACTACGTTATACTGGTACCAATGATTCTGGCGATTTTGACTACCTGCGTGGCTAACGTTGTGGTTATTGTCTGCGTCCGTGTAAACAAGAGACTCAGAACTATATCTAATTTATACGTGGTATCTCTGGCAGTGGCTGACTTCATCGTCGGTTTAGTTGTCATGTCCTTCATGTCCATATACACGCTGAATGGATTCTGGCCTTTAGGTGCAACATTATGCACAGTGTGGGCTAGTTTTGACTTCTCTTGTTGCACAGTCTCCATGATACATCTCTGTCTCATTGCGTACGACCGTTATAATGCCATGGTGCGACCATTACAGTACATGCAACGCAAGACCCGACACATGGCTATCTTATTTATTGCTATGTCTTGGGTGGTTGGTGTACTTGTTTGGGTGCCCCCCATTGCCTCCATCAGAGCACAACAAGTTGCAGATGGCTCAACACCTATTGATGACTGCTACTTTATGCCAGAGAAAACGTACGTCCTCGTCCAAGCAATATGGGTATATTACACACCCATGCTGACCATGCTGTATCTTTATTTAATGTGTTTGTGGGTCCTGCACAAACGAAGTAAGATTGTCATAGGTGTCACCAACCAAGGCAGCACCAACAAAGTATCTTGGATAGTAAATCCGGGCGAAGAATTTGCAGATGAATCTGTATCATGTGAGTCAACAGACTTAACAAGAGTAAGTGGTCGTGTGCAACCAAGTTCACTTCAGGGGGGTACCGGAGAACCTGGCCAGCAAAATGCTGATAGCAGATCTGACACAAGACCACACAGGACAAGAGGAGAGAGTAAACGAGAACTACATCTTCGGTGTCTGCGCACGCTCGGTATCATAATGTTGGTTTTTCTGATTTGTTGGCTGCCATTCTGTCTGTTCTGGCCTATAAGTGCCTACTGTCCAACATGTATTTCGGCAAAAGTATACGAATATTCGTATTGGTCCGCCTACATTAATTCCACGTTGAATCCACTGCTCTATTTTTTGGCAAATAAGGATTTCCGAAGAGCGCTGTATAAACTAATCATGTGTAGATGCTCTTGAAGGTACAACATGACCCGTTGGATATATTTATTGTGATTGCTTACATAGCACACATTTAAGATCTCACTGGTCTTTATCGCCGTATCCCTGTCTCGAAAGCAGTCGGTTATTTTTATAGCGAAGATGTACCATCATATGATTAACCACCTGAGATCAACACAGACACTATACATTTCTTGCTTCCTGACCAATGGGCACGTAGTATTTAAGGGTCATATATATGTGTATATATATATATATATATATATATATATATATATATATATATATATATATATATATATATATATATATATATATATATATATATATATATATATATATACATACATACATGTGTGTGTGTATGCATGTATGTATGGATATGTATGCTTATTTTCATTTCTGTGTATTTTTCTCCACTTTGGTGTGGATCAAAATTGTTTAAATTATACAAAATGAAAAATATGTGATATATGTAAAATTCATATACCTACGTAGAGCAAAAAATGCAATGGGAAGTTTGGATACAGACATAGGCCTATACTGGAGTGTGCGGCAACAACGAAAGCAGCGCGCTCGCACACGAACTGCTCCAGACGAAATAGCAGACCCACATGCGCAGGGAAGTGTCGGAACCATACCACATCATGAACGACATGTTGAAACGGGGACCTGTATTGACAATATACACCATGACCTAATAAAAGTCTACTGTACACTAAATTGAAAATAAACAGAAATGCTGTAAAAACTGATGCCTGTCATAAGTGATTCAATGATTTGGTCGTTACAAATTCATTATTGTGGAACGAGATAAAAATAACATTCTTGCTCGTGCCACCAATGACCGTTAGCTGGGTAGCAGGGGGTTGGGGATGGGATGGTAGTGGTGTTATGAGAATGTAAAGTGGAGATGATTACGAGCCTGCTTGACAGTCTCACATCAATGCATCCAGGTATCAACAGAAAACTAGAAGAGCCTGGTTTACTCTGTTCTTAAGTTAATAGTCCCTGTTTTAGCTAAAAAAAGCACTGAGCTTTGGAATATAACAGGCAAGCAAATGTAATCAACCGCATAAAGCGGATGCGCTGATCGACCGAGGCTGATAAAATAAAAATCATTGCAGACAAGCCAGCTTGCTGAGTGGGGATGAATATACCCCGAGTCACTAATTAACAGCGGATTGCAAACATTTTGGTTTCAGGAAGTCTCATGAAAATCGGCAACTTCTATAAGATATGCGATACTCATTTCAGATGAAAAACGTCCAAAAATGCCTCAAATTAGTAAGAGAGAAACAAAGACACGGACAGGTAGCACTACTCACATTCGTTTATATCAATCCAAACTTTTTGGACATATGAATTATCCTAGCCAGTGTCCTACCCACGCTGTTTAACTGTATTCTCAAAAGTATCCAACTGAATTGTGCTCCCCAAACGCTCCTCTCTATTTAGAAGGCAATTCTAAGTATAGCTCTCTGGAACAAACAGCTTAAACGATCAGCCGAGACCATGGGCCATGACCTTACCGCATAATATATACCAAGTATAGCCAAGGCAGTCGGGTAAGCCGGCAGAGTCTTAAATAGGAGAACCATGTGCTCCCAGTTGTTATAAGGGAACATGTCTCCTGACATGATATTGTGCAAAGTAGGGGTCATACGTAGCCGGGGTCGATCAGTAATTACAAAAAAAATGTGTCAAATTCTGCAAGTTTGTCAGGCCGTTCAAACACTGTCTTTACTCGGAATTTGTGAAAATTAACACTGATGTGTCTTCTTGCCAACTCCATAGTCAGAAGTGTCTCTTTTTGATAAACGTGCCTTATCTCACAACTCTCAATGCAAATTCCCCCCATCATTCTTGCCTTCAAGATGAATGCTACAAATTCACACAGTTATATCCACTTTGCTGGAGAAATTCTCAATGTCATGCGACGATAAATACATTCCAAATTTATCCTTAAACCACTAGAATCACATCATCATGAAACTCTTTGCCATGATAAGACCAATGACCCTATATCGAAAAGGACTGGGCACTTGCTGTCAATGCCGCCACACAATGACATCCAGTTCTGGGTTCAAGAAAAATATAAACAGTGTTTCAGAATGTTAACTCCCCTTAAATTTCATTACTTTTCATTGCATTCCCAGCATGTGTCATTTCAAGCTATTTCAGACCTATGCAATTTTCGTGTCGCTTTATGTCGGCTGCAGAATTTTTTCATAATTTTTCTTATAGAAGCATAGCAAAGAAATTTCCGTTTTCTTTTTTTTTTTTCTGATAACCATACCAGAATATACATATTATGACTGGAAAGCCCGGTAAAAATGCAAAATGACACATATGCTTCTGAGGAGCGGTGGTCGGAAAGTGTACTTTTGAAGCATTTCGAACGCAAACATACACCTTTGTTAAGAATGGTCCACAAACGGAGTTCATACATTCCTTTCGCACAGTCCGTTTGATTTGTTCAGTTGTATCGGATGACTGCATTACCTGGAAGTGATGAAAACCAATTCATACGCAGAATGTACTATGCATTGTGTTGTGAGTAAATGCTGCATTAAATGATTAACAAAGTAGAGATATAGTTGTACTTATTTATGATAAAATCGACTTTGTTGTAATTTCTCAGGTATAGAATAAAAAGAAAATCACCCGGATCGTCGGTTGTAACAAAACGAATACTATCGTCTGGATCGCAATACCTCTGCGTTTCGCGCTCAGGCAAGGCGGTGCACACTGAGATGTCTTTTGTACCGGCGACATGCTGGTATTCGTAAACACACACACACACACACCTACCTATCATGTGTACATATCTACGGAAGCCCATGAGTCAACCTAATATCACATTTTTTGTCATAACAAGATTTTGTTCTTGTTATAACAATATTTTTGCTTGTCATGACAACTTTTTTTCTTGTTATAACAAGAATTTTTTCTTGTAATTACAACTTTTTTCTTGTTGTAGCAAGATTTTTTCTTGTTATAACAACTTTTTCTTGTTATAACAACTTTTTTCTTGTTATAACAACTTTTTTCTTGTTATAGCAAGATTTTTTCTTGTTATAACAACTTTTTTCTTGTTATAACAATTTTTTTCCTGTTATTACAACTTTTTTCTTGTTATAACAACTTTTTTCTTGTTAAACCAATTTTTTTCTTGTTATACCAAGATTTTTCTTGTTATAACAACTTTTTTTTGTTATAACAAGAGTTTTCCTTGTTATGCCAACTTCATTTTTATTATAACAAGATTTTTTCCTGTCATAACAAGATTTGTTATTTTGCATAACAGTGAAATATTGTATCAAATATTACCATTTACCCATTAGCACTGCTTGTTACGAAGTGGTTTGACAACTAAGTAAGTGAGGCATTTCTTTTATTGACACATGAGGTCACTGGTGACCTATTTGTCGTAATACATGTGATGCAGATATTGCAATAACCGTGTTCATATGGCACACGTACATAACTATTTCCATTAAACCGTTCTTTTGACGAATGGGGATTTAGTCGAGTGGATATGTGCGTTTTCCATTTCAGCTAGGCGACTGGTGCCAAAGGTTGCAGGTTCGAGTCCCGCTCGTTCGGAAGATAAAATCTATATTTTCGGCATTTCCTTAATGCTGGTGGATTTGAGTCCCCGATTGTGGAAATTATATGCCGACCCAGTACATATACTGCATAACCGTGTTTTTATGGCACTCGCACATAAGTACCTCCACTGAGCCATTCACTTTTAAGGACAGGTAAGACACCAAAAACCTTTGCATGGCCGATTTTGAGATTTTCACGGTTTTGACAAGATGAATGTCTTTTCTATTAGTTGTCAAAATTTCAAGCTTTTTACCAAGGGTAGAAATATGAGAAAAACGCCAAAAACCACACAGTCATGTAGACATCAGAACGTTCATGTGTCTTACTTTTGGTTTTCAGCCGCCAAACGGAACAATGCCACCCGCAATCATACTTAACAGTCTATCACGTGGCTGCAGGTAGCAACGGCGAATGGCAAAAGGAGAGTGGTATCACGGCGGCAATGCAAAATCAGGCGGCATGCCTACAGTATGTTTGTGGGCAGGGAAAAGATGCAAACATGCTAACATATCTTAGACTTAGTGGTTTACATTATAGTTATATTGCTTGTTTTGCGTTCTAATGAAGGGAGACTTTAAATGTTCAAAAGGAGCGGGAATCGTCAGACAATGTCCCTTCAAAGGCCGTGCCGCGATGGATTACCCCAGTGGTCCTGCACACCAAAGACAGGCGGGGGAAAATGGCACTTTAATCAACAATACCCACGTACATAATAATATTTTATCGAAACCCAGGGATGAGGAAATAAAAGTACAAATAACACATCGAAATGAGCATGAACGTGAACAACAGAGAAAACACACAAAATAGCGTTACAAAACTTGGGTTGGAAAGAGAAACGAATCTAATTGAGAAAATAACTACACAATAATGACAAGCTAACTAAGTAACGTGTACAGACAAGTCTAACAAGCTAACTACATAAAGTATACAGATAGGAGTAAATACAATAAAACACTATCCCTAAAAGTGGGATGAAGAGGTAGGGAACGGAAGACCAAACCCGCCATTGGTCCACTGACCACGAGCGGCCGTAGGCTGCCCCACCGAAACAAGGCAACACAACTTTCCTTGCCAGGCTTGAGGTCACGGGCCCAAAAGGCCGCCTCCATACCCTCCATCGGTCCACTGACCGCGAGCGGCCGTAGGCCGCCCACCGAAACATGGCAACACAAATTTCCTTGCCAGGTTTGAGGTCACGGGCCCGAAAGGCCGCCTCCATGATGTCACACTTTGAAACCAGACTGTCACTGTCGCCATTTGACAGATCGTTGAATAATATTTTCCGTACTTCAAAGGCTCTTTTTTTCATGTGATTGGCCAAGAATTGATTGACAACCTTGCCAAATGTTAAGGGACGATGTTTACTACGTTTTGTACAAATGTCAGCTCAACTTGAGCAAAAGTTATTGTTTCAGAGGCAAATGATCAACATCAACAGCCTTTGAAGCTTGTTCTCTCGGAAAGGATAATAGGACGAGAACCCCACCTAAGAATGATAATTCCAAGAAAACGGCTGGGCAAAATTAAGTCTGGTTAACGACTTTTGATTCTGTAAAGTATGAACTGCAAAAACAATTCACCGATTTTCTAAATGAAGAAAATGAACATCCTGAAAATCAAAGGGAAAATTGAAACGTCAAACTTTGAGGATGGATAACAGAAAAACAAAATCAAACATAAAAAGTCACAGCATACATTTTTGTTGCCAATATGTCAGGATTTAGATGCAAGTGTAATTATGATTTGATCACAAATAGTTAGTGACTTCTTTCGACATTTATGGGGCGGATGCTTTGCGGTCAACTTTCAATTGTTTATTCAACATTTAACATCACAGACATCCAAATACGGGGCATATAAATTCTTTGGAGTATGAAGATTACACACATATATGATATGTTATCCTAACGCAAGTACATTTGGAGCTAGGATTGACTATAGTGGGATTTATTTTTGGTGTCTTACCTATCCTTAAGAATGGGGATTTGGTCGAGTGGATTTGTGCATTTCCCATTTCAGCTAAGACAAGTCGATGAAATATTATGATACAGTATGCACCATTAAAAGTACTGTCTAGATTATCCCATGGCAGTGGTCGATTTTCTCTGTGGACCTCTCTGCTTTGGTGTATCGAGATTCTTTTACAGGAATTTCCTCAGGCAGAACAGTACATTAGGGTCTTTTGTAGACATTAAAGTGACAAACTCATCACCTGGGAGATATTGTTCTGAAGCCCTCTATGTAAAAAGATCTCTAGCTTTAAACAATATGCATATCGTACAGGTTACCAGGTACTCGATAATAGTTAAAAAGCTCGTGTTGATATTTATATTTCGTTTTGAAGTTGACATGATAATCTCGTAAGACGTAAATGTACTTTACTATAGAAGCATGTCGAGGGTGTCTGTGTTCGTATATTTGGAAAGCTACTTTAATGCTAGAAGCTTCACCACTTCGAGATGGATTTCTAAAATCTTCAGTTACATGCACCTTAAACGCTGCAGTAGTTTATAGAATGAGAGGGGAAGCACATAAAAAACCAGAGTTTCGCAACAACCTGCGTCTTTTACGTCACTGGCTCCTTTTTTTAGAATTCGGAACTATAAATAAGTTCTAGACTTCTGGTTCGGTCGATGAACCCTGCGTTCAGTGATATACTCCTAGCAAACAAGAACAAAAACAAAACAAAAACAAAAGAGCACACAAAAAACACAGATTCCCGCATTTGTCAATATGCGGTATGTGTGTAAGGATGTGTGTCGGAAGTTTGTTTATATTATTGTGCCAGTGGTTTCATTGCCTCTTTTGGAAGAATATGGTAGTCAAGAAAACGACCTTTTTATTTGTTTGAAGGCTGCACGCATCAGTCGCGGGTGTGATCACCACGCTTCTGTAAGCAAAAAATCAGGACCCTCTTTGGCATGCTCCTGGTAAAGCTTGCCTATCTTGCCCAGGAGAATTTGGTTCCACTGGCCTGTTAGCCACTGTGTCATGATCAATTGGTCCAAGGTGGTCGCAGGTCTATGAATATACAAAGATTTGATTGCCACATTCATGTCTGTGGAAATTGCACTGTTCAGTAATTCACAAAACCCTGGTTTTGTGAATTACTGAACGTAGCCAAATCCCTGATTTTTGTTAACAAAACCATAGGTTTTATCACAAAACCCTGGGTTTTGCTTTGTTATTAAATTTTGACAAGATTTTGGACAAAACACAGGGTTTTGTGAATCACTGAACACTACCACTTCCATAAACGTCCTGCAGGAGCCAAGTCATACACATGACTGTGTTACAAAGCGATATCACACACACAGACTACGAGGACTCGATCCACTAGAATGTTAAATTAATTAACATAGTGTGAAAGTGACACAATGCTATCATCACTGTTATTACTTATTATCTACATGTATGGTATATCACAGCATACTACTATACGATACCAACATTTGAGATGGGTGTAGTGTAGCGGTATGATTACAATACAATTTTATTCAAACCTTTGATCTGTTGAAAGTGTTTAACCTTATTATGCATGGAAATTGTAAAAACATCACAATAGAAATTTTTAATGTAGACTTCAATTCATAGTATTGTTCCCTTACTTGACGACCTAGACCATCCCAGTTATGTTAAATGGGGACAGGTTAGGGAATTGGGAAGGCCATGGCAAAATTTGGATGTTGTGTTGCTGGAGATAATCGTACAGTATGTAGTCATGTACGGTCTTCCTGCAACAGTAGCCTATAATGTTGCTGGAACCATTCGGCTGCTGTTGGCAAGACTTCATCCACAGAGGTCCAGCTAAGGGTCTTCCCTCCATCTGAAAGTCTTGGGTCTTCAAGATCCAGCTTTGCTGTTGCGTCCTTTTGTGTTTTAAAAGCGGTCCCACCACCTGTGTACCACTGACTTTTGACAATATCACACTAGGAAAGGCCAGCCTCCAACATGCCAATGATCTTGCCCATGTCGAATTCCCATAGCATTATGCAATCACCTTGATCCTTGTGTTGCCAGTGGCCTCATAAAGCCCACAGGCACCAAAATACTGGACACATTTTTCGCACCTTTGTAGCTGTACTCTTTTTTCCGGGACATATTTTGTGACCACCTAGGCATATTCTAAGCTTTCCTGTCCATATTATATAGCAATTCTTGTGACACTCCTATTTTCCGCACAAACTAATATTTAAAGCAGCCCATGTTAAGCCAATTGGGGGTGCTCTTTTCTTTTCCTTTATTTTTTGGGACAGGAGCATATTTGTTCAGTGATTGTGAAACACTGATACGTCAGAATCACAGCATTTTTGAGGATATATAATATACGTTTAGATCAATGCATTATAACAAATGTATTCCGATGAATGTTGCCTTTTTATTGAATTCAGAACTGTTTCATTAAAAACGTGCATGGATTGCAAACGTATCACCAAACAAAGCAGAAAATGGGGTTTTATGGTTGTTTCAGATCCCATATCACCTTTGTTGAATAATAAATATTTAAGGAAAAAAATACATTATCCATATTTTCTTTTCCCACAACCGTCTATTTGACTGCAATGTAAACTTTGCTATTTCTCTTTGATTGGCATGTTTTGCAAATAAGTGAAGATTACTGTGGTGGTGTACTTTGTGAGGAATGCGGTGTACTACTGTGTTAATAACATCATTGCAACAATACCTCCCGAACAATGCTGATAATAAATTTGAGCCTGTAGACGTCATAAACTACAGAGATGTTTCTCCTTCCGTGCAGCCTCCTTGGTTAAATGCATTTTGAACGCTGAAAGAGTCATTTTATTCTCAATACTAAATATTGGTGAACACATGAAGCTTCCCATAAACATGCAGCACTGTGTCATCTTTCAATCATAGTAAGGTTCTGCATTGTTGGTCAAAAGGGAGTCAATATATCCAAATATGCACTTTATCATGCAATATGGTACTTTTGGATGTAAATGCTAAACCTCTACTGCGTCTACTTTACAGTGCAGAAGAACCACAAATGACCAAGTCTAAAACTAGGCACAATAGATGGGACCAAGAATTGAGCAAGGGGATAAGGAGCGGGGGGTGGGGCTTGAAATAGCAGAGTGAGTCATATAACACTTGGGAAATCCCCAGGACTAGATGGTGTGTTGAGCGCATTTGCCAAGTAAGGATCAGAAAAATTGCTGGAAAGTATGTGGTGGCTGTTTGACAAAGTGTGGGAGACAAGGAAATCATCAGGGCAGTGGAGATGACTGAGGATGACTTGTATCCCACACAAGGGGTCAGTTGTGCAGCTTGATCAGTAAAAAGGAATCGTAGCAGCATGAAACATTGGGGAAATTTTTGCACGTACGATGCACAAAAGACTGACGATGGTAGATGGAAGAGAATACATGCTTGGGGACATCTAGAGCTATCTACTGTTTTGTTCCTCAAATATCTAGTCATCATATCACCCTTGGAAGAAATAATTTTTCCAACACGTTTCATTACTATGTGAAATTGGGTACTTTTTAGTATTATACAATATATATTCTATCAAATTATTGTCGCATTAACATGCACTGTATTTTATATATGGGCCTGATGGTCTGAAAAAAAGTTACTTATCTTATTTTATCCTTATCTAGAATGGTTTCGGCCTGGCAGAAGAGTTGTTGATCATGTTTTTACCTTGTCTCAATTATTAAAAATGGCAAGGAAATAAAAAGAAAGGTGCATATGGCATTTTTTTTGTATTTGAAAAACACACGATAGGGTGTTAAGAGATGCGGGCGAGAAAATTGGAAAGGTTAGGCTTTGGGGCAGGATTTTGGAATTTTTGAAAGCCTTGTATGCAGATATAAAGTGAATGGTGAGTCTGGGAGAAATAGAATGGGAGGGAGCGGAGGTGTGTAATGGGTTAAAGCAAGGCTGTGTATTCGTATTCATTTTATTATTATTCAGAAAGTCATGCTCTTGACAGAAGCGCTCAATTAAAGGTGGCGCTGTCCACTGAACAATGGCTTCTCATTAGCATACACATAGGAAAGGTATATCTGTGAAATACAATTCTTATCTTCTTTTCTACACGCCCACGCCTAGCCATAAGAGCTCGCTGACGCTCGTTAATATGTAATGGGTGTAGCCCAAAAAGCGAGCGAAGCTTTTGACAGTTTTGTCGGGTGGGGGTGAACGCCGGACCGGACTCAGTCCGGGCCGACCCATTCATATTGCAATGCGTCGTACAACCTGAGTCATTCTGGTCAGGTCCAAGTTCAAAGTTAACAGTGACATGACCTGAATGAAATAAAGTAGCTCTGGTTGTGCAATCAGAAAACAAACTTCTTTGCAGGGCATGCAAGTTATTTCAAACACAAAGTGCAGTTCAAGACTGAATTAGTCCCGATTTTTAACGCTGAGTTTGAAGAATTTAATTCGACCGATTATATTTATTTATTTAAACTGGACGGTGGGTGCAGTGTTGCGTTCATTCTGCTGAATGATAGAAACCAACAACAAGTCATGATGAGCTGTTCGACCTCATTGGTTACTTTGCGTAAAAGGCAATGGCGACCATTGAAAACAAGCAACACGTCCGAACTCATCCAGCTGATCTGCGCCGGCTGCCATTACAAAGAAACTCCAAACCCATGCCCGGTAACTCGCTGGTTTCGCCAGCTCGGTAATTTCAACATTTACACACGTTACCATAAGGGCGACCTTCGCTCGCTATTACAGAAACAATGGTATGGCATGATTCATGAAAACATTTATATCGCAGCAGGAACACATTAATATATCATAATTATACATTGAAACAGTGATATCATATATTGGTATTATAATTCGGAATAGCCCCCCCCCCCCCCCCCCCCCACACACACACACTAAGAATTTGAAATCGGGAGCGTCGGGTCTACCTAAAATAATATATGATGACATGTTAATGTGGACTCCAACTATACAACACTGAAATACATTTTACGGAAGCGCCATGATATATTAAGCCGACAGGAAATATAAGTAAAATAATTCAGCGCTTGCAGTATCAACAGTTTTGAATGGGTCAAGTTTCCGAATTTTTACACGTGCTATGGTGGTGGCGCCATAGATCTTTGATACACTGTTTTCGAGTTCATCCCGATTAGCGATTGATGCAGCATGTTGAGAAATACAAATGTTACCTTTTTACACATGGTTTCATATGTCGTAAGAGCTCACGCTACCGGCTCGCTGTTAACATTAAGGGTCTACTGTGGGGCTATGAATTTCAGTGTTAAAGTAGGTACTATTTTATTGACAAGTTGCCCCGCTTGACCGTGGATCAATGTTGCGTTATAGGAAACCCATATAGGGCTACACAAACGTGGCATTGTTAATTTAGCAAACCAGAAAAACATGTGAAATGTCATCAGCTTGTTCGGAAACATGGCGTACCCTCAAAATAATTAGCTTTTTTATTTATGCTCGGGGCTGTATTCTTTCTTTGGGTCGAAGGAATATTATGAAATAAAGAAGAACAATTTACTTTCTCCCGATCAGCTACTTTCAAAAGAAAATATGGTCATATAGTTTTGTTTCAGAGCCTGAAGACAGGGAGATATAGAGAAAGAGAAATAAAGATGCAAAGAAAGAAAGCCATCTTGTAGCCATTAAAAATAAACACGCCTTCAGCAACTCATTACTGTCAGTGTCTGTTGTCGTAGTTATGATTGGCATACAAAGTGGGAAGAAGGGAGCATTTGCCACCCGGCATAGTGAGTGCAAGTGTGCTGGGACAGTTGTATCCCCAGAAAGGTGATTTCATTCAAGGAGGAATTAGCGTCAGAGATAGAATACGCGGCCACAAGTTCAAGTTGGTGACTTGAAAGTGCATTTTTTGGATTTGTATTTAATCCTGTTTGAGTGCAATGCAGAAGCTTGCAATGACAAAATGCAAACAGACTCCTGCATATTTTAAACGGAGCCTTTCTCATGGTTTTGCTGGTATGACAAAAATAAATGATTAAAATACAAAACGAATTGAAATCTAAGTAACCGTAGTACCGTCATGATTGTGGCCACCAAGCGGTGTTAAATTTCAAAATGCCCAGTTGATATATGATATTAAATATTGGTTGCACTGTGGAATATTTGTGGTGACATGAGGGGCTTGAATGTTTAGAAAGATCATGGAATCCCTCATTTGTCCACCCTTTGGCAAGGGTCAAATATGGTCACATAAAGCAATTGGTCTGTCAATGTCAGACATGCGAAATATATTATCAGGGACTTGACAAATGTCATCTTAAAAGGCAAGTGTGACAAAGGAGAGACCACTATATGCACGCATAATGTGCGTTTGCAGAGCATTACATGCCAGGGACTGCATCAACCAATTGGCCCCCACTTTGATCATCACCTAACCTTTGCTGTTTTGATGATATGGGGAGAAACATTCGTGTGGGTAGTCGTACATCTGCAATTGTTTGATCATCTTTTTATCACCACAAGTCATTAATTAAGCACATGTACGTAGGACTACACAAGCAGACAACAAAATAAGGAGAGGTACATGAGGCTTTGATTCTCAATTTTCTATTGTTAATGACAGAAATAGCGTTTAAAAACTCAGTAGCAACAAGTGTTCTGTCACACTATTACCCTTGTAAATGCTTGATGTGTTATATTGCAGAAATCGACATCTTATCCATGTTTTAGCGCACGTTGTTTCTGACACCAAACTTTTCAGCTGTCTGATACGTAGAAAATCTTGTGCTTATCTCGTCTCCATTACAATATTACTTTTCTAGGAAAAGACGAGTTGCACTGTTCCCTCAATATATCTTTGACTGTACAGTAATCCCTCCCTTGCAAGATTCACAGAATATTTGAAGTTTAGCTCGTCTTCATCAGAATATAACCTTTGTAGGAAAAGACGAGTTGGTCGATTCCCTCAACATCCTTGAATTTACAGTATTCTTTTCCTTACCAGATCACTCCACGGTGAGACCAACTGTCCGTATGACCACATTTATCATGTTCCAAATTCTATCAGTTAGAACCAATTCGGTCATCATTGAGAATCCAGCTACTTTGTGTGACCATTTTCGGACTTAGCATTGGGGTGGTCTTTGGACTTAACTTTGCGGTGGTCTTTGGACTTAGCATTGGGGTAGTCTTTGGGCTTACCATTGAGGCGGTCTTTGGACTTAGCAGTGAGGTGGTCTTTCAATGGAAGAACAACTGTAATTAATTAACAGCAAAACAATACGCAACTTCATTTATATTCATGTTATAAATATTTGTTCGCAACGATACAGTAAAGAATCGGACGAACATTAAGTACGTATGGAACACAATATGTCCCTATAGAATCTATTATGGGTATTTAACAAAAAACCGACGTGGCTACTCACCCCCTCCCCCCCCCCCCCAACCGCCCACGGCACCATTACATTTGCTTTTTTTACTCTTTGGCTGCACAGGACCAGGAACCAACAATTTGCAGAACATTTTATCACATACAAACAAAATACTGCACAAAACGAGTGAACAATAACTTTGGTAAAGTTTAGCAAGAACAAGAAAAATTGTTTTTTGATAAAGCAAAACATTTAATTGTACAATAAATAACAAAATTGAAAAATACGCGTCAAAATACACACCTTAATAAACTGTACTCCGTCTATCAATTTGCTTAATGGTGGCATTCTTGTCCACCAGCTAAGATTGTTCAAATCTACCACTGTCTTTGTAAATTACAAACAGGTCCATACAGCATGTATTAATATACATGGCAGGAAAAATATTTATAAATGACCGCATTTTATGTGGTAAATTTCCCAAAATGCATTACCGATATGTGTAGATGATGGTTTTAATGTGGAATTAAACGTCACAAATAGGAAGCTGGATGTCTTCAGAGATTGATGTTCGTTGCAAATGCCATACCATGGAAGGTACAGCTCCTTGGCCATACTAAGGTTTAGTTTTATTAACGGTAATTACCTTCAAAAATAGCATATTTAATGTCAAAGGAACAATTTTGTCTTCGTGTGTGTATGGAGGGGGGGGGGGGGGCGGTCCAAGGGAAATAAGAGCAGTTATCGCTTACCCATGTAAGTCAGAAGACATGTTCAACAAATGAAGTAGTTCTTAAAATGTAACAAATGCAAGAATTATATTGATTGTTAAAACTTCACCACCGCCACCACCACCACCACCCCCCTCCCCTTAAAAAAGGGAGCAAAATGTTTCGGCCGATGACACTGAAGTAGCACGTAAGAAATACTCCAAAGGTTTGGCCCTCTAAGAAATTACCAGAAATAGCAGACCGCTTGCACATGTAGCAAAATTGATCGAGTAATATGGTACGATGCCCAGCAAGGCATCACAAATGCTCCCGACCCAGTTCTAGCTCATATTATTGCGCATCGTAATTAGGTTTTACCTTATGTAGACATACAGCCCTATCCATGAAGCGGTAGGTTCCTGAACTTGTAGTGTTAATATATATATATATATATATATATATATATATATATATATATATATATATATATATATATATATATATCTTTATTCGTACATAATGGTACACTGTATTGTATATATCATAAAGATACAAAGAAAGAGGTGAAAGAGTAGGAAAAAAACCCTGGTCATTCAACATCGAAATAATGTACACCTTCCAATAACGAAGCTACTTCAGCAGGTGCACAGGAATTCAACGAAGTCATGGCACTCCTTCTGTGTTAAAGTAGTCTGCCAGCTGCCATCCCTAATTTCGCATAACTCGCGGATGGTATTGGCAAGTGAACAAACTTCACCTGGTATGTGTCTGGCATTGTCAACAAGTTCAAGCAGATCATGTACATTATACGAAGGCAACTTTGATCTCAAAATATTGTATTTACATAGGATATGATTAAGAGAATTGCCAACGGCAGGGCGCTCCCCTGAAAAGCTAACTTACAAAGAGTTTGTACAGTAACATTATTGCTGTGGTACAGTTTACAAAAGAATCTCAGAAAACGCTTATGGAGTTGCGCCTCTATTTCAGCATCTTCGCAAATCAAGTTTGGCAAGTTACAGTGGGACCGATATGGAAGTCTCCAAACTAATCGGACAGCCTTTCTCCAGGACGTGTAGAAAAGTTAAACATATTTACTAGAGAGGTCCCACAGCTGACATCCATACAGTGGCATAGAGTAACTTTTGAATAATTTGTATCTGGTCGATGAAAAAATATGGTTAAATTGAGATTTAATTAGGTTGACTTCAATATTGAAATCTCGAATAGAATCTATGATATTTTCTTCTTCCACATTGGGACCAATGAGATTGCCTAGATGCTGAAATGAAGTAACACGCTTGATCTGTTCACCCTCCATATAAATGGGCAAAGAGGTTGAGAAGTCATCTTTACCAAATGTTATCATTTTAGATTTGTCTGGATTAAGTACAACATTTTACTCATGTCAGAAATTGATGCAGACGTCCAACAGGTTCATCAAGGAAAGAAAGCCACTTCACAAATTCGAATGAAAACATGTAAAATCAAAATCAAAATCAGACTGCTGCTTCATAATCATTTATAAATGATCCATAATAATGTATGATGTGTGGAATGTTCACATTGCATTAAGGCACGTCGTGACCGCTCGTCATGTATACACGTTTAAAACTGTGTGCAAAATCTGCACAAATACACGATTCTGGATCACATTTAAAAACTAGATGGGGTATAGGTTTATTTGTTACACAGAAGGGAGCAGAGGGCGAACTCCGATCCAAGTCTATTGAATGTATCCCATAGCGTTTTCAAGGATGTGAAAATCTCACATTCTCCTCAGTGTGACATACTGCGTGGCACTGAAGGTAATTTGAAAGACTGACGTCCAATTGAGGTTATTATGAGTTCATGGCGCGCACATTGCCCATATAACGAAAATTGTGCTGATGCCATCTATTGTTAGGAAAAAGTGAGGAGTCAAAACTTGAGTTGAACCGGTCTTCATTTGCCTGGAACTTTCCTGAGTCTTTCACACGTTATATACACATATCGTGGCGTATCACAACAAGATAATGACCAACGATTAATGAATACCGACCGACGGTCAACGTGTAATGGTTAACGAATAACGTAACACATAACGGTTAACATAGCGGGTAACGTAACCTAACGGTGAAATCTGTAAGTACAGAAATGAAGTACCAAAACTTACAAAGAGTTCACGTAAAGCATGTATAACTCATAAATGTGCAAATACACAGCAGATACAATAAATGTAAGATTCAGACACTAATGTAAATCGAAAGAGAAAGTTACTTTCATACTGTTGGAGGTTCTCCAGCACAACGAAAGAATATGAAAATGTCTGGCGAGAAGAAACACGTCCTCTCCCAGTGAAGGATTCCGGCTCAACTGCCCAACACGCGGGCGCCCCTTTGTCTTACTAAATTACATTAAGACGTAAACTACATAGCCTCGTAAGCTCCCATGAATAAACTTGTAAGTTCAATGTTAGGTACACCTAAATGATAGTTCACAATATATATATATATATATATATATATATGATCTTTATCATTCTAAATTATAATACAAAGCTGTAACTATACTATTTTTAGCAAAACGCCACAGAAAGTTATAATTGTTTAATATAAATGCTTTATGAAAGTTTAACATTTCAACCTCAACACTTAACGGAGCCACCTAGGTGGCTTCTTGGGAATCACTTTACGATATAAAGTGACACCTATTGTGCCTAAGGCTTATAGTGTGTTCCATACAACTCTGCCCTCCACATTTACTAAACTAGAGGCACTTGGTGCTATCCGATTGACTTAAGCATTTGTCACGTTTGGGCTGGAACTTTTGACTAACTGTAACCCAGTTATAATGATAAATACGATCATTTCGCAGCTACGGTGACCAAGAGTCGTGAGCTAATGGCGTTCCTCTGCCACTTGACACAGCCTTCAGTCCTACTACACATGTATGCCAAGTGCCATATAAATGTGTTAACACAAGTAATACAGTGTGGTCATGCTATGTAAATACACACACACACACACACACACACACACACACACACACACACACAAAAGGAAAAACATCTTCTCCAAGGGGGCAGAAAGGCCACAACTATGTTTTACTTTTTATGTTTGCTGTGCCCCAGAGACGTGAAGTGATGCTGCCATGTCTAACATACATTATCATATCAGAAGACAAAGAGAAACCCTCTTAGACTACAAATACATTTTGTACTTGCTTTGCTACCTTTTCTTACATATCAGGAGACATACATGTAGACCCAATGGTTTTAAAACCCCCTTTTATAGTCTCAAAGAGAAATAAGTTATGTACTCGCTTTCGTCCTAATTGATCTTGCTACCGATGAAAATATTTCTATAAATGCACATGTCAGAAGACAAACCCCAAGGGTTTGGAAAAACTCTTAGTAATGAAGAACAAATTAATAAATTTGAATGTACTTGTTTTGTTCTGTTTTTGCCAGTAATGAAAATATTTCAGCACACATCTATCCATGTGATAAAAAGTATATTGTTCTTTATTTTTAAGTTACGTCGAAGACCTGATGATTCATAAACAGTAGGTGTTTTCACAATGAATTAGAGTACGAAACATTTAACACTTGTATAAAGGTTACCGTAAATTTGAGTCGCTGGGCAACGATAGTAACGAATTCAACACGCCCCGGGCGATGTACTCTAGTGTAAATTTCCTTCTTCCCCGTAAAACAAAAGTTAAGATATAGTCACAAGACAGCATTCACTTACATTGTAGTATTATAATATGGTTAACTTCACACTCGATCACCTTGTAAGACGTCAAATTTCGTACTGGCGACTTTTAAGTCCGCCATTTTAGACATGCTTGTACCGAGGAAACCACTCCATGATGTCGACAAAGGTACTGGGATAGTCATTTGATTCTCCGGAATCCCCCCCCCTCCCCCCAAATGGAAAATGTTCGATTCAATATCAATAAAGTTACGTTTTCCATGTAAAACATGCCTTTATTTATCATTGTCTATGTCATTGAATAATATCTCACCTTAATTTTATGCGGAGGACTATGATTTTGCATCAATAAAAACAGAAAAATCTTCGTACAGGCACCTGCATTAGGCCTACGTACACCTAGTACACGTTAGTACGCCGTCATTTTATTACGGCTCATCGTCTGCTTTGCTTTGGCGCTAAAATATTGTAAGAATAATTTCTTATCAAAACCACCAGATATCAAGCTAAGAGTATAATAGCAACAAGAAGTTTTACCTAAAGATTGATATTCTGCTTGCATTTGGGGAGAAGGTAACATATAGAATTTTATTAACATTTTAATATTTCAAGTTAATTAAAAAATACGTGTATCCATGTTTCTTATGATGCTTGCCTATGAAATGCCACGCCTTGGCTAATTCAACGTCGTAGGCCCATTATATATATATATTTTAATATTTGTGTAGGCCAAATAAACCGCTTTAAATAAGTCAAGTGCATTATAAAGTTAGAACAGTAAGCTTAGGCCACTTTATGAAGAATTCATTAATTTTGTTCTGAAGAGTTGGAAAAGTAGGCTTATTTTATGAAGAACTTCAATCTCTAAGCCCAAGTACTTCCAGATACTCTATACATAGCTTAAACTTAAACATTATTCTCATTGTTGTCAAATGATTGTTACCGGCAAATTTCATGCCTTATATGCTTAGTCTTAAAACCTGAGATTTGAAATAAATATGTTTTGCATAAATGCGTAATGCCAGTTGCTAAAGTATTTGAACTTAATTTAGCAATGATTTTGATATTGATGCTTTTCATGTTCGGCAATAATAATAATAATAATAATAATAATAATGATAATGATAATGATAATGATAATGATAATGATAATGATAATAATAATGATAATAATAATAATAATAATAATAATAATAATAATAATAATAATAATAATAATAATAATAATAATAATAATAATGTTGACTATTTATGGATTTATGATTTTTTATTTTCCCTCAAATTAAGCTCTCCTAATGATGTAGAAACACCCGAGGCTAACTGGTGTTTAAAAAAACAAAAATTGAAAACATTAGCTAGGTAAGATAAGCATATTACTCTTCATGTGCTCATTTTTTTGTGTGTCAAGAAAAAATCTTCATGTACGCCAAGTTCTCCTGCTAAAGCTTCTGGATATACAGTTTATATGATATTTTTATATGAAAGTTATTTTTATAATGATGTCGAAAGTGGAATTAGTACACAGATAATTCCTTCGGGGTCAGATTTATCTGTAACGAGAAGGGAAAAAGTTAATAAATACAGATGGCCCAAATTTAGACGTTTATCATAAGGCAGTTTCGGGCGAATCATAAATGTAATACTAATAAAATCCTTGAAAGGAAATACAAGCAATTGTGTTAGTGTATATATGTCGTTGTGAGAATGAAGACTATTGAAACCAAAGAAACCAACGAGGTTGAAAGATTATGTACTAAATCATAAACTTGTCATTTTAATAGTGTACCTTTTGTGGCTTGTGTTCGCCGGTTTCATACAGGTTCAATTACTTAACTTTTCTTTCCTTTGTGTGCAATCATAGACATTACCTTCTCAGTACGTTTTTCTGTTTTTTCTATTTTATTATTTACAGCAAACCTCTGTTTATAGTTCTTTTCTCTGACATCATATTATCATACATAGACATGCTAAATTCAGTGTGGTATGTGACCTCCTTGTGTAATTGTGCACCAAGATTGAATTACTCGAAATACCAAAAAAAAAAAAAAAAAATTATGAACACTTCAAATTTTTATTTGCCCGTATCTTCAGAGCCATTGAAGGGGGAATGTGGCATTTTAAATTATATTTATAAGAGTCTGGTATTTGCGCGCCCAGCAGATAGGAAACATAAGTTGTATATATATATATCTTATTGTGGCCGTTACTAAGTGTCAGTAAAGGGTCAGCCAAAATTATCAACATTTTCGAAGGTGCACACAGGGTACTCTTCCTTGTAAACCCCTCTCACCCCTTAAAAGATTATGCTAAAAATGTTGATTTTTTTGGTTAAATATTGATCAACATTTTCAAAATTAGCTAAACACGTACATTGATCTTAACACCACCCCCACCCCTGCACATACTCTATGTACTCATGTAAAAATGTTGACAAAAATGGGTGACCCCTAAAAGTTCAGATTCAACATTTTAAAGTATATGCTACTTATGAAGGTACACAATCATATTTAACTTGAAACAAATATCCCTTTCTTATTTTCTTTCTGTTCTTTTTCTCTTGCCTACTTCTTTCCTTCCTTTTAGGTTTCGTTTTTGAAAAATTACGCAAAACATGTTTAATTCTAGCTCAAATTACATGTATATATAATTACCTAACAAACTGTTGGACCGAAAAAAGGACATGCCTTTTGAACTTGAACATTGAAATCCAAAAAAAGAAAAGACAATTAATGTAGGATATGGAGCTCGTCCTACTATCGGTCCTCCAGATATTTGTATAAGTGTGTTTACAATTTTTTTTATTTCATACTTGGTTTCATTTTGAGATTAAATTTATGACGGGAGTTTAAGAACAATAGACGATGAGTGCTGTAGCATCTATATCGAGTCGCTTTATAATAATCATATATATATATATATATATATATAACATTAGTTTGAGGTGTATGTGCAATGAAGTTTTTCATAAACTGGTGACATAGAATGTGGGGATTTAATAGTACCGAATAATATATATTTATATATAATCATACCCGTATATACATGCATCTATAGTCCCGTCTCTGCACACTGAATTGCTCACCTCAAACAGGTATGATAATAACAATTCCGTTATCTTATCCTTGCCTCATCTGTTTTCGTTTGTTGATTTTGCTTGGTAATACTATTGTTTTGTATTTGTGTCTTTTTGCCCAGAACCACTTCCTAGTAGTCAATATCCTATTCCGCAGTTCGAGCTCTTTACTCTCCATAAGCTAACCTGTCCCTGTCTAACCTGTATACATATGGAATTACTATTGTCTATATTGCACACGTTCCTCTGTAAAATTTTGACATAGGCTGTATCAGCCCAAATAAATAAAGGGTCTTCAGCGGGTAACTACTCAACATGTTTCGGAGCCTTTTACCCGTTTGACGCAAATAATCAACCTCATTTGTAATGAAATGAACTTATATTTTCTTTTTGTGCCTTCTCTCTATCTACTCTTAGCCATATGCTACAGCTATGAGCCTATCACATCAAATAAAAAGACTAAAGCAGTGGTCTGGACAAAATATGCAAGATACATATGGTTCAGTTCAATCTGAGGATATAACAGTGCACAAGGCAGCAACAGTTTTCAACTTCCCACGCAAAACTTTAGATAATCGACTTAAAGGGATGGGTGGAAAGACGGGGCTATCGTCTGAAGAAGAGTTATCACTTATACGTTATACGAAAAGGAGATACCACGTGTTAGGGGGATATATTCTGAAAGCCTGCATTATAAATCCTGACTACGTAGCTGGAGGGATTTATAATACAGGCGTTCAGAATATATCCCAATAAGTGGTATCTCCAATTTATACCATGCCTCCTTTGTTTTCTCAAGGGATATATATGTCACCTGCTTGCACATATATCCCTGCTTTAAATTTCTATGGCTCAATTTCAACACAGAACTGATTTGCTTTGGTGAATACATTTTAAAATGCATTTATATTCATGAAAACAAAGAAGGCATGGTATAAAAAGGATACATCCCTTGTTCTCGTGATTTATCTGGAATCCCTTGAACTTGGGATGTATCCTCTTCTTAAACCATACCTCTTTTGTCACTGGCACAATTTCATAGTTGGAAACCCTTTTCAGCACCTTAATCCAAGAAACCGTGTGGAACTAATTTTTGACCTGGCTGTGCACCCACATCCCAGGTCTTCCTTGGCACGATCCACTGAGCACCATAAGAGAAACAAAACGTGCCTCAACGACCAGGTCACTGGATGGTTGCTTCAACCTGTGGAAATCAGTGCGGGTTCGAATCCTGCCGGCACCTTACTGATATGTTATTTTTTTCTGAAATAACGCAGAGAGAACACTAGGTCTACATGGCAAAATTCGAAGTCCAGCATTCTGGTCACAGAAAGTAGTTTTCATACAAGAGATATTATCTCGGTAATAATAGCTCGTGAGCTAATGTATCTGTTGAAACACCGAGTTTAAATAAAGATCTGTATCTGTATCTGTACAGGGTTTATACTGAAAAAACGGCAGAAGAAACCCCAGGCAGTGACAAAAGAGGCATGGTTTAAATATACATTATGTGGCATCTTGTGCTTTCCTACTCTATGTATCCTAGATCATTGGGTTTGCTTGGCCGATCACAACCACCAAAAAAAAGGGGTGTGTGTGTGAAATATTTGGACCTAACGGTGTTAGTGAAAAGTGGTGGAGAGGTTTCCAAGCCAGAAAGCCTGAAATCACTCTAAGGCGACTTGATCCTTTGAATCGTGGGCAAGCCACTATGTCCAGCCAGTCAGCAATTAATGATTACTTCATGTTATTAGATAGCATTCTAAATGAAAATTCTCTCAAAGACTAGCCACAATGCTAAATAATGTAGGGCTTTGTATGGCCTTAGAGAGAGAGAGAGAGAGAGAGAGAGAGAGAGAGAGAGAGAGAGAGAGAGAGAGAGAGAGAGAGAGAGAGAGAGAGAGAGATTGGTTTAGTCCAATCTGATCAGGGAGCAATCATTTCATGGGGGGGTAGAGTTCTATTTCTTTAATAAATAAACATGACCTTAAAATTTCAGGGGAAAATATTTGGGCCCAGAAAGTACAGGAAAAAATTTTAACTCTGCCAAATATGTTCATATCCATCCGCATAAATATGGAAGTAAAAATGCTGCTTTAGGCCAGCACAAAGAAAAATTATCTGGCACGTGGAATGCGCAAATAAATAATCTGACCGAACAGAAAACTCTGGCCTGCCTTACCCCACTCCCGCAATATCAAATGATCCCTTCTTAAAGGACCTCAGTGCATTTTGGGTTGTAGTTTTGGATGGTGTGTTACCAGATTATCTTTGCTTTGCTGTGAAAATAGCAAGAATTGTACGAGATCCATAATCTTCAAAAATAAACCAAACCTGTTAAAAGAAACAAACAAACAACAAACCCATTCTTTTGGCCAGATAGGTGTCCGCACGTCTCGTCCAAAAATTCACGACTTTTACAATGGTGAAATAGCAGGTTGTCACACTGATAGGCCCACTATCAGAAAATCTTGACAACAATACCATTTTGGGCACTCAGATTTGAAGATCTAACAAACAGCCTGGGAAATAAAAAAAAATCAAAAACAAAAACAAAGAAAAAAAAAGAAAAACAAAAGGAAGAGAGAGAAAGAGAGAAAAATTTCACTTTCTTTCAATAAAACAGCCCACAACAATATTCAAAAGTAGGCTATACATCACATAAGAAATAAAAACTTAATGAATTATTTGAAATAGAAAATTTTACTAGCACATCTGTATACGATAATTTAATGTGACCAAACGCATGGTGGTGGCGGCATTAGGACGTACATTTAGAATGCAAGACGGGGTGGCGGCTTTAGGACACGGCAGGTGGCGACTTTAGGACGGCACGTCCTGAAGTCGCCAGTCATGAACTGTGTAGAAAGAACGCTCATTTCTATAAATCAGACGCACTGTTTAGGTCATGTGACCAGATGGCACGTTTCTTGACATACATCTGCGTTCAGCGATATTTCATATTTATTGGTAACCTGAGGTAGGATTGAATTACAGCTCATAATTTGCACGGACTGGTGACTTTAGGTCGGTATAAATTAGTTAGGGGAACTTGTAAAATTAAAACGTTGAATATCTGCAAAAATATTCAGATGTGTCATTCCAGCTTCAATTCATAGGTTTGTGCTGTAGTCGCATCCAGTGAAACAAACAAATGTAGATTTTGGATTTATACCTTTTCGGGAGACTTAAAATCTTAAATGTTGAATATCTATCTTCCAACTATTAAAAGTGGATGTGACGTTCCGACATCAGACCCTAAATTTGTCCATCATCAATTTGTCCAGAGCTAGACACTGTGACGCCACCAAGGTTCTCTCAGAGAATGTGGGCCCATCTGTGAAGTTGAAATAATGCAAACGTGCAGCAATAATAGCCGACTGGCATATATTTGTGTTAGACCAGACATACAACATGCCATGATCTGTCATCATTAGTCAATTATATGTATATGTACACCACAAGGATTTGTTATTTGCACTTACGTCATATATAACGCGTTTATAGTACCATTTTGTCATCAATCCGCGCTGTAGTGTCAACAGTGATCCATAAAGGAATCAAAGTTGCAATACAAAGTACACAGTACCAGAATTCCCTTGAGTTTCTCATTACATGAAAAAAAATATATGTTTGCTGACGCTTGATATTCTGTTTATTAAGAACTTTTTCTTTCTTTCTTTCTTTCTTTTTCTTTCTTTCTTTCTTTCTTTCTTTCTTTCTTTCTTTCTTTCTTTCATTCATTCATTCATTCATTTCCTTTTTACCAGAATTGTTAGTGCCTTATTTTCTAGATTGTAGCCCAGAAATTTCACGTTTTCTCTTATGTTGCTTTTCCAATTTCAATTTGAATGTACAAGGCAACAACTATTCTTTCTAGGCATACAGACAGATTTGCTTTAAAACAAAACTTCTTTTCAAGTTATTAGTGTTATTCTAATGGCCTGAGATACATTTCCAGAAGCCTCCTCGTACAACAGACTCGACTGCTACATGTTTGGATCAAATAATAACAATTATCATTCTGTGTTTCAGGGTGCATTATCATTTTGTAGTGTGAAATTCATAAGTAGTAACTCACTATACATCACATGACCTAAACATTTTTGCAAGTAAAATGTGACGTGCCTGCATCAGTAGCCTGATGCATTGACATTTAGACAAAATAAAATGTGCGCGAGAGATGTTTGATTATACGTAACGCATGAAGTGGAATAACTGCAACTAACGTAAACAAATAGGGCAGACCAGGTCGGCGTTGAAAGTAGGCCTAAGGCATTTTTTGCCATTAATACCCAATTAAACATAGAATAAATAAAATCTTACGTGGCTGGAAAGTTTGTTACTATTTTTCCCTCACTCGGAATCGTTGTTGCTGTGGAAAAAAGTAACTCACTCTCAGCCACGCAAGATTATCTATTTCCTATACTGTGTCAACGAGTTTAGTTAAAGTAATTCCTCTGGTTGCCAACAATGATCATAGCACTATGGCAGCCATCCTTTATCTAAGCATAAAAAACTTTGCTCTGAGAGATTTCTGCAGCTGTTTTCTAAGGCGGACGTTGATAATTTTAGAAACGCACTTAAGGCAGATGGGAATACTTGCTAGGATATTGATGCTCCAAAAAATGTGCAAAATGGTGGGATCGGTACTTTACTAAACACTTCAGGGGAACAAACCGCAATAATAAGACTATCACAATGTTACGGATTTGGCTCTGTTGCAAATTAACATTGATTATTGCTTGGCTATAAACCTGTGCAGAGGCTTCAGAGCGACGACATGGCATTAGTGTAGGATGTTGGGTTTTGAAAAGAGATCTGGGATCTGGGATTGAGTCTGTAAATAAACTAACACAATTCGTTTTTCCACTGGAGTCCAGAATAAACTAAATAGACAGAAAGGATGGACAATTTTAGGCACTTTGAGGGCAAATTAATATCTTAATAGAGCAACCATAGTAGGCAAAAAAGAAAGGTTAAAGTGTGAATTACTTCAAACCAACTTTTTGTTCGTTAAAATAAGAAAAAATTCATCAATGGGTTTTCTGAAATTCACCAAAAATTTTGCGCTTCAGTGATTTTGCTTTATAAGAGCTGGCTTACTTAGCCATAAATATACAGATTGCCTGGATATTGCTATTTATACTCTCTGGAGATAAATCCGCTTAGTTGATACTGCATACTTTTCTCTCAATGAATAAACGTTTCTGCAAAAATCTGCTTGATTGTTCTGCTGATAGTTTCCCCGTAACAAATAGCAAATAGCAAATAGCAAATACATAGCCAAAGATACAACTGGTACAGTTTATTAAAATAACTTCCTTCCCATGACGCGCAGCTAGCTTATTAAGGCTTTGTACTTTAGAACAGCCCCATTAATATATATATATATATATATATATATATCAACTTAACCTTGGTCTAATTCACAAGGACAAGTATTCATGAGTATAAAAACAATTTGTTTGTCATAATGTACAGCGAAATACGGTACACGGACTGGTTGTAAAACCCAATAAACATACGATTTCAGGAGGATGACATTGATCTCATTATCGAGGTCACAGGGTGGACTGTTTCAAATTCATTTTCGAGTTTAATTAACTGCAAAAGGAGTCGTAATTATTGAATCATATACGGTCACATGTTGCAGCTGGCCGAAGACGTGAATGATAACATTTAATGGCCTAGGTTTTCAACCGCCAAGCTTCTTTCTTTTTTTAAAAAATTGAATTAAACAGTCATAGTGATGTTACCATAGATTGAAAATAACCATTCTCACCATAAGGTATCTGTGCGACATGCACGCGGAGCTAGAAGAGTATGACATGGATACCCAGTAAAAAGTACGACCCCTTATGCATTTACACAGCTTTCTGCAAACAAGAGAAGTTTGGAACGAAACGCTTGTACACTGGCCTGCCGATGGTTTATGTGCCACATCGGACTTTCAGTGTTAGTTACCAGTACGTGGAAAGCTCGAAAGCAAGTATACGTTTCGTATCCAAATATCACTGGCTGTCTTTTCCAAGTTTTTGGCAAATGTTGCTTCAGCGACTTGTCTTAAGGTAATATCCAACCTGGCAAAGTGACTTTGCTTCTAGGCCAAATATATCAGAAATATGCATAATACACCTATGTACTTAATTGACCACACGCCCTTGCAGAATCTGTCAGCATTATAGGTGGAACTCCACATTCAAAGTTGTAAAAACATAAGTGTTTTGGGTAAAATGTGTTTTTTGGTGAAATTTTGCATATTCCTTGAAAAACGTTCAAGATAAAATGGCCAAATTTTTATGATCTCAATACATATATTTACCAATACGTATCAACGATTTTGTATAACTGTATCTGTTTTCCACAATGGTAATACAAAATTGCAAAATGGCTAGCTTTGTCAAAAATTAAAAAAAAAGTTTGGCGGACTCTCCATTCTTGACACACATTTAACGAAGAACTGTTCATTTCTTAGAAAATGCCTGATACTTTTTGCTCTGAAAATTTTTTAGAGTAAATATAGTGGTCCACTAAGTGCTAAGGCAATGGTTCCAGTTGTGATCACAACTTGAACTTTTCCATGATGCTCTGCATTTGTTGCTTTAACAAAATTCAAGTTTAGTTGATTGTTAAAACTGCCACTATTGGTACCATATATTACCCGACTAAAATACCAGCCACGTCATCTGCACAGACACTTGACCTCATTTGTGTACACTGTTTACGCTTAATAGTGTCCCAAAAGCCAATAATACTGCAAGAATTATTCATCACATTCAGCTTGTTATAACTTGCTGTAATATCTGAATATATGTAAAAGCTTGATTTCTATTGGAATATTTCCTTTCAATTTTGCATATATTGGCTGAACCAAATTCCATAATAAGATTCTTGGTATGGCTAAGCGAAAAAAAAAGGGGTTGGCATTGGCGGCTGGGCCACAGGAGCCCGACGCCGGGGTTCACCGTCCACAGGCGGTATAGTGTGTACTCCGCTATTTTATCTTTTGGTTTGTGTCATTGTTTATTGATATCTTATCAATTTTATAATATGTATGTATGTATTTTATTTCGCGCGACTAATATTTTCATCTGCAACACGGCTTTGCTTTAACCCCCCCCATGGGCCTTTATTTTGTTTTGATTTTACTCCTGTCCCATGTGGGTTTCATTTTCTACGGGCTGGTGTGATAATAGTACTTTACTGTATTTGTCTTTCACCCCGATTTGGTGGTTCATTAATAATAATAATAATTATAATAATAATAATAATAATAATAATAATAATAATAATAATAACAATAATAATAATCATAATAATAATAATCATAATAATAATCATAATAATCATAATCATAATCATAATCATAATAATAATAATAATAATAATAATAATAATAATAATAATAATAATAATAATAATAATAATAATAATAATAATAATAATAATAATAATAATAATGATAATAATAATACCACTACTGCAACTGATAATGATAATGGCCGTAACACTTGGCAAACAAAATGCTTGTTACGTCAAGTCGACTTATCATGGGGCAACATGCGATTGATCAAAAGCCTCAGCACTTCGATGCTTGATACTAGAAACGTCTTGTCCGACGAGAGAGAAAGAGTCCTGCTGATACGTTTATCCCTTGAGTTCTTAGGGTCCGATTGTCTTCAAAGGTTGGCTCGAAGGTTGCGTGAAAAAATTAGTTCTCAGCGATTTTTGATTGAAAATACGGAAGATACGAGGTTAATAAAAAGTGAAGAGCATGGGTTTGCGCGGCAATATGAAAATATGGGCCGATTCGCCGATTCGTTCCGGTGCCACAAGAGAACGTGTGCATTCTGAAATATTTTGTAGTTTCTATGTACGGTTAAAAGTGCAAAAGGAATTACTGTTTCTATCAAATATTTTGCAATAAAAATGGAGAAAATATTGAATGTACACATTTTTCCAGTCTCCGAAGCGCTTATAAAAATTATAAGTAAAAGAGCATTTTTTCCTCTTAATTGACTTTCATTTTTCTTATGGTTTCATAAATATGCACGCTTATTATGTTTACAAAAGTTTTGCCGAGATGTTTGGCTTTGAATGAACGAAGGTCCCTTTCGCCGCGTGCACATCACCTAAAGTACCGATGAATGAAACATATACTAGTATACTGTTCCAGCTGCTTCTGATGTAAATGACAGTATTTACAATAATAATGATAAGATGGTAATACCACCATAATACAGATGATGGTGATGATAAAAGGACAAACTAGTGTGTTTTTGTAATGTGATTACATGATGATGACGAGGCGGAGGAAGAGGACAAAAGAACCTACTGAAATGATATTGGATATCCAGTCATTTTTCGGTTAATTTAGATTCTACTTGTCATTGGTAAAGTATGAGCACAGTACAAGTGCACAAAGGTGAGTTCAAAAGGTTAACTACCTTAAGAACATATCGACAGATTCCCCCTCCACTGGCGGTCATTGATTTTTGACACGGCCAATATTTGACTGCTTCAAGTTGAAGCTCGATTAGAACATGAACCCTGTAGCTCAAGGCAAGAAACGTGAAGACCATATGGTGGCATTAGATCTATGCCGTTTGGTACTATTCGTGTATATGACTGCATTGAAACCGGCCAAAATGCCTTAAATGGTGTTTGATCCTCACCTTGTTGAATACATGGTTTTATGTAGTTCTCTAGGCACGGTATTGGGTAACGTAAAGGCGGCACGCCCATAATGTCAACAGTGTCACCGGGGGCCACGTTTGAACCGCACCTCTCATCGTAATTATATACGGCGATTTAGATAAATGGAGACCAAACACGACATGTTATTCAAAATGAACCAAAGGCAACAAAAATCACGCTTATTTTCTTCGTTCAAGAGGGTTTTTTAGCGACGGTAAGCAAAAAGCTAGTTCTCTTTTCTTTCTGGGTTTATTTTCATGATGAATCTTTCGATTGAAACAAAATAATTTCACCTTGAGTAAAAAATTGTTGGGTGTTATCTCGAAAACGCAGGCAGGTGGATGTATGTCAGCCTTGCCCACTTCTATAAACAGTATGGTTTGAAATAGTCATGACGTAAAGGTAGTAAGAACCTTCACTATCTGTTTGGCAAGCGCTGAAGTATTAACCTTTGTAGGTTGGCTCACATTTGCCACACACTTAATAAGTTTACAAATAAGAAACATTAGCGCCAATTTTCAGTAATTTTGGTTGAATTTCATCTGATCTGGTTACCTTCTTGGGATTGAGATTTTTCATATGATTAAAGACTTGCTCCTCAGTTACTGTTTGGAATTCAAAATGAGACACATTGCTGTCTTTCATTCTGCCGGATATAGCATTTGTTCTGGAATGCATATGTAAGTTTTGATTTGACTTGATAAAGTATTTACATTATGTTGCTCTTGATCAGCAACAGAAGCGAAGAAATTATTGAAAATATTACATATGTCATCTGGAACATTATATAGATTATCATTTTCCATAAGTAAAATCGTGCCCTTTTTGCCACCTTTATTTTTGTCGGTTAAGAAGGGTCTTATAGTGTTTCAGAAAGATTGTTTATTATTTGAAGGATCACATCGGTCATTGAAATATTGTATTATAGATTTTTTACGTAGGGATGTCATTTTATTTATTTGAACTCTGTATGCCTCCCATTTACTTTTGCATTTTTTACTTAATTTTTGCGGTGGGCGCTTTACGTTAACAGCCATGCGAAGCTCCCCTTTAGTAACTGGCGCTTGATTGGACCTGGCACGCTTTCGCTTTTTGGCGCGTGTCGGTCAATTACTTCTTTCGGTAAAGTGTCGTGAAACCAAACAGCGTCATCAATATTATCAGATATGCCAGCTACGTGAAACAAGCTGCCTCTAAATCGACTATAAACTTTTGTTCATTGAAAGACTTGTAGCTGCGGTATTTGATACCCGCTTTCACAGGGCGGGGGAGTTGAACTTTTGTACTGATAAGAATCACGTTGTGAAAATCGTTTATTCTTGTGTCAATATACGTAGATTCTGTGATTCTTTTCGGGGCATTGGTTAAAATGGCATCTATAAGAGTATGATTTCCACCTTTAAAGCATGTTGGAGAGCGAATAACATTGCTCATGTCATACACATCGAGAAAATTGACAAAATCGTGCTTTTCCTTGTCTTTGAGCAGATTTACATTGAGATCACTTAGAATAAAAAAATGTTCTGCTTTCTTACTCGAGAGCAGTGGTGATATGATTCATTATATCGTACAAATGGTCAGTATTGACCGGGGGGGGGGGCGATAAACAATGGCATCCATCCATTTTTCTTTTTTACATGAACTTCAGATATCATCGATACGATACCATTTTTTGAGTATTATAAGCCAGCTTTATGCCGATGCGAAATGTCAGACTTAATGTAGGTTAAAGACCACCACCTTTTCCATTACGATCTTTCCCGTAAAAGGAAACATTGTCTGCATGGAATTGTGAGTTGGTAAAATTCTCGTCAAGTTTTGTCTCAGAAAGACCACATGTACCAAAAAAAATCAGTTTTAAGTAAGTCCGCTATTTCAGCAAACTTGTACCTGACGCATTTTACATTTAATTGACCAATAATAATACTTTTGGGATGCTTTTTGCGAAAGTCTTTAAGGTGGGTGGGGCTATTTTCAGTTTCGTCTGTTTCATTGACACTTGAGTTAATAAATCTATCTTCAGCTTCCATCATTTCGTTGGGGCTCGAGATAATAGAGCTAATTCATCTCTATCAGTGTCATATTGACTTTTCATCAGTTCATCATTTAAGTCACTCAGTACACTAAAACTACCATTTGTGTAGTTGGGTTGGAAGTGTTCGGCCCTGCCTTCATTTCCGGTATCCTATACCCTGTTAATTCGGCCACAAAGTTTACTTTATGTCGTAGTCGATTGCATGATGTACAACGAAGTCTTTGATTATGTCTTCAGGAGTCAGTCACGTGACCTGTTTCCCACATTTCCAGCATCTTGGATGCGATGAACGATTTGCCTGGGTTGCATAGCAACCCCCTGCTCCTTGCCTTGGGGACATCTGTTGCATCTTGGACTGTTGCGTTGATTTGGCAGGCAGTTGCAGGCACTTTATAGGAGGTTGTGTACCTGCCTATGATAGGTGAAGGCCATCGTCATGCAGCATACCACTGTTCACTGTTTGGTCCATACATTTGAATTTTTGGAGCAAGGTCAACAAAGGTACATTTTATATCTTCACAAAGACTTTCCAAGTGAATGTTTACGTCTTCGGACAGTGTTAAAGCGGTAGGATTGTCAGTTCTAGGTGGTATTCTGCACACCTTTATAGACCCTTCATCTGTGATCTTGGATTTAGCCTCGTTGATAAGGTCACGATAGTCATTTATTACAGATGCGGGTGTAGCACTCATAAGCACGATCAATGGAGCCAGCTACCAAAGCGATGGTACTGTACATTTCACCCGTCGTACTGATCCTTTTTACTTTTTCATACAAATATGGAATAAAACTTCTTTGGAGAGTGGAGACGGGGAGGATATAAGGTCATAACTAAATCATGGAGAGATCCAGCCTCATTCAGCAGCCTTTAGAACCTGTATGCCTGTTTTGGTATTGTCATTCCGTAAAATATAGGCTACTGTGAAAATATATCGACATCAGTTCAAAGTTCAAAGTTCAAAGTTTATTTGCAATCCATATCAGCGTACAGGGAGCTGTTAAAACATGGAGGCTCATAACAATAAGATAAAAAGAGTATATAGTATAAAATACAATAGATAAAATATGACATCATTTCATGATTATATTACAAAGCTGTATCATGTTACAGGTGTACCTGTGACATGATACAGCTTTATGCATATGGAAGAGTTATATAGGATCCATGGTGTCAAAGATGTGTAGTATACAACCCTTCTTAAAACTATAAAAGGAGCTCACACCCCGAATATGCTGAGGCAATCCATTCCAAATTTTGACTCCCAACGCAGAGAGAGACTTCTGTGAAGTTCTGACCTTAAAAAAGGACGAATTACTAGAAAGTCTGGTGTTATGGCCATGAGTGTTGGCAACTGGAGTAAAAATATTAGATAGATATGTTGGTACTTGATCATGGACAATTTTCCAAATAAATGTGCATAGATTATAATGTAGTCTATATTTGACGCTCATCCATTTTTATAGTCCTCAGCATGTCCGGGATGTGTGTTCTTGGGTGACATTGCAAGATCACCCTCATAGCCCGATTTTGAATTCTTTGGAGACGAACGAGGTCACCCTTTAGGAGACTGCCACTCCACACTGTACTACAGTAGTCGAGGTGTGGCAGTAATAAAGTGTTGTACAGGGTAATTTGAGTATTGATGTTAAGAAATTGTGAAGCTCTAGTAAAGATACCAAGAGCACATTTCATCTTGCTAATGACATCATTTACATGAATTTGCAATTTCATTTGGTTGTCCAGGGTGACACCAAAATACTTCCAGTCAGATTATTGAGTGATCTTTTCACCATTTAAAGAGAGGTTCAAATTTGGGTTATTCTGAAGTTCTTTTTTCCTATTATCACAAATGATCATACAGTTGGTTTTACCAACATGTAGACTTAGTTTGTTCGCCTGAAACCACTTTGCCACAGTTTGAAGATCATATTGTAGACTCCCAGTGCCAAGAAAACTATTAAGTAAACTGAACCTTTAAGCCTAAACACCCCCTGTCTTTCATCTATATAGTTTGTTCCAAATCAGATTTTTTTACGTTTAATGTCTGTGTGCCAAAGGGAATGCCGACATATTGTTTTCCTAGAAATTTTCTTTCTTTCTTCCTTTTTCCTCTTTCTTTCTTTCTCTATCGGCAAATTTGTTCGAGACTTCATTTGAAAACTGAAATACGTAGGAAACTTTAAATTTGGCATGATTATACTTCCATACATTAAATATTGAGTTTTTGTAAAGATGTCCAACGCTTTTGAAAATTATGCATATTATGGTCATTTGAAAATCTAAATCTCGAAAATCTCCAAAACTCTTATAGTTACAGCTAGCCAATCCAACTTCAATTCATATTTTTGTGACACTGCACATTTTTGTAATTTACATGCGACCTCTAAAGGTCAAGGTCATTTGGGCCTTTTAAATTTTCATCCAGTCCTTGCCAATTTTCATCAAATTTTAAGCATGTTGGATCCAAATTGTAGGTCTTGCAACACTGCATTTTTGTAATTTACATGTGAACTCTATAGGGCAAATGTCAAGGTCATTTGGAACTTTTCAATTTTCATCTTGCGATCAATTTTCATCTAATTTTAATCATGTTAGACTCAAATTGTAGGTATTGGAAGACTACACATCTCTGTATGTTACACATGACATCTAAAGTTAGAGGTCAAGGTCATTTAATCCTTTGAAATATTCATCTAGCCATAACTTGGTCAATTTTCATCTGATTTGCTTCATGTTGCTCTTAAATTATAGATATTTAAACACTGCACATTTTTGTTATTTACACGTGCCCTCTGAAGGTCAAAGTCAAGGTCATTTGGGCCATTGAATTTTCATTTAGCCATAACCAGTCAATTTTAATCTAATTTTTGTCATGTTGGGCTCAAATTGTATGTATTGCAATACTGCACATATTTGTTTTTTACATGTGACCTCTAAATTCCAATGGCTAAGGCCATTTGGGCTTTGAAATTTTCTTCTGGCCACAAGCTTGATGTGATGTGAAGTACCAAAGGACAAAAGTTGTAGCATCTAATGTTTACAACTTTTGAAGGCACACAGACTTATTTGCTTTGTAGCAAATCTTCTTTCCTAGTTCAATATTTTGTTTCTGTGGTTTCCGATGTTTCCTTGAGATTAGAGAGAAATCCCCTTTGTCTTTCATTCTACATACTTTAAGTGAACTATCCTGTCTTATACGCATCGTCAAAATCGCAACACCGACGATAGTATATGATTTTTACATTTCGTTCCCTCGTAATACTATTTCGTTCCCTCGAAATACATATATCGTTCCTTCGCAATACAATTTCTTTCTGTCGCAATAAGTATTTCGTTCCCACGTAATACTATTTCGTTCCCTTGAAATACTATATCGTCCCCACGCAATACTATTTCAATCCCTCGCAAAAAATTCGTTCCTTGCAATAATTATTTTGTTCCGTTGAAATACTATTTCTTCGCCTCGAAATACTATTTCATTCCCACGCAATAATATTTCGTTCCCTCGAAATACCATTTCATTCCCTTGCAATAAGTATTTTTGTTCATTCGAAATAATATTTCGTTCCTACGCAATACTATTTCGTTCCCTCGAAATACTATTTCGTTTACTTGCAAAAATTTTTCCATTCTCTCGAAAATATTTATAAAATTTTAAAATGATTTTATAATAACTTTATACGCCAAGTCAATAATCACATCACATGTATATAAACACAATCCATGTGTATCAATTTCAATCATAGGATTAAACAGGGACATGTGGCTTGCTTGTCTGAGTATCAACCAACCATTGAGTCATATATATGTATATATATATATATATGTATATATATATATATATATATATATATATATATATATATATATATATATATATATAATCCTGATATCCGTAAACAACGACTATATCATGCATTACAAACTCGAAAAAGATCACACATGCCGCTGTTTAGATGAGCGTACCCTGATTGTATGACGATATTGCTAGGTTTGAGTGTTCTTATGAGGCAAAGGAAAGCATTACTTACCACAGTTACGCAGTGTATAACAATGAGCCATGCAGTCTCCTGCCCCTGCAAACAATCCAGTTGTTATTGTGTCCTTTGTCTACGCGACAGGAAAAAAAATAATTTCGAGGTGATGATATAAATATTTTCGAGAGAATGGAAAAGTTATTGCAAGCAAACGGAATAGTATTGCGAGGGAACGAAATAGTTATTGCGAGGGAACGAAATAGTATTGCGTGGGAACGTAATATTTACTTCCAGGGAACGAAATAAAATAAAAATTCTTCCATGTCCTCTTGGGGGCTCCGTAAGATAGAGTCTGGATAAGTGCAGAAATTTGCAAGGGAAGTTCTTACAAACGGTAAGCTGAAATAGAAGGAAAAGCTTAACAACTATGGAAATGTGTCACATCATCCATTCAGACAAACATACCATTACACAAGAAAAGGTTTAAATTGCTGTGCAAACGCAACGAGACGGAATTTCGCAATAATGTTAGAATATCTCATCGGGAGCACAAGGTCGAGTCTTCATTGAAAATTCCAGAATTTTTTGTTCTCCGCCATTGGACTTTCGAATTTGGGACAGGGCCAACACGGCTGCTTTGGAAAAGCTAAAGAATATGTAAATACATTTGTCTGCGAAAGATGATATTTTGAACTAAATGGAGATAGAGAGAAGAGTAATTTTATCAAACGTTCTGCTTGAAATGGTCAATATATTTACATCCGGGTTTTTTAGACCAGTTGGAGGATCGCCTGGTGATTCTTATTCTTAAACGTGACTTCAATCGTGACAAAGGAAATGCACAGAGGTACTCGAAGTTTTGTGCACCATCATAAATTACAGAAATACCTGAAAGAATCTGAAGTGTAAATGAACATACAGATATGGTTTAACCGATTCCCCATTGGATTAAGACTGAGTCAACAGCTTTCCTTGGCATGGGTTGGGCACTAAGTGCTCAACCCATGCCAAGGAAAGTTGTTGGCCCGAAGCATGTTATCTTGATAGGTCTCATCGTCAATTCTCAATCAAATTGCGTTTCATGACTGTTGCAATTAGCTGAAAACATGGAAGCAGGCGACATTTGACCAGAAGCCAGTTTTGGCCGGTTTAAGGGGGAAAGGCTTAATGCAAGGTGCAGGACAAGCGATCACATCTTTCTGTTACAAACTTCCAAAGATAACTATCAAAGATTGTTGGGAATCGTCTGTTTGTTTTACAGATTGAAAAATGCTTTGGCGCGACTGACTTCTCTATTAATCATTGAGGTACGCTATTATTATAGTAAATATGCAATTATCCAAGATGGAAACAGTTTAAAAATGAATTTGTTTAAAGGTCTCTGGGCAAGATGGATAATCGAGTTTTAAAAAAGTATAGATCTATATTTTTTACATGGAATGCTATACGATCCAAACATATATTTATTACTCTCCAAGGCACAGATGTTGACGCGTACATCCTACCTAAGTGGGACACAAGTAAAACAAGGATGTGTAATCAGTCCTGATTTATTCAAAGATTTTCCGGCACAATGATTAATGTGACCCTGTGTCTCAGATTAAATTATTTACCATTTTGCTGGTGATTAAATACTAGTTTTGGACAAAGAGATCAAACTCCAAGTTATCATATTATAGATCAAGCAAAGAATCAAAAATTGCCAATAACATTAACAGACACCAGTTATCACAAATTATGATATTTAATATAAAAGCCATGGAAAAAAATGCAAGCAATTTTATGTATGATGATATCAAATTAGTAATTGTGCAGACATATTCATATCTTGGAATTTAATTATTGATAACAGGTTCTCTTGCCGGTGCAACATAACTTATTATTTGATACAAAAGTTGCTAAGGCTTCGCTGGATTAAGATATTGGGAAAACCAAATTAAGGGTGAGGGTTATTTAGATTTTTTTTGGCATTTGTTAGCTTGATATTTTATCTATCTACCATTGAAGCTTTGCAGCGTTAAGTTATAAAGCACAAAAAGAAGTAAATGTGAAATAGGACTTACAAACTGTACAACCAGCACGCACATGCGTACAAGCGGCGCTCAGTGAGTCAAAGTAAAGACTGCCATAGGAAAGGTCAGAATTAGCTCTAAGGTGTGTATTTGCCCCAATACACAACTGAATATACAAACAATTGGAGCGCTACAGCTGTGTATTCCCGTTAGTTTGTATGTTAAACAACCTTATACAAACCAGTCACTTTTGTAGTTGTGGTTATATGATTTTTGCGAGGTATTAAGTTATGCATGTAAATTTACGATCTGACATAATTATGGTGTTTCTATGTGCAGTAGGTTTCAAGTTATTAAGTTGCAAATTACAATGTAAAGTAATGGGATACACAACCCTAGCCCTCCACTGACTGCAGTGCCCTCTTTTAGGCAGTTCTTGAACCTTCTGTGCTTACCCTTGTCTATTGCACGGTATAAGCCACAGACGCTTGAAGCAGACCACGGGCAACTGCATGCGGGCACTGTAGCGTAAACCGCCATTCGAAGTATTATAGTAAACACCAAGACACGAAACACTAGTCAGAACCGGCTGACATCGCTCTCTCAAATATCCCCAGAACTTTCATTTGGACAACTTTCAAGCAAAACGATTTGGTAGTTTCTCCTCGTATTATGTGAACGTCACGCCCGGTTGAAATGAAATACTTTGTTTGTCAGCGCAAAATGAGATTAAATCGCTTTTTTCAATGCACATACCACGCGAATCCTTTCAGGGACACTATGGCGTGCATTTCTGTTGATCTTTTGCTTGACCAAACGATAAAATCTTCTCGACATGATTGGAATGTCATAATTATTTGAATATATTTTCCACGAGTATATTATGTCCGTGCGGATCTATATATGAATATGTGCACACTTTGTGGGATGACCCATGACATTTTGAATTTATTTTCTGTACATGGTACAATATAACTTGCTTATCATGAATGTTTATACTCTATGAGACATGACACGTGTTTAGAACAACCTATGTTTCCTAAGTTCAAATGCGCATGTACATGTGCATTTCTGTATATTTACCTGCGTGTATGTATTACGTAAAAGTATAGTTGTCGTAAATAACTTGCAGTCGACATGGTAATAAGGATCTTAGGGAAAGCTAGTATCGTCAAATGTACGTTACAATTTTGAAACCAGACCATACGGTTGTAAGATACCGATGTGAGATGATGAGAGAAAATGTAACGTTGCTCGTTCCCCTTTTTACTTTTTTTGCTAAGGTGCAGTTTATCCTTCTTATTCTTTCCTAGCTAATGATATTAACATGGAATCTAATATTGCATGATGCGTGTCCTGTGTTCGATAAAATTTCTTTTATCAACGTTACCTCACGCCACTCTTGGTTCGCATCCGTTGTTTTACTACTGGACTGTAAGCGAACATGACTTGGGGTAGTATAACTATACTACTGCGCTTACTTCTTTCCTTTTAATATTTGTTTAAATTTAATGTTTCCAAGGTGTGTACGAGACGTTTGTGTTGTGCATCTTTTTGTCCTTTTTCTGTCACTGTCTGGAATTTTTGTCTTTGCCCCTTCTGCGAGTAGTGTATATAGTGCACTATGTAAAAGCGACGGGGTTTAAAATTTAACTAATGTGTTTATCAAAGTACCTCAACTTTGGCAAGTCGTGCATATGGTATGTGTTTACAATGCATTATGTAAAAGCGACGGGAATTCATTTACAATCAATGTGCTTTTCAAAGCACTTCAACTTTGGAAATTATGGTATGTCCTACTATTGTTTATTCGAAAGACGATTGTTTAAGTTGTATTTTTTCATTCCAACTGGTCGCCGCCCTTGTCGTAGGTACATTTTCGTTGCTGCAGGGATTCGATACATACAATCCCTCTGTCTTGGTATACGCTATTTACATCGGTGTTACATTTATATATTTACATCACTGTACATGTCATATCTAGTTTTTGGTTCTTCCTGTTTCTAATGTATGTTTTCTACAGTTTCACTTGTCATATCTGCTGCCAGTTTCATGTTACTGATATCGGACATGCGAAATATTTGTGGGCATATTGGAAAGCATTATATTCTCCCTCGTTTGTACAGAGAATAATTGGTGATGTACATTTGTACATTATCAGGCTCATGCTGTTTTATGTTGTAAGTAACCTATCTTTAATTAGGAAATTTGCTGTTCACATCTGCATAAGTCTACATGTAACTTTAAAAACTTTTATGAACTTAAGGCAAGAATCTGGTATCTTAATAGAAATGTACATGTCGTCCAAGTTAATTATCTGGTTTATTTTCTATTGTCAGATTATTCAAATCCTTGGCATATTATTTCTGTTTTTTAATACAGGAACTTTATAGCAGAGAGGAAACAGTAATATAGAATTAGAACAAGTACCACTTACTTTAAAGTTTCATATTCTTTTGGATAATTTGACAGATGGTTTTAGTACTTTACACCTTGTACTGATAGCCCTGTCCGGGGATGTGCATCCAAACCCGGGCCCTGATAACCGTACTGAAGATATGAAAATTTGCCATGCCAATATTCGTAGCCTCTCACATGATAAGCTTACATACATTAAAACCTCCTTAGCTCAGTCTTTTGATATAATAACGTTGTCTGAAAACTTTTTAAAGGCTGATAAAGATAGTCGTGATCTTAATCTCCCTGGATTCCATTCAATCATGCGTCGTGACCTCGTTCATGGGATTGGGGGAGGGATTACAGCTTATGCTCCACATGCTTTAGTTGTTAAACGTCGAACGGACCTGGAAAGTCTAAATCTCGAGTTGATGTGGATGGAGATCCGGCTCCACAACAATAAGTTTTTACGAGCCGTTGTCTACAGGTCTCAAAATTCAGGTGCATCCTTCTGGGATGATCTTCAACTCAACTTTGATCTAGCTTGTAGTAACACAGATTTTACAAACTTTATGATAGCGGGAGACTTGAACGCTGATCCAAAAAAAATATCATGGTAAAAAAACTTGGTAATTTCGTTCTTCACAATAATCTAGAACTCCACGTAACAGAGCCAACGATAATAACCCAACAAACGTCAAGTTGTCAGGATCAAATAATTACTACTATGCCTCAATATATGAGTCAATAACTGTTCTGCCACCTGTGGGACAAAGCGACCACTGCACCTTTGCAGCAAGTTTATTTTTCAGGGTGCAAAAAGTTAACTCTTTCGACCGACACACATGGGACTACTCTAGGGCTCATTTTGATACTTTCCGGCAAAAACTAAATAAGGCTGACTGGGTTGCCTGCTTCGAAACTTATTGTATTGACACGGCCTGCAACATATGGACCCAGTCCTTCTTGTCTGTTGCACAAACTTGTTTACCCAACAGAAAAGTGACCATATGTGCAAATGATACACCATGGTACACGTCCAAATTGCGCATTCAAAAGTGGCAAGAATACATAAAATAGCAAAGGTATCAAATGAAAATCACCACATATGGAGATGTTTTCGTGACTTGCGAAATGCTTATATGTGTGACTTGTGAACAACTGAGGAGGAGAATCACAAAAAGCAATGTAAAGTTGTTAATGGGGGTAAATTCAAAAGCAAAAATTGGTGGAAAATTGTGAAATACCTTATTTCTGGAGAATCTAAATCATCAATTCCTACAATTGTTTCAGATAATACAGTCACTTCCGATAATACTACAAATGCAAACATTTTTAATACAATTTTTCCTTGAACAATGTCTTGTCGATCCCTGGGCCTTTACACTGGATGGGCATGGTATTCTTCATCAGCAAAATATTTTAGAACATGTAGAGTTAGATGAGCAAACAGTTCATGACATTTTTAAATCTCTGAAAGTTGATAAAGCTTGTGGACCAGACGGTATTAGTCCTTTATTATCAAAAGAGGCTGCATCTATCATCACTTCCTCCCTTACTAAATTGTTTAGCTTTTCTCTTTAAAAAAAGCCCACGTGTCACCGATCTTGAAAAGTGGATCACCAGAACATTGTAAAATTACAGATCCATTTTGCACGTAAGCTGTGTAGGTAAAGTTTTGGAACGAGCAGTCTTCAAGCATATGTTCAATTTTTTCCGGGACAACTGCGTCCTTTCTGAAAAACAATATAGTTTTATACCTGGTGACGGCACTGTTAATTATTTAGTTTTTCTCTATAACGAGTTTACCAAATCTGTAAATTTGGAAAAAGAAGTCCATGTAGTCTTTTGTGATATAACAAAAGCTTTTGAGAAAATACATCTTCTCGGTTTGGTTTACAAGATTTAGGAAGTAGGGAATCGTGGCAATCGATTAAAATGGGTCGAAAATTATCTCCATGACAGGTGTCAGCGCGTAGTTATCCAAGGAAAGGCTTCTACTTGGGGCAGTATCAAAGCAGGCGTCCCACAAGGCTCAATGCTAGGCCCACTCATGTTTTTGATATATGTTAATGACATTGTAGATATAGTTAAGTCAGAAATCCCTTTTTTTTGCAGACACTATAAAACACTATATATTCAAGTAGATAATCCAGCCGACGGGGTAGACACTTAAACTCGCGATCTTTTCTCCATGTCTGATCGTGCAAAACTATGGCTGGTCAGTTTCAACCCAGCAAATACCAAATCATTACTATTTACTCGGAAAAAGAGACATGTTGATCACCCTGACTTAATGTTTCAAGAAACAAATGTTGAAAATGTTAAACATCATAAACATCTTGGCATCATCTTTTCTGCCGACCTCTCTTGGGCATCACACATAAATTCGATTGCCGTAAAGTCAAGGAAATTAGTAGGTATAGTAAAAAGCCTCCAACATAAATTTAACAGACGGGAGCTGGAATCTTTATACTTCTCTTTCATTTTGCCGTGTTTAGAATATGCCAGCCTGGTCTGGGATGGATGCACACAATGGGACAGGGGTCTCCTGGAAAGTGTTCAACTGGCTGACGCCCGGGTTGTAACAGGAGCAATGAGTCGAAGAAGTCACAGTAAAATATATGAAGTAACGGGCTTGGAAACACTTTCCGAACGAAGACGCAAGCAAAAATTAGTCCTCATGTTCAAATAGTAAATGGTTTTGCCCCTGCCTATCTTTGTAACCTAGTTCCCCAGACAGCGCGAGAACGAAATGCATATAACATACGATCCAGACAATCTATAACACCTCCTATTGCTAGGAAAAAACACACATTATATCTTCTTCCTCCCATATACTGTCCGTGAATGGAATCTTCTTTCAAGATAAATAAAAAAATTCGGAAAATGTTGACGACTTAAACGGAAATTAAACAAAAGAAAACCAAAAAGAAACTGAATTGTTCTACTTTGGAAAAAGAAAAGTTGCCATAATACATGCCAGGATGAGAATAAGCTATATCCAGTTGTACTCTGACTTGTCCAAAAGGGCTTGATAACGTCACCACTTTGTTCCTGTGGTCATTCTGCTGAGGATTACTTCCATTATTTTTTTTTCAGTGTAGCAAATATCCCATCAAAAGGGACAACCTTCAAACCGAAATTGCATATTTTGCACCCTTCAAACTGAAAACATTACTTTACGGAATATCAGGTGGAAATAAAAACGCAAATAATGACATTTTTTATCATTATATTGTTATATTAAATCTACTGAAAGATTTAAAGATTAGTCAACCTCAGTAAAGCTTTCAAGGAGGTACCTTTCATTGCAATTTAAATTTATACAGATCTGGTCGCCAGTGTAAGATATGGACAATCAAATTAACACGCACTCGCCCAATAGCCTCTCCTCCTTCTCCCTTTCATATCCCGCTGTCTGTAACGTCTATATACGTGCTAATTACATTGCTGTTAGTTTTTCGCTTACCCATGTTTTTCCAGTTACTGTGTCTTTGGTCAATGATTTTTGCATGACCTATTTACAAAGCTACCTGAATATGTGATTAAAAGTAAGTAATCATTTTACCATCTCTGATCATATTCAAATGACAAGAAAGATATACTGTGTATCTTTCCGGATATGTCATAACCACTTATTCCCAGCAATGCAAACTCAGTGTTGATCGTGGGTTCTAACTAAACATCTCTATCCGGTGTTGTTTTGAAACCAGAAATGTGAAAACCAAAGTGTTAATTTTTCGCATTTTCACTCGATTAAATTATCATTGCACATGCATGCAATGGATAATAATTGAACTATATGCATTAAGCCACTAATACCCAGCACTTGTCGCGCGCAACTTCGCTTATTATTCTTACCAAGAAGCCGTAATTCTCCACAATCCTATATCATTTACAGACATCTATTCAGTTAGTTTATCAGAACGTTTTCCTAGTATGTATCTGGTATCCTTATATCTCAGTTTCTTACTTGTACTCATCATGTTATATGTTATATTAGTGTGTGCGTTGCTGAGGATATGTTATTTTCTTGTATCTACTACAGTGTGCATTGTTTACCTTTATAGCACTGCATTTATTGAAATATTGTCTCAAACTGTGCCAATGGCATCAGTGTTAATTGTTCGATATGAACGTCTTGCTCATTTACAGGTATATTGCCTCAATGTTTTGCAAAGTCCTAGTCTTCGGACGATACTTTTTAGTATTTCTAAACATCTATTATGCCGATAGACACTCAACAGTATAGAGCAGCCATTGGTACCTATAATCTTCGTAAATGTCTAGTCAAAATTATTGTACATGCTCCTGGTCATCACGATAACTTTGTGAATGCTTAAACTCTTCTGTCTCTCATAATTGTTTCATTCTTGTGTAAATCATACTGTAATCTTAGACATATCTTAAAAATTTTATGCAAATTGCTTGAATGTGACCTTCATCCGAATCCAGGGCTAGCAGATACCTTCACTCAAAATTTCTCATGCTAACGTACGTAGTTTGAAAAGGTCAGGCAAACTCGACGAACTCTATTTTTCTGGCTGATTCCGAAAAAATCGATGTTCTCACTTTGTCCGAAACATGGCTCGATAGTAGCGTTCCAAATGAATTGTTGTTCATAGAGGGGTTGGCATGACCATTCAGAGGGATAGGACTGCAGGACCCGGAGGCGCAGTAGCTGTATACACGAGGGACTGGCTACCTTGTTCCCGTCGTGCTGACTTGGAATCAACAACCAGTGAATGTTTGTGGGTGGAATTTCGACTCAACTTTGGATTATTTTTATTAGGGGTGTATTATCGACCACCTGGTCAGTGTGCCGCTGATAGACACTTGTTTCTCAGTGACCTTGATCACTCAATCACTAGTGCTCTTGAATGTAACCCTAAAATACTCATTATAACTGATGATTTTAACGACAAGGTGTAGGTCTTAGGATTCTGACCACTCGGAAAGTGACCTAGGTCTGGATTTGGTAAATCTCATATCTTATAATAACTTATTCCAATTAATATCGGGTCCCACCCGTATTAATGATTTGACATTTGAGTCTTCTCGATTTAATTATTACCGATTCACCCGGATATATCCTGCATTGTGAAATTTTGCCTCCGATCTCTACGTCTGACCACTCGGTTGTATTTTGCACGCTGTCTGCTTCTTATCGCATAGACCGCCCCTTCAAACGTATAATCTGGGATTACACGAGAGTCGATTTTGAAAAACTTAAGTAATGCTGCCCTTGATGCTCCATTTGACACAGGTTTTGAAACTTTTGATGACATTAATGACATGGTGTTTTACTGGACAAATCTCTTCACTGATCTCTGCAATCCATTTATCCCTTCGCTTGATATTCTCCTCAGACCGAAAGATAAGCCATGGGTCACATGTATGATAAAAAAGTTACCCAGACAAAGGGATCGCGCATGGAAACATTCCATGCGACACAGCAGCAAAACGCGCCCCTTTAAGATCTCTGAAACTCTTAACATGGAACCACTTTTCACCTTTTACAAGCACTAACGTAACATAGCTGACAATGCCCTCCGTTGTTCAATGAAATCGTATTTTTCCAAAATTCGCTCTGAACTCGACTCAAAAGATATTAATCCCAAGAAATGGTGGAACCTTAGTAAAAGTCTACTTGGCTCTAAGCTTCACCAATCGATACCTCCCCTTCTTGAAAATGATACAGCTGTCTCTAGTAAAGTGGACAAACTGTGATTTCCTCAATAAGTATTTTGCTAACCAATGTAAATTACCTCATGAAGATAATCCTATGCCATTGCCTCAGTTCTTCTACCGAACTGAGGCTCGTCTAAACTCTTTTCAAGTTGATGAGATTAGTGTGAAAAAAAGTTTTACAATCAGTAAGGACTAGCTCCGCAACTGGTCCTGGTGGCAGTGGAAACATGATTTTGAAGAATACCGCTCCCGGTATCAGCCCTTCCGTCACCAAACTACAAACTATTTATCCATTCCCTGCGCACCTCTTGCTTTCCGGATTCTTGGAAAAAGTTTAATGTATGTCCAGTGTTAAAAAGAAGGACAAGCAAACAAAGCAATTACAGACCCATCTCATTGCTCTGCAATGTCTCCAAAGTTTCGAACGCTTTATTTATAATTTCTTGTATGAGTACTTCGTGTGTTATGAACTATTGACCTCTAGAAATTCCGGGTTTCGGTCAAACGACTCAACAATAAATCAACTTATCAAAATCCTTAATGACATATATAATGGCCTTGAACTGCAAAAGGAAGCCAGAATGGTTTTCCTTGATATCAGCAAAGCTTTCGACCGTGTCTGACACGAAGGTCTACTTTTCAAATTGAGGCAGCTCAGTATCGAGCAGCTGCTCCTGAAACTTATCAATGGCTATCTAACCAATCGTCATCAGTGTGTAGCCATCGGGCAAACATCATCTATGCTTCCTATTTAGGCAGGGGTGCCCCAGGGCTCTATCCTGGGGCCTCTACTGTTCTTAGTTGTCATAAATGATATTACTGTTGGCATCTCTTGTGACATCAAACTGTTCACTGATGACACCAGCATATTAGAGATCATATTTGACCCTGCCACTTCTGGTAGACGTATAAATACTGACCTTGGAAGAATCTTCGTTTGGAGCAAACAGTGGACGGTTACATTTAAAGCAACTAAGTCTCTAGCCCTCTTGTTTTCAGCTAAACACCACAAACCTGATCATCCACCTTTATTTCTTGGCGAATCTTTAATACCGGAAGGTTTAAATCATACCCATCTGGGAATCACCCTTTCTCTTAATTTGATATGGAATGCTCACATTACTAGAATCATTGACAAAGCGAGGAAACGCCTAACTTTATTTTTTAGACTTAAATACAGGTCATCGTGTAACACCTTAGCCAGACAATACAAAGCCATAATACGTCCTATCCTGGAATATGGATGCGTCATATTTGATTATCGCACGATGTACCTGACAAATTTACTGGAATCTGTTCAGTATGAAGCGGCACGCTTTTGTTTGGGTGCACTTAAACGTACTCCTCATTTACTTTTTAATGAATTAGGTCCACCTACTTTGGCCAGTAGACGCCAATACTATAAATTGATTCTGTTTTACAAAATGGTCAACAGGCTGACCCCCGCTTATCTTTCGGATCTGGTCCCATTTGATGCCGTTCAGCCAACCTTCCAGCTTCGCAACCGCCGACGTTTGAGACAAATAAAGTTTACATCCAATCGTTTTGGTAATTCTTTCATTCCCTTTACTATTAAACTTTGGAACGACCTTACGGACGATATAAGGCAATCTACTTCACTTGCTCAATTCAAATCTAAACTAAAAAGTACTCTTTTGTCCGTTGATCCTGTGTCATGTCGCTACTCGCACGACAAAAGATTTCCTAATATTATAATATTAAGTACGTTTGGATTGTTGTCGTCTTAGTTCCCATCTTCATACACTAAATATTCTTCCGTCTGCTGCAAGTTATTGCTCATATCCCAATGAGAGTACATCCCATTTCTTCCTCGAATGCCCACTGTTTTCATGCCATAGAGTATCCTTGTTGAGAACCGTATGCAATATTTTGGTACCGGGAGTCAATCCAAACCTAGCTGTTCACTTGGCAGGCGAGTGCTTACTTATTTGACACGTGGTAATGACAATCTTTCGTCAAGCGACAACTAAGATATTTTTCATTTTGTTCAAAACTTTATTATAGATATAAGACGGTTTATACCTTGAGTTGGTACGAGATGAATATCATGTTAGTGTACTGACCAATTTATTTGTCCTCGGATATTGTTTTGTCCTGTGTGTTTTGTACATATGATTGTGTGTCTCTCTGTGTCTGGACAGTCATTCATTAAGTATTTTTGTACTACTTGGCAATCGAGGTGAATTAAATGTTTAAAAAAATAGAAAAATTTTTATGTGCGTGTAATATATTATCTGGCAGTCCAAAATTTTATGCATGTATTATCACTTTATGTACAAGAGGTCTTAATATAGGCATTGTGCCTGTTGACCGATTGTTTTTTCCAATAAAATATGTTTAAACCCATTGTGTAATTCCCTCCACTTGTAGGGGCTCAATTAAGTACTATTATATTATTAGCAGTGGACCTATTGACCGCAAGACACATTAGTTGAGGACTGGCTTCAACATCTCACTTCAACTGATGGTTTATGCTGATATTGTTTGGAATAGATTTAACGTTCAAACAGAACAAGGAAAACCAAATACAAAGCCTGGATTTACGACGTTACGAGCAATCGGCATTTGATGACTACCTGTCCTTGGCTGTGGCTATCACCGAGCCCCCACAACATCTGAAAGCATTCTCACAAGTTACGTATACAAATCTGATCAGGGAATGAAAACGGCTAATTGCTGAGTCCGTCTGCAACAATACATAAAGCAAGGAAAGAAGAAAGCACCCAGGGACGATCCGCTCACTGAGACAGCTTGCAATCTATACAGAACATGGATTCTGCATGTGTTGATCATCAGGCCTGATCAGTGATGATCAGTGCACGTGGCTGTCCGTGACATCGGCGCAAAAAACCACAAGCGGCTTCGAGACTGGTTTTGCACTGAAATTAGGGCTGGGGTATCACAAATCAGGTTGGAATAAACATTTACTCATTTCCAAATATTTCACACAGAAAAAAAAAATGACAGTTTGCAATATATACAAGTACGTCAAGGACTGACTACCCTGCTGGAAATAAGCCTGTTAGTAAATCGAGTATCCAAACGCATTTTAATGCGTAATAAGTAGTCGATCAAAGGGCCGTGGAGGCCATTGACCTCAGAGTTTTTGACATGCACTCGAAGATGCCGAATTCACCTTGCCATACCTAATACTCTAGTCATATTTCTCTGATTTCCTGCAAAGACTCAAGTAAACATTCAAAACTTGGGAACAAAAACGTACGAACGATTTTGATGAGTCTTTGCGGAAATATTGGCATGCAAAAATTAAGAAGTCACTTTCTCTCGGCATCATAAAAACCTGAAATAATGTGCAACATTGCTTCCGTCACAGGAAAACGGCGGCATGTGAAGCGAAATAGATGAATCGGTTTTAAAACGTAATATGAAGTGATTGATATGTATCAAAAATAGTCATGTGCTATGTATGGAATAAGCGCTCTAAAATTGAGTTTTATCATCATCATCATCATCATCATCATCATCATCATCATCATCATCATCATCATCATCATCATCATCATCATCATTATTATTATTATCATTATTATTATCATTATTATCATTTTGATAACTTGGCAAAGAGGATTATAGGCCTATCGACAAATAGAAGACCGGGGACCCCAACGGGCCCTCGGCCTTCTGTCTGCCGATATAATCCTCTCTGTCAAGCTTCCCCGTGTTTGAATCCTTTACTGATAGATGCTATAAATAAATAAATAAATAAATAAATAAATAAATAAATAAATAAATAAGTAAGTAAGTAAGTAAGTAAGTAAGTAAGTAAGTAAATAAATAAATAAATAAATGCACACATACATACATACATACATACATACATACATACATACATAAAAAACAAACAAACAAATAAATAAATAAATATATAAGTATTTATTAACTACGCTGTCATAAAAATGCCGGAATCTGTCAAGGAAAACAAAAAGAAAAAGAAAAGAAATACACACTCACACACATATACACAAAGAACAAAATGACAACTCACCCCACAGTAGTGCGAGTACAAACATACACCTACCTGCACAGAAAGTAAAATACAAAAAGAGGACATAGTCAGAGTACAGATTGCAGATTTATCGGGAGTCAGTTGGGGGTTGTGGGGAAACATTTCGAAGTGGTTTCCCTCTGATGGATATGAATTTCTTGACAAACAGTTTCGAAAAAGTGTATTAATTCAGTTCCTTGCAGTGACATAGTGGATTGAAACAAATATTTTTTATTATAAGACGCAGAACAAATTGTTTATGTACTTGGAATATTGTTGCGGCGTGTTTACTTTTTTTCGATGAGTTTGTGCAAGTGCCTAGTTGTGTTTTGTATAGAGCACTGCAAATCTGCATTGCGCATGACCCTAGCCCTAAATCAAATCAACGTTAGGCGGTCGAAGCGACAGACAATACGATTTAAATCGTAAGACCTAATGCATATCAATGTGATTAAGCACAGAGGGACAGAACTGTTCGTGTATTTGGATATTCTCCTTTATTATCAGGGACTGTCTCACCCTCCATGTCTATTTCAAGCTCCTTGATGACACTAAAGAAACTTCGGGAAAGACATCTGGAATACTATGCTGTCAGCGACTAATCCGACTGTTTACAATAAGATGGGCACATTCTGGAATGAGTGTAATTGATTGTGCATCGTAGATATAATCATACGCGCACCTTTTTTGTTTCCAATACGCTTCATATATCGTGAGAGGAGCTGAATCCCTAAATAACAATTGCATTGCTATCTTTCTTTCAGCGTGAAAGCCCAATGATTTACCTAGCACATTCGTTCATAAAGAACTGTGCATACTATCTGTGGTAAAATAGTATATTAATAGAAGGATGAGCTGTTCCTTACATAAGCAACAATCGTTTGCTGTCTAAGAACACCTGTTGAAGTCGATAAAACGGAAAGAGGGCGCATGCGAATAAAATTATGATGCAGTTGATATTTGTCATTTCAGGCAAACAACTCTTTGTCATTTTCTGAGAGTTGCTGACCCAAGCCTCAACTTATAAAAGAATTGGTACTTAATGGTGTGCACACGTTTAGCAGGACATTTCTATACAAAGGACATATTCCATAAAATGGTTTGGCTGGGTAATTTTGATGTTTTAATGAACGGTTGCAATTACAGAAATTGATTGTTACTTTGTTAATGAAGGTGCCGAAATATAAGCTTTGACATTATGTGCCTTAACATTATTTACCATATGGAAACGTACACTTATAGCTTTAAGTAATCACATTGATAGGAAACATGCCATATTGTCTTTTAAGTTATGAAAATGCAGATAATAGCTTTATATAATTTCAACATATTTTGTTAAAAAAGGTCAAGCCCTACGAACAGTTCCCTTGGAAAAAGACAAAAATGTAGTGCACGACATGAAGCAATTCAGCGAGTAAACCCTAACAGCCAAGGCATCCACCTGCAGCCTTTTGAATGGGAGATATTCATATCAACTGGGATTGTGTGCTGATACCTAGGCTGCAGCAGGGAACTTGATAGCAAGGAGGGCGTATTCATGTTTTAACTGGGCCAAATGAGCTTCTGTGTAAAAAGTAAAAATTTGAGAATGCAAAAAGCCTGAGAAATATAAGTCTTAAAGTTTTCAAACATGATACTTAACATGTTTAGAAAATTGCATTTGTTTGGTAGAAAAATGTTATTTCTGGAAGGTTCGGTAACATTACTAGTACAAGTGTCGTTAACATGATGTATGCATACTTCTGTTGTCTAGCAACTGAGGAGACCAGAGCAAGTCTGCAGTTAATATAATAAAATATGTATACTTCCTATAATTTCCATTATTAATTACCAGAAATGTTCCAGTGTCGTAAAGGTTGTTGTTTCTTTTTTCCATCAAGAATTATGTGGATGGTAGAGCACATCAGATCAGTAATATCCTCAGTGGCAGCACTTGCTTTCTTTACCAAACTTCTTCAACCAATGAATAAAACAGATTTTGTTCTTAAGCCAGAAGTCTCCATCTGCAACAGGTAGACGCAGGGAGACAGTTACCTATAGCACCACCGACAGGCGGCATGTTTCATCAGTCAACAGCTCCCCTCGCTACACTCTGGGTCACGTGACAGAGAGCAACTATGTTGAATGGACCGGTAAGGCCTTTGTGCAAATCAAGGGGATCGTTAGCTGAACTTAATGCAATGGACGTCGAATCAAGCGCGTGCATACATGAGAAAGACCGCCACGAGTTAGACCACTAGCATGTACGTTTCTTTCCAGGTCATTGGTAAGCAACTACAGCGATTTGCATCCAAACAGGCACCTTAAACCTGGAATACTTTGAAATATCATTCAGTTTTGGCCATGGGTCTTAACTGTGTCAGATTACGAGACCACACGTGGCACTGACAGACTGTAGCTCAATTATACCCAGCCTTTGTCACTTTCGTTTATTTGCCACATTTTACATTGGTATGTTATCATTGACCAGCAGCAATTAATGGCTGAACTATCAAACATCATGCCAAAAAAGGGTTGTTTTCTTACAATTAACAAGAGTAACGTCCTCACTGTAAATTTGTTCTCATCTAACTCTAACATCCTTCCGATTAAGTTGCTTTACAGGAGGGAGCGACAACACATGCTGGAAAGCCAGTGAAACAACCACATGCATTAGGTCTCATTTAGACTATTGTAACTTGATAAGAATGAATAACGTGGTTACCACAAAATAATGAATAAATTGTGAATAAATGAGGAAACTTCTCGTTGTGTTTTAGATGGAATATATTTTATCCAAAGATCTGTGTACAGTGAAATTGTAGTTAGATGTTGTACAGGCAAGAATACACCGCTTATGTATCTTGCTGTCTCTCACATACCGAACTCTGGCGGAAATCCCCAACACAGACAGTTTTATTACTTAGAAGTCACGTGAACCTCACATTTACTATCATCTTAATGAGAAATATCCAAAAAAGGAAGTGGAGAACTATGAATGAGAAGGACTTGGACAAATAAGATACCAGTTCTAAGTTTGTAGTCTTGTAGATTGTTCCAACTGGATTTTCTGATCTGAAAATAGGGGAAATTTTAGAGTGGGGCCCGCCAGAGAAGATTTAAGAGTAAGAATACTTAATAAATAGCCTTAATGACTATTAACAAAACAAAGAAAGACTTAATGTCTATAATAATGTTCATGGGGAAGACTCAATGTCCATAATAATGTTCATGGTTCATGAATATCTTTATGTCCACAATTCATAATTATCTTGCTATTATTCATAACTAAATATCTCCATAGCCAGCACTTTGTTACAGATGCTTTACTAGCAAGACTCGTAAAACGTCAATGTCAACAGGAATGTCCTAAGCAATGTAACATAGTGTTTACAATGTCACTTTTTACACTGTCGCTGCTTTCCCCCACAATAAAGGATCGAGGACCATCATCATGTGCAACACCCAAGTTCCCGAGTTATCCTGTGGACAGTGATATTTACAAAAGTGACGAAAAAATTTTGAGAGTAAATCAAGGTCACACAGTCTCGACCTAACCCTTAATGAGAACCATCATGATGTATAGTAAAATAAGCACCAGAGTAAAAAATTGTTAGGTTACCGAGTGAACAGTAGAATTAACTACAGTGGTACTATAACCAGCCCAAACAGATCTCAAATTTTGAAGTGAACAGTCAATTCCACCCTGTCTGAAATGTGCTATATTTCAACATTTTGTAACCTCTTGATTAATTGTCAATGCCCTATTATAAAAGATAATAAATAAAAAGCAAAGTATGACAAGTGTGTGTGTGTGGGGGGGGACCAGAATTCATGAAACAACCCACATGACCTTAAAAATTATACCAAGTCTACCATTCTAATCAGAACTTAGCCCTTATAGACGAATAAATATCACGTCAGATTCCATCGTCAGAGGTTACATGGCGCTTGCTTTATCACCCCAAAATAAAATCCTTAAAATTCCCGTGTTTGACCTGTCGTATTAGGTGAAGGACCCTCAGAACAAAGCAAGAATCGCAGTTACCAAGATGTGTTCCTGTGTCATTTTAAGGCAACAGCTTGATCAGTCTCAGAGAATGATCCTTTTTAAGAAGGAAAATGCATGAAAGCAGTTGATTTAAATTTTTAGGTAATCACCCGAGTGCCTTATTGAACAATCTTGGTAGACAGGCATCCAATGCACATTCTCACAAGTTGTAAGCTGATGCAGTCAACCAGGGACCTGTTATAGATGGACTACCAACGGGAGCGCTAATCCCTTTAGTGGTCAACTGGGCGCGACGACTACAAAGCGTGTTCACTAGCGCCGCTCAAGTTAATCCCCCCTGCTCAGTCCGTTTGTTGTTCCATCTATGTTTCCGCGTTCGGTTGTATCGGCTTACATACATCAGGCTTACATCGGGTGTGCTATTGTACCAAGTTCAAAAACGGAGAGACAATCCAGCCACCGGTTTCCGAAAAAATAGTCGACGATATGATTGTTGATAAGTTACGAATAGAAACCACATTGGGCAGGCGATGGAGCATAAGAGAAGCTAAGCGGACTGTCAGTCAAGTCAGCTGTGCTAAAATTGATCAGCACAGGTAATCAGTATGTCCGATACAGCCAAATGAAAACGTCGAAAGAAATTATGGAATATATTGAAGGAACTTAACAGGGAGGAGCGCACATTAATGCATTAAGCAGGGACAAATGAGCTCCTTTGATAAACGCAAAAAAAAAAAAAAATAATAATGCAAAACAAAAAATAAATAAAAACAAAAACGAAACAAAAACAAACAAAAACATAACCCCCAAAAAAACTGAGAAAGAAAAATATTTCAAGAGACTTTTTTTTAAGTTTTGAAACATTAAAGATGTTAAAATGTTTAGAAATTTTCACTTATTTGGCAGAAAAAGTGTTATTTCTGGATGTTTAGGTTACACAACTGGTACAACTGTCTGATCATCGGAGAGTCACAGTTCTGTTGCTAACAAGTGAAGGGACCAGAGCAGGTCGGCAGTCAATAAAGTTAAACAGAAATACCTCCAATTGTTCATACCTGGGGCAATTGTCGGTTTATGAAATACACAAGAATTCAATTGTTCTTAGTTATCTTTGTGAGAGACAATGTTGATTTTTCGTTTGTCCTTGGCTAGACAAAATTCTCTTGTTAATAAAATTCCCCTGAACATTGTCCAGGAATGGTTTGACGACGTCGGAAATGTATTATACAAGGTATGGCATCCGGTAATTTTGCAATTCTTATTTGATAATCCTACGTTTACAGGAAATAGCATTGAGGGAATAACAAGTAGCATAGTGTCTCCTTTCACGAAAAGCCCATATATCTTTACCACACTGTCACTAATTTTAATGATTTTTTAGAAAGATTTGGGCCATGGAAGGCGGAAATAACTTGTGCGCACAACCTGATCAATATGGACTCAAAAGACGACGCATTGGAGCGCTACATTTGGGACACAATTAAAAAAAAACTTCCTCATATTCGTCAGAAAAAAGCGCTCCCTGGTATTGCTTAATGGACTCGGACATTCCCTACTGAACCTCTTGTAGATTGATCCATTTAACTGTATTCATTATATAGACGACAGCAAAGGAGGAAAAACTACTTGTTTATGTCATTGTCAAACTTGCTTTCATATGGAATGAAGTAAACATTCCCAATATAGCCAACAAGGGACCAAATGAGCATACCAATGTATAGAGTGCCCGTATCAATAACATTTCTAATACCATATCAAACCGAAGGCTGACTTGGATTCTTGCGAGCCAGAAATACGATATTGTGAATAATAGAGGATAAACCTGAAGAACAGAATAAATGTTTGCAGAAAAAACTAGTATGTATAGCCTTGTAACATGGGGGACATTTATATGTTAAATATACTCGCTGCTGGAAAATTAAGAATGTAAATTTTACGCATGTGAAATGTGTATATCATTTGTATTGTGCATGTTGCAGCACACTGCCGTCTGTAATGCCGACCTGGATCAAATGTAACTGTGGATGTGGCTCTATGGTTGCACGGTATACCTTATTTGAAGTGTAGTACATACCATGCTGAAAGTTGTCTGTCAGAGCGGTTATAATATGTGCATCCATCTATCCACTCAGTTGGTTGCATTTGGCATTTTTTTTTCTTTTTCTTTCCTTTTTTTTGCATATGTGTAATATATCGCAAAACATCCGTGGGAGCTTTTGTCAATAGAATTATTGGCAGGTGTACATGTGTATGTATAATTGACATCTATCATAACAATCAGACTTATTCAATAAAATTATATAGATGCCTCCAAGCCTTGACTTCCCCGGAAGCGCCACTTTTAGCACTGCCATCTATTGGCCAACTGTGAAAACGCCAATCGATAGCCCTAACGTTGTTTTATCGGATGAAAGTGGCGGTGATATTTCACTTTAATTCTTGGTATTCCAACAAAGGAAACCGTAACCAATTTCTTCTACCGATGGTTAGGTATCTAACCGCAGTAATAACATTGTAGACTCCTTAATATTCCAGTTTCGCCACATTTATTGTAACAATCACCATTATCTTTAACAGCGGCAACTTAAACTCCGAACTGAGTCATTCAAACTTCTAATTTGGTTTTTAAAAAAATTTTATATCACAAATTTCGAGGTACAAAAAATTACACACATATATTTAATAAAAATTTGGGAAAATATCCTATACCTATCCCTCTTGAGGAAAAACGGCGGGGAATACAAGACGATACAAGACACAAAGGAGAAGACGAAAAGAAAGGACGAAGAGGACAAGGGAAATAAACAAAAGGAAAAAAGCTACAGCATAGTCTGCAGAGTACATGAGGGCGAAATTTGAAGCTTAGGGGTGTAATCTAGACGTGAAGACAGCAGAAGTGTATTTAAGACAGACAGAGAAAACACGGCAGGTGTCTTGAAAAACTGAGCCACGTGAACATTTGCCCGAATCCTTGACACCAATTTTCAAAAATATGATAATTTAGTTGGCTGCACCCTGGGCACAAGGAGGTGTGCTGCACAGCTAAGAATCGCTTGAAGTGGAGAAGTTAAGGACTTAATAGGTCTGGCTATTAGGTGAAGCAGGCTGTGTGTGTGTGTGTGTGTGTGTGTGTGTGTGTGTGTGTGTGTGTGTGTGTGTGTGTGTGTGAAACACAAATATTAGTTCTTCTAAATAGACTTGTTTACAACAAACAAAGGGGTCATCGCTGCATTTCGTATTGCCAAGATCCCACTTGGCTTAAGTGTTCCCTGGGGCAAGGTAAAAAAACAACTGTCCAAACAGATACTCTGTCTGCGTGCGTAAAATCGTCTAATTAACATAAATTGTGCAAAATGGCACCCGAAGGAAAGAAAGGATCTAACCAGAAAACCGGTTCATAGTGATAAGATCCCACTTGGCATAAATGTTTCCTGGGGGCAAAATGGAAAAGAAATTGTCTAAAGTGATACTCTCTCCCTATGCGGAAAGTCGTCTAAATAGCATAAACTGTGCAAAATGGCACCAGAAGGAAAGAAACATCTAACAAGACAACCAGTCACAAAACAAAACAAAACAAAACATAATAAAAAACCATAAGTGAATCATCGAAACTGACTAATTTGAGGGTGTGGAATTTTATTTCTGAGGTTATTTTTATACTTTGCGCGCCATTCTGGCCTTCAAATTTAAGGTGGCCACTAGATATTATCTTTTATTTAGGCATTTGGTGTAACTTTGGAACCGTTTGCATAAGAACTACGTTGGCCTACTATTCATCAATCTATACCGTTTTAGGGTTGGGAACACCTTTCGAGCACCGCATCTGCGATTGAAGGTCATTTGAAAGTGAAAGCTAAAAGAAAAACTAAAGAAACACATTAAATTGCATATTTTGGCACTTAGTAACAATTTTGACATTTATATCCAAAAGCAAGATTGATACAGGTACCCTCACCAATATAGATATACTTGATTTCAAGATTTTTTTTCCGTTGACTTAATTCTGGTATGGTCATGCGAGTGCTTGATGCCCAAAACTAAAGACGCCACAATTAATCAGTAGAGTGACCAAGGTTGTTATTCACCAATTGTACCCGCATCAGTACTGACGCACTATCATTAGTGTACAAGAATAAAATCGAGATTTTTTTTTGTAAATTTGAGCAAACACTTTTAGAACTACAATATTAGTAAATTTTGATCCACTTGACCCAAACCTAACACGCATAAACGTACGTTTTAACTCAAAATCAAATATTGATTGTTTCTATCACATTCTAAACATTTTGTATGAATGACTTCATGAATATGCAACGGACAAAATATTCATGTTTTTAAGAAAGGGGAAAAATTGTGAGTATTGTGTGGCCTCTGTACCTACTGTGATGCTTGATTGTATACTTTGCCGCATTTAACATGGCAGTTTTTGTATTCAATATACTTGGTTTGCACATGGTAATCTTCCCAATGCGTCTCCCTTGCTTTTACATAAGTTTGTAAACAGCCGATTTATTAACCTTGAAGTCAGCTGCAACCTTCAACTAGATTGGGGATGGAAACAGGAGGCCTCTCCCAGTTTATGATGTCACTACCAACCATCACCAGGAAGTTACACCAATGGCAATCTGTGGCTGTTTAGGTGAATGTACCCCCTCCTCACTCCGTGGATGCTGCGTAAATGGACAGCTATGTGTTTCACTCTGTGGTTGTAAGAGTGGCTGTTTACACCCAGTAAATGAATAAGTATGATTCAATTGTGGTCAGAACGGTAAACGAGGCACACCTCAATCAGCGTGGGTTTCGTCAAGTGTGTGTATAATACTGTTAACACATTGATTTTTAAGAGCTGTACCTGTAAATATATCAAAATGTAATATTTTACTTTAAATCAGACAAGGACCATATTTTGTTAATATTTCTTACTATTATAAGCATTGTGATGAAATAACCAGTTGTGATGGGTATTTTTGCAGGTAAAGTGCCATAATATGATTGTGATATTATACAAACAAGATACAGCTGTGATGAAATAGCCATTTGTGATGGGTATTTTTGCAGGTGAAGTGCCATAACATGATTGTGATGTTATACAAACACGATACAGCTGACCTCTTATCTAATATGAACTATATGCCCCAATCTAAATCATCGTACAAAGTCAATGCCAGTGCCAATTTAGTTTTCATCATTTCCAGTGTATTCACAGAAAAAAATAAACTTTTTTGTTACTGATTTGTGTTTAATATGATGCTATATCATCTGTTCCATATCTCATTTATGATATGAAAGGGACTTGTGTAACATGTGATCAATATTCAATATTGATTTTATTTCATCTAGCTATTTTCTGAGTTTGAAACCACAAATCACCCTGTATTGCATATGCAGCACCCAAAATAGGTTTTAAGGGAATCATGCATCCCAGGAGATCCATGCCATCATGCAGGTTCTATATAAGTAAGGTGCAGATTTTATTTTGCCTTGCACTATGGACAATGTTTATCACCAATGCAATGCCAGAACTGGTCCCCCCACACTAAATTAGTACAAATTGTTGAATACTACATGTTTCTAGCTTATACATGTCTGAAGTAGTCTAATCTGAAAAGGTAAATTAACACTAGAAGCTGGCTACTTTTTCAAATATCGTAAAAGAAATAAAGTATATCATGATTAGTGGTGTATGATACCTGAAGAGAAGAAAATGTACAAAGGCCATCTTGTTTTTTAAAGGGTCAAAATGGCTGCCAATTGTCAAATTAACCCTTAAAATGGATTCCCGACCTTCAAATTAGCCAATTGCAACTGTTCACATATTCCCTTCTGTACCAAGGTTAAGAACTCATGTACAGCTTTCTTTCAAGTGCTAATTAGCATAATGTTTGCTAATAACAGACTTGCAATCACTATTAATTATATTTTATTACTGATGCAATGCCACAGCTGAGTCCTCCATCACCCCCAAATATTAGGCATTCTTGTGTAATAAACGTTTATAGCTCATACATGTCTAAAGTGGTGCACTGTGCCTGAAAAATGAAAATATTCAGCGGCCATCTTGATTTTGAATGTCAAAATGGCTACCAATTGTCACAATAACCCGAGAAAAGGATTCCAGACCCTCAAATAAGCCGCTTGTGGACTAGTCACACATGTCCTTCTGTTGGTCTATTGTTAACAAGTTATGTACCTCTGTCTTTGTGGTGCTAATAAGCATAATTTATGTTAATTGGATGACTCTGAGCATAAAAGCAAGGTGTCATCTTGGATTTTGTTTTTTATTTTGCCCAAAGGAACACCTGTTCCAAATGGGACCTTTGCACTATAAAATGCAGAATATACTCTGTCCCAAATGGAAACTTTGCACTATAAAGTGCAGAGTATACTCTCTTAGAAGGTCTCCTAGAAGTTCTTTACTATGGCTGTCTGTGAACACAGACATATTGTTTTGGCCAATATTCTTTTATATTTCTTTTTTGTGAGCTTTCTTCCTTCTTTTTGTGTCAACTCAAACTAAAAAATCCATTCAAGCCAGATACTTGGCATGTATATGGTGAAGCTTCGCATGAACTCAGAATAGTCAACTGGTTGAAAATTTTGCACATTAGGCCTATTTGAAAATGTCAATTCCATTTGGCTTTTAAGGTCTTCAACAAAGAGGCCCAAATGTTGAATGAGGCACATGCACATGGTATATGTGCAAGGCAGAGTAAAAAGAATTCAACACAAGTAAGCTATCCTCTGTTGTGAAGGTCAGCACAGTTCAGCTAGTTTCCGTCCCAGTGAGGAGCCGGCCACAGGGGTGATAAAATGCAGCCACCACCTGTTGTGACGCAGCACAGCTGAGGCAGTTTTAGACCTGTTGAGGGCCTGGCCACCCCTTGGTGGTGGTGGTGGTGGTGGTGGTGGTGTGTGTGGGGTGGGGTGGGGGGGGGTGCTAATTAGTTCATTGCAGTCAGCTAGCTGTCAGGTCTTGTAAGGATGTTTATATTAACTTCAAAGTATAATGGGATAAATAATAGCCATATAGCTGTCACAGTTCTGGCACACATTTTGCTGATGGGCTCTATAGAAATAGAGTCCCATTGGTAACTTTGAATGGTAACATACATACATACATACATACATACATACATACATACATACACACATGTATACATACATACATACATACACACATACATACATACACACATACATACATACACACATACATGCATACATCTGGAAAAAGGTTCAATCTGGCCCACACAACTGTTACACCCTTTATGCTTACGTGCCAAAATTCCATAATTTGTTTCAACATTGCAGGCTCGTCCTTACTCCTACATAGGACGCACATGTCATTAGTTGCTATTTCATATTTTCTACATGACCAGATCGATACAAGATCTTTTTGTGAAATGTAGATGTGATGTGGTGGCGGTAGGTCACTTTTCTTTTGGTGTGTACATCCAAAGACCAGCCCCAAGAACGTCCGCAATTTTCCCCCCTTTCATGATCAGACACAATATGGAACACAGTACTTGGTCCTTGACCATCTGTGCTACTTACGCGGTCTCATTCAGCAAACATAATGACAATTTAATATTGAATGAACATACTGAAGATCATAATTCAACTTAACGCTAGCAGTCTGGCACAACACGTGAACATTCGGAGTTTGAAAGTAAGAACTTACTTAATTGAGAGTATGTTAAACTCTATATTAATACATAAAGATGTGATGAAATTGAGTAACCCTCCCTCTAACCTTTTCATTTGGTTATACGTATGTTTGTAATTATGTATATTTGTATTATGTATGTATGTATGTATGTATGTATGTATGTATGTATGTATGTATGTATGTATATAAGTATGTGTGTGTACCGTATTATCCCTTTTAAGCACCTATAATACGGTATACATGTATGTGATGTATGTATGCATAATATGCACATCTATGTGTACTCTGTACATCTATATATACATGTATGTATCTATGGGTAATGGCACTTATGTTTGAATATGCATTAGAAGTCCCTTTCGAGAGCCCAGCAGCACAATAATTATGTGCTAGTGCTGTAACAGTTATGTTGCTCTTGCTTATCCTTATATCATGACAATATTTTGAAGTTAAAAATAAGCAACCCAATTAAGCTTGCTGGACCTGAAAGCTAGCTGTCCGCACCAAACTAACCCCCCCCCCCCCCCCCCGCCAAGGGTAGCACACATTTTGTCTCCTGTTTGTCCAGCTCCTCAACAGGTCTGAAACTGGCTGAAATGTGCTGACTGTCACAGCAGGTGATAGCTGCATTTTTTCACCTCTGCGGCCAGCTCCTCACTGGGGTTGAAACTAGCTGAACTGTGCTGACCTTTACAACAGATGATAGCTTACTTGTGCTGAATTCTTTTTGCTGTGCCTGGCACTAATCCCACAGCCGGACCATGGCTGACTTTTGTAAAAAAACAAAAACAAACTGCTGACTGGTTCCAGTCAGACCCATTCATCTTGAAGTCAGCAACAAAGGTAAGATTCAGCAGTTCTGTACCCCCTGGTGACAGATCACGGGACCTCCGGGTAGAAGTCAGCAAATAGTACCAGCAAAGCACGGGAGTGTTCCAAATCGCATCGACTGTTTTGACAACCCTCTGGGTTTATAATCGCAGAGATAAAATATAAACTAGAAAAGACAATTTGCTGGACAGCAAATCCGTGCGCCTTGAATATATGGATATTTCCCTTTGTACCTGTATTACAAATGCAATTTTGATAAAGAAACGGGAGGCAAACTAAGCACAAGATAAAATGGCATTGGGGGATGCAGTGGAAAAGGTTATGTTGTCTGGCGTATTTGCGAATGGGATACCAACCAAATATATTTCTAGACCATATAGAAAATCAAATTGGCCATCAACATGCAATTAAAAAGACCATGCAGTTGAAGGTGAGACGAAGATGTAAACAATTCAATAAACATGTTTAATTGACCATATTACATATTATATGAGTTATGACAACTGTAGTAATCACAAATTCATGATTTAACATTTTGATGTCCATAATTTGCATAATTTCAAATGCACTCAACCGTCTTTGTAAATGACACGACTTCATATATGTATGGATCTATAATCATACCAAGCTTGAAGTTTCTAAATGTAATCTGGTCAATCTGGTTAAGGAAAATTTTATTTTGATAACACATGTTCTTTACTCAAATTCTAATTACTTTCATTCTATTCTGACGTGCCTAAGTACATATTAACTCGATGTCAAAAATTACTCAAATTTGACAGTATTCACTCAAATGTCACAAGCGTAAACATTATTTTTAAACATTAACTAATGGTTGGCAGCGAAATAGAGCTTTATTGTTTGGAGACTTTCAAAGTGAGGAGTAGGTGTCATCACTGGGTTTCTTTTACATTTCTGGTGCACGATGTCCATTGTTGCAGGACTTGTTAAGATTCCCTTCGGTTTGTACAAGTGGTCTAGCTGTAACTGTTTTTTTATAATCACTGGGACACAATATAATGCCCCCAGTTTGTTTCTACTTCAGTTTTACACTGGCAGGTGGTTAAACTAAGGTAAGCTATCAACAAAAAAGGGTGCATACTGGTTCATGGATAAGCCAAATTATTCTTATCTGGACTTGCACTATACAAATTTAGTAATTGTCTTTGATTTGACAGGTATTTCATATTCATATTGAAGCTCTGCAATTATAAACAAAGCTTCCCTTGTTTAGCTTTTGCATTGACACGTTCATATAGTTTTTTATTATTATGTGGGTTGTCTTTGCTTAATATTTAGCTAGACAAGGAGCCGCTACTCGGAGAAACATGTACAGGTACAGGCCGAAACATGTTCTGACTAGTAACCCGGTGAAGGCCTTTTAATTTATTTGGGATTATATACCCTGTGTCAAAATTCTACAGACGAATATGACAATAGTACTTCCATATGTATAAGTTAGACAGTAACAGGTTAACTTATGGAGTGTATAGACTACGGAATATGGTAATGACTACCAGAAAGTGGCTCTCGATGAAAGGACACAAATGCAATTGTGTCTGAGAAAATTTTCGGACAAAAGTTCTGCTAAAGAAAAAGGAAGAAAAGGGAAGAAAGAAAAACAAAAAAGAAAAAAAGAAACCCAACAGAAACAGACTGTGTGTTGGCATGCAGACATAATAAATTATGTGTGGATTTTTGTCATCTGGGTGATTTGTTCAAGCCTGCTGTGGGAGACTTTAATAATTTGTTGTTTTTTAACCAGTGACAAGAGACCTATTTTTCACAGGTTTTGTGGTGATTATTTCAGTAACTGCCTATGAAGACCGCATAATTGTGAGGTCCACTGCGCCAAATGTTTCATTGAATATGAATGACAAACCTCCTGCTGGATGTGATAATTTTTTGCTTGTCCTAGGGCTGGTCATTCAAAGTAGGAACTACTGTGCATTGATATACATTTGTACTTGCTGTATTTGTCCTCCCCTTCAGCCCACAGAAAGTGACCGTACAGCAGGTGGCCTCTCACTGCAGATAAATTCACAAAGAACCCAACTCCTGTCTCTTCAGCAAATGTCACCACAACAAGCAGTGTGGTTGTTCACGGTAGTGACCACACGCACCAGATGTACCAGTGTATTTGTTAGGGTGTTGCATCTTATAATTATGATCACACTGCAAGAGTTGATAAATTTGGGTCAATTACACTAATTGACAGCAACCGGAAGATGTAATACCCCTTATGATTATAGCATGAAGAAATGTTGATATGATAGTTCCATTTGCTGTTGTGGTGCAGCTGATGGACATGTGATCAAAAGTCATGGAATTTTAAAATATTATGCTTCTTCGTAAAACGCAGGAAATACACGCACAAGAGGATGGCATGGGGGCAGCCATTATGCAGGCAGAGGAAGTAAGCAGAAAAAGAGATGTACAAGCCTGCCATTGTTTCCTAATCTGCATTATTTCCATTTCGCTAAAGGGACCACACATACACTGTTCAGAGATTCTAGTGTCAGTGGCATCTGAGGGCAAAATTGATGATGGGTAAAACGAAAACACGTACATTGTCTTAAATCTTTCAGAGCTAGATGTCGGAGTGAGTCAACAGCTTTTCTCGGCCCACATTGGATGCAGAAAAGATATTGACCTTGGATTTTATCTCTGGAACTATAGGCATGTTGGTATTGGAATGAAAAGGGGTTTTTTTTTTTTTTTTTTTTAGTTTTCTTTTTTCTTTTTTTTTTTTTTTTTTAGTTTTTTTTACGAGGAATACGTATGAATCTGAAGACTACTTTGACTTGAGTAGATCGACCTTAGTTGTGATTGGCACTGGAAGGGTTGCTTTTATATATTCGGCTGCCTGTGTTGATTGCCACCTGGAACAATCAGCGACCACCGATGTGTAAGCTGTATCACTGTCGGGCTTGTAACATGAAACATCAAAAGGCAAGACTTCCTTTTTGTCCCCTCTATTTTGAGGAGTAAATAACCGGGTTGCGTCCCTGATAAGAGACAACGCAAATGACATAGCGGCGTCTTTGATATGTAATGTTATTTGAAACAAACGATATGCACAATGAAAATTACAAAACTTTATGCTTGACCCAGTTCTCATGCTGGTAAGAGCGGAAAGTATTAATCGTTTCGTTTATGGCATACGTTCAATGGTTTTATCTGTAGGCTGTTTCAAAATTTCCTCATGATGTGAACTATTATACTCTTGCCAGTTTGGTAAAATTGAAATTGCTTCCAAAATAGTGAATATGCAAGAGTTTTTTCAGGTTCACTACTGTGCCTCTTTTTTCATAATTAATTTGTTATCGCTCTGAAGCTGTGTGTATTTTTGTATTTTACATTACATCCGTTCATATGCTTGTTTCACAATTATCTACAAAAATATACATCTGCATTGGCATCCTTTCTTGCCGGAAATATTTGACTTAATTAGTGTATATTCTTCCGCTTATAATGACCATATATTACTTGTATTTTGGTGCCTTTCCTGTTATCTACACTTTTGTCATAAAGATACGTATAATGCAAGATTGTACCTGTGGACATGTTGTTATGCTATAATGTGGTTTGCGCGTAAGGGATCCACCCGAATCCTGGGCTTCTTTGAACTTCACCCAGAAAAACTGTCACGCTAAGCTTATGTATTCTTAAAACCCCCGGGGCGCTCGATGAATTGTTTTGTTTGGCTAACTCACAGAAATTTCATATTCTTTGACAAATGGCTTCATACAGCTTATTCTAGTGAATTCTTACCGATTGAAGGCATACCATTTCGAAAAGACGGAACGGGGGTTCTGGAACAGGTGTAGTTATTTTTTTCAAGGATAGTGTGCCGAGTTCGCATGGAGCTGGCTTCAAACCCGTGAATGATAGTGGACCTTATCCCCACCTTAACAGTGGTTTTTTTCCTGTTAGGAGAGTATTACAGACAGCTACTTATAAGAATTTACTCGCGGTTTGACCATGGAATTAACCAAAGCACTATGACGGGATTATGTTGTTTTTATGGCGGTCTTGGAACGACGATTCTGGGTCAGCAAAAGTGCATTGCGTTACAGTGAGAATCAGACCTGCAGTTGCTGACTTGTTCATCCAAACCGGTTGCCTATGGCCTCTTAAACCCCGACAAAGCATATACAAATGGTCATTCTCCTGTGCTTTTTATCTTTAGCTCAGCTGGCCTTTCAGTCAGCTGAGGTTTTAAGATGGGTCTCCCTAAATCCACATTCCTTCTATGTGTCTGTCAACAGTTCAAGTTTTCAGCTTTAAAACCGGCACCCAGAGCCTCATTAAACCTGGTGGAAAAAATATACCTTGGGTCTACTTGAGGCTGGATTTCTATAAACGAAGACTGGAATGTAGCATGCAAAACTTGTTACTACATTGTGGTACTCTTATTTCCACATTTTTAGCAAATTGTAGAAGTAACGTAGTGAGGATCGGTAAGAGTGCATCTTAGAATGGTTAATATGTAAATACCAGTGCACATGTGATTTTCTGCAAAACTATTGGCCAGATCAGCCCCAGGCGTGCTTGTGGCTGCCTTGCATGATTCTACCAATTTTGTCCAGTATGTCATGTTTCAGGTATTTTTACAAAACCCCAAAGGGGACATAAGAGAATAATAACATCATTGCGTTTCTTTGCGACATTATTGCATTCCCTTGAAACACATTTTCTTAACATGAAATAAATAGTTAATGCAAATGAAATGCATTTCGATGGAATGAAATAAATGCGTTCTTCCTGTCATATCCTTTCTGAGACAAAATTCTGAGCCCGTAGAACATCATCAAACATTACTTATCACCTCGGAAATAGCAAATGAAACATGTTGCAAGTGAATGAAGTAATATGAACCGTGAATGGAATACCTTTCCAGTGAACGAAATGATATCGAGTGTCAACCAATCCATATTGCACAGGACATGGGAACGAAACAATAATAACATCATGCATTCAATACTATTTTATTCACACGCAATACAAATTAATTCCCTTATGATGTAATTCGGAGACTGTTTCCTGACTGTGCCTATCATAGTACCATTGCATTTATGCATTTAAATTCATTTCATTCCCACCCAGTAAATATTTCGGGGAATATAATATTTTCACTGCATATCATATTCCTTTGGAGTCACATTAATTCTTCGATTTTTTTTATCAATTTTTCATCATTATTTTGGGAAGGGCGGATCTAAAAAAATCTTCTTCAAAAAACGTGTTGCTAATTGCTTTGAAATGACACATGGACACGTCTGGAGGTCCTGGTTCCTTCTTTCTTTTTTCTTCACTTTTTAGTAAAGTTTCTACCATGCATTTACATGGCCTTTAATCCTCCAACCTGTCCAGCGTTTTGGCCTCATCAGACTTTCCCTTTCATTTCTCTAAATTTCTTTTTTTCCAAAGTAACAGTGATTTAATACCTTGCTCCTTTCTGCCACTATAGTCTTAAAATTGTCTAATGTTCCGTTTTATTTCTGTAAACTTTCGTGCATGTCCGAGGTAAAAACTCTTTAATATCAGTTGGCTATCAGGTGATCTCTTCTATTCCTGAAAACTAATCTCTTCCCAAAGTAATACCTTCTTCACTTTTCTACCAATACAGTTTCACAATTGACTTTAATTTTTATTGACCCTCTACTCATCCAATTTGATTATATTTCTGCCTGTCCACATCTCCAATTTAACGTTGAAAATATTTTTATCTCCGTTTCTTTCTGTCATCTAATAACTTCTGTCTACAATCTTTTAATACAATTATTAAATCCAATGAAACGTTCTTCGATCATGCCAGATATTACTGTTTGATTTGCATCATCTATCACACGAAAAATTATTTGTTGATCAATTTCGATTGTTTACATATTTCATTTGATATTTACAATTTCTCAGTTTTCTTCGGCGTACATTTCATCATTTAAGAATCTCCACGAAAAAAGGCTCACTTTTTCCAGTCCTCTACATACCATTTTGCATTTAAATGTGCTTCATTAAATTTGTACTCTGCTACTACAATAAAATAATTTTGTATCCTTAAAACGAACCAAGTGTTTTCTAACCAATGTAACATCTGATTCAATGCATTTGCATAATTTCATACTTTATTTATTTATTTATTTCCATTTCCCGGATATGCTTTGGCAAATTTTTTTTATTTGTACCTCAGCTTTATTTCATTCAAGCTGTTTGAATTTAGATTCTGTTCTGCAAAAAACATTTTTTTAATCTCAATATGTCCTGTTGTGCCTCTTTAACTAAAATGAAATGATTTTTTTGATATAAACAATACTAACCGCACACTGTCCTCATACGTCATATAAAACCTACAAAAACAAAAAGTAAAAATAACCAACTGGGTGCTCTTTCGTGTCAATTATACGGGGTAAGTAGACCATGCAAATATCTATAAACAGAATGGTTTCTAATACCCATTAGGTTAATGCGTTTTCATATGCACTATTTACATATTATAGCACCAGCTTGTGTACAGATGTTTAACCATGACCCAATACCACAATAAACATGAATTTCTCTGACCTTGAGAAATTCTGACAATGTCTGTCAGTGTACGACAGCTGGCTAAGTAGCCTGGTTCTTATTACCGTATCGACACTAAAATACAAAATGGAAGTCATCTTCAATGGTCCACTGTTACACACTTGGTACCATCTTACTATCTTAGAAGTACAACCAGTATTTCACAGCATTAGAGCTCTATGAATGCAGAAAAAGCTTCCCAGTTCTGTTTAAACTGCAAAATTAGGGGCCTGACCATGAATACCCATCAAAAAAACATAATTTACAGTGAATAATTCCTGGAAAAAAGGATCCCATACTTGATTAAATTTCTGATTGTTCAGCCCTTTTTACAAGGTGAATTAACTCCAAACCTCACTGCCATAACAAGCGACATGGTATATAAAAGACTTGGCCATTTTGGCTTGTTTAATATAATCTATGGGAAATGGCCTCAGTGTAAACAATCACCATGCACTTCGTTTAACTGGATAAACAATTTTACAAAATCTTTCCAAATGATACTTCCACATGACTTTCCCAATGCTTATTTCCTTCTTTCAATTTTGTATTGCCCAAAGCATTCCTTGTTATAGCATAGACAGCTTGTACCGCTTGTAAATCTACATCCGTTCAAATTGACCAGTAGTCTATTCTTTACGCTGCTTTTGTATTTCTCCTTTTAAAAGTATACACCAATGAACTAATATTTGGATAATATATTGTGAAAATATTTGCAGATCATTTTGTTGCATCAGTTTTTCCAACTATTTCCTTGCCCGTTCACCGTAACTCATCCTTTTTTCCATTACCTATCTTGATTTGTCAAGGCACTTGATAACAATTTTGTCAATGTTCTTGCTCGTTTTTGAGAAATAGGATTCTGTCATTTCCTTTGTTTGGAGTTCACACATTATTCAGAGATTCTAAGTGTTCTTCTATTTTCAGATAAGAGGTGACATATCTTCTTTCGTTGGCGCCCATATCTACGTCTTTCAATTTAAATCGCTTTTGTATATTGAATAGAAACGCAACCTGCTCTCATTTGTTTTTATTATGTTGACAATACTGTGCTAAAATCCCATTCCCATGACAATAATGATGCCCCGTGTAGAGAAACGACTGCATCCTAGGCTGTAGAACTCCGTGTTGAAAAAGAGTTTAAAAATGAAAACATCACAGAAGTGATCATATCACATGCAAAAGTGGAATAAATTTGGAAATCTGCTCAAGCAGGTGGAAGATGCAGTGTTTACATTATAATTGATTACATTTACATGTCTATGGATATTAACGACGATGCACATGTGCAGGCGACAACATCTCTGAATTGGGCGTACTTTCTTGAAGATTCACATGCAAACATATCAGAACCCATCTGTGTGTTGCAAAGGTCAAATGTTTGGCTCACAGTGACAAGTTACGATGGTGTGATTTGGGGTAAATATTTCGTGCTTAGCTGATCACAGGCTGTTCACCCTTCCTGTTTTATATTATCTTTACGAATGTTTGTGTGTGTGTGCATGTGTGTGCTCATGTGGGATTTCTATTATTTTCAAACGTTTTTTACATATACAACCTGAATCCTGTGCAAACTTTGTGGGAACGTATCTTAACTTGGTGTCACCAAATAGTAGTATGACACCAGAACGTGTTAATATCGCAGTTCTAAATTCAGTCAAAATAAAAAAACCATCCACATTTTGACAAGTCTTTCAATATGAACATCACCATGTATGACAGTAAGACTTGCATATATACCAAGCAATACTTTATTCATTAAATATCTAAAGATAATAAAATGGCATACCAAAAACATAAAGCAATAACTCATGGAAAATAGAAGTGGAGAACAGTTTTCAACAGTATCAAAGAAACTGCACAAAAAATCCAAGCAAACAAGAACCACCCAAGATCAAACCCGTCAGCCACCAAGCAAATCAAGGTGAAATCCGGAAGCCCAAGGTAAACATACCAACAAATAAGTGTCATTTTTATGTAAGGAAATCTATTTGAAATGCAACATGAAAGAAAATATCTCTCCTGCCATGTACTAAAGTTAATAGTAGTTTAAATCGATTCAAAATTCCCACAAGGTAACACTGTTGTCTGTATTTGATTTTGATTTTTGGAAATCACAGTGATCGATACAAACACATGTCAGTAGGCCTATGACACGTATACATGGTATAGTGACACTGCAGTATATATTCACTTATATAATGTTCAAAACGATTGCATAGATCTGTTTCAAACTTGCACGGGATGTACTTAAGAGAGTTTTGGTCATATTCAATCAATAGGTTAGCGACTTTTCAATTCTTTAATGAATTTATTTGTTCCTCTGTAAAAGATCCCCTTGGTACAGTCATGTAACCAAAATTTCTTTTTTCACTTTAAATGATCGGAGTTTTAGTATAAAGAAAAGGATAGCAGAGAGCAGAAAGACGCGTGGCAGCTCAGGTTTACATCCTGAAGGAAGTGCAGGTTTCAGGGACATAAGGAAATAGATGGTAAAATGCGTTCAGGCGGTAGACGCCGAGATGATACCTGATGTAGTAATGTGGTACCTGAACAAGTAACATAGAATCACATGAGACCGTTGGTATGCGAAACAGGTACGCGACCATTGAACACATATTGACTTGGCAATCTGGACAAGGATGTTACATTTAGATAATTTTATAAAAGTAATGTCACAACGTCGTCCATACAAGTGGTAGAAAACCGGGAAATAGCCTATAGCAAGCAATTGTAGCACATACACACCATAAGCGTAATTGGTTGCCACTAGCAAATACATCAGAGATACCAAATATGATAGATTACATGATAGCATAGCAGTATAAGAAGCGATAGATTACAGTATGCACCAACTATAAGCTAGCGCCAAGTAAAAAGTTTCCAATGGATAATGTTAACAAGTTGCTGTTGTGGCTTTACATCCACATACAGTGACAGTAGCCTGACAATATAAACCGTAGCAGCGGTACAGAATACAGAGAATACTAACACAGGCAAGCATATCACATGTAAACCATTAACTTTGTTGGTAGCTGATCGCAATGGGAAAACAAACCTAGAATGATGTAGTCACATTCATAGTCAATAGTGATATAATGAAAAGGCAGTGCACTGCACGTTACTGATAAGTATTAGGTTTTAACCAGGTTATGGTTGAAACCTAATCAGGTGGAGTATATGGACATTGACTTCCGTTGCGGACCAATTTCTTTTTACAAAGGTGTAATTCGGTTCAATTTACAAATTATTCACTTAACGTATGCTATTTTTAATGTGCTTTATTTTAACTATTGTTTGTTAATACATTAATGCTAAACAAGTTATTATTAGTCTTCATTTATATAATGTCCGTATAATCCACTTGAGCCAAAAATGATACATTTCACGGCAGCACAAAGTAAGATTCACTGTGTGTTTAAGGGTGAATTTTCTGCAGTAAAATTCAAAAGTTGTAACTCACTGTAGATCACATGACCAAAACAGGGCTAGGGCATACTTTTTTTCAATGAATACCCAATTAAACACAAAATAGACAAAATCTTACATGGCTGGGCTGCTTTTAGCAGCGATTTTCCCCCAGAGTCCACGATCCTGACTGAGAGAAAAATAGTAACTCACTGTCAGCCATGTAAGATTCTCTTTTCCTCCCATTGTTACCCTTGTGGTAACATAGACGTTTCCAACATATACGAGAAACGATTTTACGACCGAAATCAAATAAAAGAGAATCCTATTGGCTGTTGTTTTATTTGTAAGCCAATCAGAGTATGTAAGATAAAAAAAACGGTAAGTGAAAGTGATTTCTTGAGTGACGTACCATAGCTACGCAATGTTAAACGTGAACAAAATGAAGTCGAAGCGGCTGCTGCAAGGATGCTAAACCAAGTAGGTTTTGGACAAAAAACGTAGGATTTAACGCTCTATCTGAGGACAAAAATTCCACATTCTATATACTTACATGACAACAGCAGCAAGCTAGTGGTGAGCATAAGTTTTCAACAGGTAAAGAAACGACTGATCGTGGTGACTAGCGCAGGCAAAATATGATAAGTCACAAGGCAACAGCAGTAAGCATAGGTTGTAAACAGGTACTGTAAACAGGTGGTAAAAGACTACCGATGTACTGTACTGCAACCTGGTCGCTAACATGCCCAAGGCCAACATACGATAAATTACATGGCAAAAGATCGTAACAATTTTATAGGAGTGCTCCGCTACGCAGGAAAAGTGCAGACAATAGTTTTGGAGTAACCATCTGGGATAACATTCAGCTGGTAATTTATACAGGTAGTGGTAGCCATAGAGACTAAAACAGTTAAAAATGATATGAAATGTAGTAATAAGTGGGAAAAAGAAGGTGGAAGTATCCGTACAATTTACCAGATTTTGAAAATTTTAAATATATCCAATGTGCCTATTTAGCCAATAAACATGCTGAGGGCAACCATGAAAGGATCGACCAGAAGTGAGAACAAATGTAAATAACATATGCTAAACAGTTAAACATATATAACACAGTGAAATATTGCCTGTCCATGTTGTTGTCATTCCTGCCTACCCACCTACAACGACCCCGAATGAAAAAAAAAATAGTAACACACTGCCCAGCCATGTAAGATTCTGTTTATTATATGTGTCGACAGGAACATTCCTGCCATTTTGAAACAGAAGACTAATTACTTTAAAATGAGCATGTATTATGTCATGTGTCATTGGTTGTAAACATAATATACACAAATGATCTTTAAGTGGACCCGCATTTTTAAATTTTGACAGCAAAATGTGATGTTGAAAGTAAAATAAAACGAAGTTATCTTTCATTTAAAGCATAATCACATGAATATACTACGGATACAGACCACAGACACTTCAAAGACGCTCATTGCATCACCCATTTTACTAGGTACATGTATCTTTATTGAAAAATATGTAGACTACCACAGAAGAAAATAGTTCGAAAGTGTAAACGATATGATTAGTCAATGTACAATGGGTTGCTGCTGCTGTTGTTGTTTTTGTTATTGTTATCTAGCAAAAAGCTTTGTGGAGTGGCCAAAAGACTCAATGTAATAAAATCCTATTCACTCACGACATGTTACACAAAGGTACATATCACACAGTATTGAATCGTATGGTGAAAGGTCCAGTGAGGGCAACAGGTGGATATTTTAACAATTCACCCTACGAGGACATACGAATTTGGCCAAAGTGCATTCTAAATCCCTGTTGACCAAATCGGGGCGGGTAGTGTCGAGAAAAGAATAGAAGTCAAGTTTCCTCTTAATAGTAGGCCCGTTGTGTTTGCAAACTTTATTTCCATGGACTCTTGCATGGAGGCATGTTCCTTGAACAGCAAGGGATAGTCTATAATGATGTGGTGTGTAGTTTACAGACTAGAGCCACGGTTACAGATAGGATCAAAGCCATCTGTGTATTTGGACAGCCACAAAGTCTCCCCTTCAGTTTTGTGTGACGACTTGTGATTTGAAACAAGATCTTTTCCTTGTAGGAAGGTACATAACTTCTAAATGTGCCCCTGGAGACAAATGGAATTATGTTGAACATGTGTCTATCAGATGAGCTGATATTCCAGGGTTTTTGCCTCGTTAGTAATGTCCTTTTTTGCTTAGGCCCTTTGATTATGCCTTTAGTAAAGGTAGGTAGTGTTTTCATGTTTAGCCTCTTCTGCAGCCAATTTTGCTCCACGATTTGCCAAAGTATTAGCTTGATACCCAGCGGAGGTTTGTGGTGCTACTTGTGTTTCCAAGCAGGTGATATTATCAAGGAAGCTTTCTTTTATAGCATGATGATTTTTAATAGTGTTTAAAGTAGACATACTCCGGATAACACTCAGGCAGTCTGAAAAAATGTGTATATTATTGAAGGGCTTGATGTTACAAATGTCGATGGATGTTGTAGAAGCCAGTAATAGAGCAGCTACTTTCCCATGATATCTGGTACTGCGATTAGAGACAGACCCTTTCCTTAATGTTGGTTCTTTCTGAATACCGTAATGTAAGGGGAAGCAGCACCACCACATGTAGCTGCATTCTTTAATGCCAACCCACCATTAAAGATAACAAGAGTTTCTTGGCTTACTTTGATGAGGTATTTTGACAACTATTTTTTAGCCATATTCTTTTTAGCAACAGTACTGTTGTTGTTGTTGCCCAATTCTTGTCTTTCAATTATACTGAGTGTAGGGAATGCTTTGTGAAATGTCTTTGTGTTAATAGGAAAAAGTTTTTCTATTACACCGCCTAGTGTGCACATTTGTATTTGTGTCTTTTCATCCAGAACCACTGGGGTAAGTAGTCATTGCCTTATTCAGTAGTCTGACCCCTGTACACTACATAAGCTAACCCGATACTGTCTAACTTGTATACATATGGGAGTACTCTTGTCCCGTTCTTCTGTAAAATTTGACATAGGCTGTATTATCCCAAATAAATTAAAGTGACTTCAGTGGGTTACTACTAAGAACATTTTTATGAGCCTGTACCTGTACATGTTTCTCTGAGTAGTAACTCCTTCTCTGAGCTAAACATTTAGCAAAGACAACCAACATAATAATGAATAAATATGAACATGGAAAATGATGAATTAGCAAAATAATTGAAGCTTTGCTTATAAATGCAGAACATCAATATGAATATAGCATACCTATCAAACCAAACATAATTACTAAATAGTATAGAACAAGTTCAGGTAAGAATAATTTGACTTACGCCTGAACTTGGATGTACCCTTTCTACCTTGATAGGACACCTTGGTCCAACCACTTCCCAGTGTATAACTGAGGTAGAAACAAACTGGGGCAATATATTCAATCCCAGTATTGCAAAGTCAACAGTTACAGCCAGACACCTGTATAAACCTTGGGAATTCCTAACAAGTAATATAACAATGGACATCCTGTACCGGAAGTGTAAAACAAACTCCATGATGACACCTACTCCTCACTAATAAAGTCTCCAAGAAATCAAGTTCTATTAAGTTGTCAACTCTAAGTTTATGCTTCAAAAGAATGAATTAAGTTCCTAATAATGGTGTAAATCCTGCAATTTTCTGGGGTAAGTGCTTGGGACACCCTATGACTGACTTCCGGTCCTGGAGTTAATGTTTCAGAAAAATGACTCAAGCTTGTGTCAATTGAGTAAATATTGCCAATTTCTGGCAAAGTGCTAAGGACAGCATATGACTGACTCCCGGCTCTGGGTTGGGTTGGCCAAATTGAGTAATTAAAACAGCTTTTTTTAATATTTACACATACATGTTAGCTTAAAATGTCAGAAAGGTGATTATTAAATCAGAATGATGCCAAAATGTAAAGTTAATGTATAGCAAAACAGGCAGGTCAGAAATCTTTACAATTATTGAAACCAAATTTTCTAACAATCTCTGGATATTTACAGCACAATTTGTAGAAGTATATGACCAAAAATACATGCTTGAATCCTCTTGAATCAAGAAAATAGATTTGGTTCTGGATGCAAAGTCCTGAAATGTAGGTCAAATACAACCAAATCTCAAAATTGGTGACAAAAATGTATTATATCCAATAGGTTCTGAAATACCGCTATCAGGGACAAGATGATTGACTACTTCAAAGTGAAACTCATCAATTTTGTGATAGACTTTAAGGTGGAGGCAGTAAAGTTAGTGCGTCCATTGATTTTAATGTGACAGGGCAATTCGTACATTTGTGAGGCGAGATAATAAATTGCAGAGTTTGAGCCAAAAACAGTTCCGAGAAATCACATTTAAGGTAATGTTGCCAATTCTTACACATTTATGGCTGTAATATGAGACATACTAATTTCTTCTGTCCCGTGTTTTAATTATTGTGTGAAATAAAATTCTAGCTTTACCTGAGTGATGTTGTCATTAAAAGAAAGTATATTTTGTGGCCTAAAGCTATACTTTTTTAACTTGGGAACATCATACTTGGCTTGTTTGGGTGTGGGTTCATATATTTGCATATCACATTTCCATATTTGGGGCCCAGTAAGTTGATTGTACTAATTTGTTTTTATATGAATAGAGAATTTCAAAGTGATCAGAATAATGGTAGTGATTAGTCTGAAGTGGCCGATTCTTCTCACCACGGCTAATGGTTTCCTGTTGCCCTATGAGTGACCCTTGTCAATTGGTTCCAAGGGGTGATGGACTAATGACTGAGCAAACAATGACATGCTTCATTAGCATGCCCTTGCAAACAAACCCCATGTGCTCGGCATTGCTTTAACTTTTCAGTGCAAATTTTATGTTCCCAAATTTGAGTTTTTTGCAGCATGTAGTTTAAGTATCAAACTATCCAAAAATATGAAACTGTGATTAGAGGTTATCCAAAGGACTTCAGATCTTCACCTTAATGCCAAACCTATCATTTGAGGCCAAATATTCAAATGCAAAATCACATCTCTGAAATCGTCTGAATTGTTACCCTGTAGAGGGCTATTTTTTTGAATATTTTTTTTAGCAATTTCATTAAAATTTTGCACATTTACACAAGCAATGCCATCAATATACCTTGCATTGTTTGATAATTTTGTAGCCAAATGAAAATCTAACTTCATCAATTTATCCATATAAAGCAGTGTGTAATGGGGAACAGTTGCTACCCACTGGAATGCCTTTTATTTGTTCAAAAACCAATGGTCCAAATTGAACAAAAGTGTTATCCAAAAGAAATTTTATAGCATCTATGAAGATTTCAATAGTGTGACATTTAATGTTACTTTTTGAATATTTATTGTGTGACCAACATGCTTTCTTTGATGTTCAGTTTTAGTTCCCTCAATAAAAAGTTGGTGAGATGTATTGGCGTAAAAATCCTGTGATAACAAAAGCCAAACTTTGAACTGAGTGAAATATTTGTTGCCTGATAGGGTCGTCAGGAGTTTTTGCAATAATTCTGCAAAATTCAGAGAGGAAGGTTTTCTCTTGATGTAGCCTGAATGGAGGAACCTTACAAAGCATTGAAAGGTGCCTTTTTGCATGCCCAGTAGCTTAAAGTTTGTCTCTAAACAGAATCCAATGGCTTCTGCTCTAATTAGGCAGCTTGCACCAAACAGAGAAGCATGTTTCAAGGATTGGTCGAATACAGCAAGTAAAGAAGTATATGCCGACTTCAGCAGGAGCTCCACCGTTTGACAGACAGTAGGAAACTAATTAGAGCAAGAGCTTTAAAGGCTTTGCCTGAGATGTGATCTGCATGCTTCTTGGACGACATCTCCACTTGCAAAACTACCACTATGCAGGTTTAATCTGTATCTATGACAGTTTCATATTTTTGACGGCACTGTTTATATCTGTGTGGTCTTCAGAAAAAAAAACATACTGCATATGCTTTCGGGATATTAATGTTTATTCTCCATTTCATGGTTCATGATTGGATGAGGAATTGCAGTTCCTGAGACTTTATTACTGAGTGTTGTAAGGTTAGATGATTAATCCAACAAGTTATATAATGTGTGAAAAAAAGTGATTATAAATAGAAATCTCGTCATCTTTGCAATGTAGAAAATGAGCAAGCTAGGGGAGACCACAGAGCCTTGGGGAACCCCAATAGGGGAGTTAATCTATTGTGATGTGTGGCAGTTTACCAAGAGGGAGCTTGGTTTGTCTGTTTCTTAGGTAGTCATAAATGTAAGACAGCACACATCCTTTGATGCTAGCTCCGTGTAGTTTGGCAACACTCCCATTGCACCAGACAACGTCGAAAGCGCCCTCCAGATCTATGGAGATAGCAACGGTAGGCTTTTTCTGTTTTATTGATGCTAGGATATCCAAGGAGAAATAAAGCAAGGCTTGTGTCATGGATCTGTCATTCCGATATTTAAAAGGAAACATATCTACCTGACCATTTGCCTCCAGCCAGATATAAAGTCTCTGGGTAACAATCCCGTCCATAAGTTTGCCCCAGTTTTGGGATGAAAATGTTATTGTCCTGTTTCCATGGGACGGAAACTGTACCTTGACACCTGCATTTTTGGAATAATAGGATAAAGCAGCTGGTGCTTGTTTCTTGGTGGCACATATGTAGCATGACAGGCGTTATCTTGTCAGGACCTGGTGCTGAATATTTTTCCGTCTTGGAGAGATCTTGTGTGGAATTTTCTTCGGAGATATTTTTATTGTAATCTTCAGACAGATTGGATATGTCCAGTTCCGGAAAGAAGATTAGATTGATCTTATTGTTGATATCACGATAGTGGTCTGTATCATAATCAGTTGTGACTGTTTTATTTGCATGGGCGTCTTTAAGAATATTGGTGATTTCTTCGTCATTAAAAGTATATTCACCATTGGAATCTTTCAGTGGTTGAATAGTGATAGCATTCTACCTCTGTAATCTTGTGTACCATACGCCATAGGTCCATGTCACCTGCCGTTAATTAAGCACAAGTTGATGCTTAGTGTTCATTTTTCTCAAACTGTGTACAAGTTGTTTAGTTGCTCAAGATTCGATTGATATTCAAAGCAAGATATCAGATTGTGATCTTCAGTGAGGCACTCAATATTAATTGGAAAATGGACTAAAACAGGGCAGCATGGGAATCTGGCCACCATTGCTAAATGCTTAAAATGCCTCTAACAACAGTGAGGTCTAAAGTCCAAGTAGAAAGAAGACCCGATTTTCTAGTATATGCTCATGTGTTCAAAACAGTTAGTCCATGTTTCGTCATTCAAGTTTTTAATTTGACTCTCATATCCTAGCCAGGCCTCCTTTTCGTCGAGCTGGTAGTACGATGGTTACCCCAGCCGTAACTTCTGCAGTAAGGGCAGGCTAGTCCCGAGGTATGGTGTCCGTTATATACTATAACACATCTCCGTCGTCTGTCCTGACCAGAGGGATGAGGCATTGGCACGAAGTGTTCTTTTACCCTCCACTTAGGTTTCTATCCATACCGATTGGATAGAAACCCAAGTTCAGGATAAATGGGGATATCATGTGACTTACCGTGGATTACTAGTTTTGGGTTTCACCTTAGAACTTTACAATTCACTTTAATACTACGAGTATCAACAGTACCCAAAATGCATTATGTTATGGAATTCCATAAATTCAATATACTCTCATTTCCAGATAGCAAGCAAGGATGCAAACAACATGTTTTAGCAAGGTACCGTTCACTTCCGGCCAATCACTCGCCAAATTCGTACCAAAGAATTTAAAGGCCTATATTCTGGAACCACCAGACCTGCAGTACGACGGAAAATGAGAATATTCTGCGTCAATAACCTTATTTGGCCCAGGAGCTGGTGATTCAGTACCAAACCTAGCACGCAAAGAGTTAATGTACACTTTCCGTGTGTGGCGACCAGTGTCCAATGGTTATCAAGCTACAGATGTCCAGTTATGTTACAGAATATGCTTCCTGAATATATGTAACAAAACTACTATTCCACTATTATAACAGCACGGCAAATTAGGCGCATGACAGCACAAAACGTCAACTCAACCGCACAGAACTGCTTAACAATAAAGAAAACCATGCAGTTATTCTGTTGCACCTTACATGCACAAGAGTGAAACGTAGCTCATGCAATGTAAAATCAAGGGGAAATGCAAAGATCCGCATATATATATATATATATATATATATATGTGTGTGTGTGTGTGTGTGTGCGTGTGTGTGTGACTTTAGTGGCCATCACATGACGTATGCTGTAAGCTTGGCAAATATCAAACAACTATCACATTGATTCTGATATTTACGATTGTGTTAGCAAAATAAAGAACATGTCATGAACCTGCTTAAAAAATGAAGTGAATTAAAAAAGACCCATGAGCCGTCTGGCCAGGCCAAAGCCCATGCATGGGTCACGCGCAACAGATCAAATGACACAATTGCTTTTGAAAGCATAACATGGTATGTAAAATTCTGGGAACTGATTTACCACATTAACTTGAAACATCCTGACCTTGATGGGATTAGCCCAAGGCCTTACTATTTGTAAACAGATTTCCAGACAGCATTCAATTAACACCATGCGAGGGATCAGTTTGAATACAGTAAGGTGCAGGGTCTACAAGACACAAAAATACGTGTCATTGTTTACCTCAATTTCATCTGAGTTAAAACCTATACTGCAAACGTGCTGAACACCACAGAATAAAACATACTAGCCTTCCTTAAACGTTAATGCAAAGGAAGTTGGATAATTCGCATTTCCCCAGTAAGTAAACACTAAAAGGTGAGCGAAAAGGTGATAAAAAGCACTGAAATATCAACTTTCTCCTAATAGGACCAATTGCCATCAATATTTGCCCCAACCTCTGTCAGTGTTATGTGAAACGTGAAAGACTATATGCCGTATGTTATTTCAAGAAGCAAGCAACTCAGAAAGTATTGTGCTTAGCATGATCTGGCGCTTCGTATATCAAATAAAAAAAAATACAAATTGAAAAGACGCTCGTGGATGGTAACTTAGATAATAGCGAGAATAAAAGATACATAACGTTAATGGCATCTTTGAACAAGAGGATACTTGATTCCTATATCCGTACAAGAATAATATATCGTTTTCATCAAGTAACACCGCTAAGTAAGCTGCTTGTTTACATAAAAAAGAATGGTTTCTTCATTTGTAAGAATTGTATTTCTCTGTTCATCAAAGAAAATTTAACTGTTCTCACCAAGGAATTCTATAAATCAATATCACTGTGACAGCTTAAAAAAAAATCAAACAAAATTATTTTTGGTTTCAGGCCCACAGTACTTCAGTCAGTTCAGATCATCAATGTATTCATCAAGGGGAAATAAGGCAAAAAGTACAAGTGCCGCTGGTACTATTCTTTGTTTAATCCATTTGCACAGCTGGGTTTAAGGTGACATGGCTGTGGCTCTTTACTGTGAGCAGTTCACGTCTATGAACAGCCTATGTATAGAACTACCTTCAACAGCCACTGCGTGTGTGTTCACAACAGATGTTCTCCATCAAAAATATCAAGTCTATTTCCAAAAGGTCAAATAATAATAAAGTAACTTGTTTCTCATTTCCGCGAGTATCAAAATTCTCTGCCACACCACTTTTTGTCGTTTTGCCTGAGTAATGATCTTTATTTCTTGCTGCCAGGCTGGTGACCGGTGCCCTGCCACACTGTGGCCACCGCAGGTGATCCTGACTTTCAGTCAGTCAAGCATTCGTGCTAAATGCTAATAAGGGAGGGGGTGGGCAGTGGAGAGGGTGAACCTGGAACATCTGTGCGTGCTATGGCTCACATAGGACCTTATCTGCAATCAGTTTTTGTGTATTCATCTTTGTAGTCAATCATTCGTGCTTTAGTCGGTCAACCCTGGGTTATGTAAGTTGATTTCTCGAATATTACGTAAATAGTGGCTAAATGACCATGTATTTCATGTATAACCAAATTTGAGCAGTTTACCTTACTCTTGAAGAAATTTGCTTGCAGTGTTGTTTGCATTTATTTCTGTAACCATCAATTTTTGCGTTTTGCGGCCGACTTATGAACCTTGCTGGCATTTTAAAGCTACCTGTCAATCACATTAACGCCCGCGCACTTATCATTTCTTGGACGATATGGATTGCGCAAAGTTTCGCTTGCGGCAGCAGAAGTTTCGCTTGCGGCAGCAGAAATGCCCCTAAAATGCCCCCTGAAAAGAAATGCAAAGTTCGCACAGTTACCACATATGCCTGAAAAAGTAAGATATACTGATGAGAAAAGGTTATGCATTGGATATATCTACAATTAAGCAAGGTTGATAGACCATAATAAGGTGGAGAAGGGTGGATATAGAACCACCATGTCGTCAGACTAAGGAGCTCCGGTACAAGCGCCTGTGGCGGGCACAGCACTTTAACAAATGATTCATCTACATGTCACATAATCATATTTTTAAATGCGGTTATAGTTGTAAAAAAAAGAAGAAAAAAAAACGGAAAAAGCCCCCCCCCCCCACTCATCACTTTTATACCCTGAGGTAGATTGGAAACAAGTTATTTATTCTGGTTGGCCTAATTGCAATATTTTCTCAGAAAAACACTTTGAGTGGGAATTTCAACCCTCGACTTCGCCTCGGGTTGTTATTTCGGTCCTCCAGATGACAATGTTCCTTGTTTCCGTCTAATAAGAGTTCCATTTATAGAATACCCATTAAGTGTCCTAATAAAAGTACAGATTCGCATTAAGTACTAAGTATTCGTATTAAGAATATATATGGATTCATTTACGTTAGTACTTACTTTATCAGTAACTGTTGCCTTTGCTATCGTACTGGCTTTTCTTATTTCAATTTTACTATGTATACTTTTCTTTTCTTCTCGATGTGATCTTTGTTCACCAGAGGAGAGACATTTGTATTAACCATTGGCTTTTTCTCCATTCACTTGAAAGAAATAAAGTATACTATCATCAAGAATGAAAGACAAAATTATAGACCTATTTATTGATATGTTGTATTAGTGTCTTGAGTGTTTTCGTCCTTTACTAAATTAGCCCTTTCACGTCGCAGTTTCGGTGATCATATGGCACACCCCAGGTTAGAAAGGTGTCATCAGTGATCATCGTAAACTCGTCATCAATGAATGTGAACAAACGGCATTTTGGACATGTCTGTTTGAACGATCATTGCGGTGTACGGTTGTCATATAATTTTGGTGTGTAGACTATGTAACAACACCAGTCAAAATCTCCATGTCACGGAACCTAGCAAATTATATTGTGATTTTTCAGGCAAGCATTGTTATTGTTCCTCTATATATATTACTGGTTTGTAGAGACGTCGTACTGTTAAAGCTGACGCCATACACATTCCGGCCTCGCGTAGTGTTTCGTTATTTAGTGCACACGTATCATACTTGTTCTACATTTGATGTATTAATTTTTTGTGTATCATAGTTATTCTAAAAGTACAGGGCAAACTAGAAAGGATTTGCTTTGAAGCAAATCGGTTTGCCTACAAAGGCAAGCTGTTGTCTTTTACATTCAAATTCAAAGATGGAAAAGCTACATGACAGAAAACATGATATTTCAGGGAAAAACTGTAGCAAAGTAAGGTTCTTGACATTAAAAATATCTGTTGGTGAAAAGGAAATACCAGACAGAAAGAACAAAATTATCGATATTTTGGGTAATGGGCTGACGGAAAAGGTAGGCCTAACTCTCTGCAATATGTATCGAGCACAAAGGGACCGCAACGATTAAATACAGTTATTTATCGATGATATATGTCCAATCTTAATATGAATAAACAATTCTGATTTCCCTCTTTTTTTCCCGATTGACGGAAAAGGGGTTTCAAACAAGAACAAAATAGCTCACAATTTCAATGAGTGTATCTCAAATATAGGCCATCTATTGGTTTCGGAAGTAAATACTAATTCTAACTTGCCATACTTATCAACATACTTAACATATCAAATCAGGCACAAATTTTCCTCCATACCTGTAACTGCTACTAACATTGAATTGATGATACTAAATTTTAAATCAAAAAGTAGTGCAGGTATAGACTAGTAATCAATTTTACTTACAAAGGCCTAATCCCATCTCACTTGACACCCCTTACTATGATCATTAATTAATTGCTGCAATCAGTAATATTTCCTGAACAAATAAAGGTAGCAAAGGTCATACCTCTATTTAAAAAAGGATACGATACTCTCATAGGTAAATACCCGCCGATATCAATCCTTCCATTTTTTTTTTTTTAGAAAAATTGAAAAAGTTATCTATAAACAATTGTATGAATATTTCATTTTACGGACGTCAACGTGGTTTTAAGTCGCTTCATTCTCCGGAGACAACTGCTCTTGAATATTTCGATATGATTTATGCATGTATGGATTCAGGCAAATTACTGATCAGTTAATAGACCTTCCTAAGGCATTTGATACATCAAACTATAATATCCTTTTACATAAATTGACATTTATGGCATTTACGATTCTTCTTTAAAATTGTTCCATGGTTATCTTACTAATAGACAGTAACATGTTTCCTTTGATGATATGGCATCAAGTCCACTTCCTCTCAAAACTGGAGTCCTACAACACTTAATTCTGGGACCTTTGTTATGTATAATTTATACTAATGATATTTACCGTTATTCTCCAAAATTTGTCTGCATTCTTCATGCTGATGAAACGACCCTAGTAACACGCTTGTGTTCTTTCAATATATATATTACTTTAGAAACAAACGATGTATCAGATAAAATTACTTCAAGCTTGACAAAGATACATAATTTTACTAAATAAATTCTCTCTAAATATTGCCAAAGTTCATGGTGTTTAATTGTCCACAGTATAGATTCCAAATTTAGATTGCAAGATAAATGATATTTCAATATCACAAACTACTGAATTCAATGTTCTTGGGTTATTTGTTCATGAGACTCCAAATTGAAATACACATGTAAAAAAGGTTGCTACCATGCTCTCCAAATTAACAGGCATGTTTAAAATAATACATAATTTTTTTGACAATGAAGATATAATTGCTACTATACAGTCCTTAGTTTCTGTCCCATCTTGATTATTTAATTTTAATCTGGGGCCATTCCTGTAATCATATAACCAAACTTCAAGATTCGGCAATACGGCTTATTTGCTCATGAAAGATATAACGCCCATAGTGTCCCATTGTTCAAATCAATAAAACTTTTAAAAATGCAAGATATAGATGTAAACTCAAAGCTCTGAAATGTCATTACAGATATTCGTAGAACCAATTGCCCGATTATATTCAAAGCATGTCTGTTTTATCGACAAAACAAAAAATAGACATATTCCACAGCTTTCTCTCTTAAAACTGAATAAAACCAGTAGTTGTATCGGACGTCACATTCCTACACTATTGAAGAACACACCTCCTTGCATTTGGGATAAAGTACATACACATTCAATGGATGGATATTCTAACTACATGAAATTATATTTTATTAATCAATATTCATGAACTTGCACCTTATATAATTGCTATGTATAGGCAATTTGATATTCTCATATTTATTCAAGCATTATCTTCACTAGTCAACATATAAAGTTTTGAAAACCCCATTGTAGGTGACCCCGGTATCAACGGATTCAAATCCTTACTGGGGTCATCCTGACGTATTTGGTAAAACTAAGGGTGTTTTGATAATATATCAAAACATGTTATCTCAACAGTTTTGCAGATTACAATATGCAATCCATTGAATTTGAACTATTTGTGTTTTTCCTTTTGTTACTTACTCTGTGTTCATATTCTCATATAAATGCAGTTCTAAGTTCTGATTAAATGAGAATGTGAAGTGTCAGCAAACAAATAAAATTTGGTTGTGAAGTGAGAAACTGTAGCTAGTCCTGTAGAGTGCACGTTTTACTGCGACACTGATTCATTTATGGATCACTGCAGACACTACACCATGGACTGATGATAAAATGGTTCATTTGGTGACTTAAAAGTTTTAAGTCTGACATGAGTGTAAACAACAAATTCTAGTGATGCACATGGACATGTAATTGTCTGTGGGTGACAGATCATGGCCTGTAGTATCACTGGTACATCACAAGTGTGTACAAGACTGCTATTGACGCTCCTAATTTGCATCATTTCAATTTCACTGATAGTGATAGAGCCACACTGTTCTGAGATTCTATTTTGGGTGACGTCTGAGTGCTTAACTCTGGACAAAATTGATGCTTGAAAAATTTAGGATGTGAAGTCGGAATGGCAAGTCTGTGCGTAATAGATGTGAAGATATTCAAAATCCAAATTCTTCAAGCCCCCCTAATAGGTATGAGTTCAAACTCAAAAACTTCTGTTAATAGTTTACTGGATCCACCTACAGGACAAACTGATATATTCAAGTTTAAATGACACCCCTGCCTATAATACGTTTGGGTATGTTCAACCTTTAAAATTTTTATTTGAAGTGCCCCTAATTAACATAAAGAACAACTACAACAGGGGTCTACAAATTCCTGTTTGTGCAAGAGGCCGGGAAAAAAACCACGGTCAAATGCTTAAATTAAATTTTAAAAAATTACTCAAACATCTTTTTTCATGTCAGCTGCTTCACTGCGCTGTCATCCGGGATGAAACCAGATTGTGATTCTGATGAAGTTAATTTACATCGAAAGAAACTGAATGTATATTAAATACTACTTTCTCAAAGTTCTTTTACCTACAGTGCTTTATAATTATGAGATAGGCCTGTAACTATTGCAGTAGTTCGGAGACTCCTTCTTAAAGGTCGGCACTGGATTAGCCATTTTCCATTTGGTAGGAAATCTATATGTATGTAAAGAAATATTGAATAACTAAGCCGGGGAGTCTGAAATAGCAGGAGCTGCTTCCCTGAGTAAACGGGCATTTATACCACCTGCGCCATTTGTCTGAGAAATGTCAAACCTTTTTAACACGCAAACAACGTTTATAAATTGAAAGAGACTCCGAAACACTCACATTGTCATATTCCTGTGCCGGGAGTGAAAAAAAAATGAATAGCCTTAGTTTGATAGATGAGAATGTCGTTTAAAATATGAGGTTTTGCTTCACTATCTGTATATATTCTGTTTCGATTAGACTTGCTCAAGTTGGACTGGACTGTCTTCCCTATTTTACTTAAAATTAAATTCATTACAAAATAAAACTAAGTGGAACCCGCCACACACGTTGTGGCCTACTGTAACACAGGTAGGCTCCTAAATATAGTTAATTGGTTTGAAATGTGTCTATAACCAGATAAAATTGACTCCAGATGATCAGTGCCGGGTGGTATTCACTCTGTTTTTTATTGCACTGACAAGCGAGCAGTCATAACGCACTCCTCTCAGGAAGCTGTTAATTGAGGTACTGCAGTGCACCGCGTCAGGCGGAGGGCGTTCAGTGTGACTTGTAAAGCTTGCCGGCTTTTAGCTGATAAGGTTGGTAACGAGTGTCATCTCGTCAACATAAAAGAAATCTTGTAAAATAAAACAAAGATATACCAACTAGGGTGTAAGCTCCAGAATGACCCGTATACCATTTTTACCCAGGCACATGTAGTACATACCTATCAACTGGATATCTAGCTCAATCTCGAGTATTGATATGCAGCTTCATAACAGATAACCAAAGAGTAGGGTACTAGTTTAAATAAAAGAAGATGTCCTAAAATACGTAAGGTGACCGGTAATATAATTTTACAAGATGCTGACTCGAGAGAGCTGTAGCTGTTTTATTATAATAATATGTCTAGATGTGGCAAAATCAACACTGCAACTTAATCACCAAAACCTATGGTGTAGAAGTTGCCCACCATCAATATGATCAGGGAAATGTTGTAGCACCTCTCCGATATATAGTATGCCAGGTGTCCCCAACAGCGCAGGCAGTATATATGCAGGGAGGATTTAATTCAGAGAGAATTCAGCAGCTTTATTTAATTTCTACCGTAACCACCAAGGATATTAGAACTTGCTGGTAATCATATTACCCTGGGGAATACCGTTTCAAGTGGGTCGTCAACAGTGGAGATTTTGATGTAAGTGGTAGCTCTACCATGACAATCATGAGGGGGAAATGTATGCGCTACTTTATAGTGGTTGGTGAAATTTTGTGGTAGAGTTTTAACGTCAAGTGGACAACAAGCCTGTAATACTATTTCTGTACACCTTAAGCACTGTGTATAGGGCCAGTTTAGGGCTTGGATTGTTTGTCGTCATACCCCATAAAAATGTCAGTGGCACGTTTCATCAATTCAAGAGTGTTATCTCAATTGAACAGTACCGTAAGCGCAGTTGAGATGCCCAATTATATCAATAGCAAGTTAAATTTACTTGTGAGTTTTTGGAGAACAATGACATAGACAGCTGCCATGACAACTGGGGACACTTGGACCTAGTTACAAGCAGACTGGCAAACTCAGCTGGTAACACATTTGGACATAATCACGAATAAAGCTGTGGATCTAACTGAATGGCAACTGAATCGATTAGAAGGTAATTGTTTGGATACGAAATTTTCGCCCATAATATTTGCACAGGTAGGTAAACAATTATTTCCGACTTCTTCATTATTCTGCCCCCCCCCCAAAAAAAAAAAGAAAGAAAACAAATAAACGTATTTCAGAGAGTACAACGTACACAATTCAAATATGGGTGATGTTGTGATTCAAAGCGTGGGCATGCATAATAAACGCCGGTAAAAGGAAACGCACTAGACATACCTTAATATATACTCCCGTAAACATGATAGGCATAAACATGTAAACCTGTACCAATGATACTTAGTGTGAAACAAAGTCTCAAAGTTTGATAACTGATGTCAGCAGGTTTTATTGTGAGACTATTGTGTCACGATTTGTTGTGTCAACATTGTGTTTTTAATTTTTTCCCTTACAGTTCATTTAGGTCGGATTCGGACCTCACTTCAACGCCTTGGGATTTACCGTCAGGGCCCTTGATTTTCACCAAGATCCCCCAATCTCTGGTGATTGCACCTTCAATTTGATGACTTTTTGTTTAACGGCCTTGCCTAGTAGAACAGTTTATTCCCCTATTTTTTCAGTTCCTCAGTCACGCATATCTTCGTGTCTCAGCAGACATCAAGTGCTAAACACATGGGCATGGGTACAATTCATTCATTCATTCAAATTTAATCATAAAAAATATACATTCAAGTTATCTTAGCACCATTAGCGAATAGAAACCCGAACAGGTTCATCTCCTGGCATCAATTGCATTATCTTTCACATCACAACGACATTAACTATATAATTGATGTAAATTTTAAATCAAAATTACCAAAGATATATATCGTAGTCAAGTACATGAACTTTACGGTGACAAGTAATAATGTTCAAGTTATACCTTAAATACTGATTATTATTAGATCTCTAGAAACGTTTTAGACAGCTGATTCCAAATGTTTGTATCTTGATATTTGATTGAAATATGAGACAAAGTTGTTCGACACGGGAAAATATGCAGACTATTCTTTTGTCTTGTGTTATAATAATGTACATCCACATTTGTAGTAAACATTTTCGGAATAATTTGTGAGAATATCCCATTCACAATTTTGTACATGAATATACCTGCCAACATGTATTCAGATTTTCGAATTTCAGTATTCTTGACCTATTTTTCAGTATGAGCATTAAAATTTAATGAATTTATAACTCTTACTATTTTTTTCTGTAACTAAACTAATCACTACAGGGTACTTTTGTAGTTGCGAGCCCATGCAATACTACAATATGTATAATATGGATAATGCATGATAAAAGTTTAACAGTATTCTTTTCTACACAAATGTCTTAATATTTTTAATATACCAATAACTTTACTTACTTTATTTGAGATATTAGTTTCATGAGATTTCCAATTTTTTTCTTCATCCACCCAGACTCCTAAAAATTCAACCTTACAAACCTGTGTAATTATACTGTCACCAATCTTGTAACTTAACTTATGCAAACTTGTATATTGTCGTTCTCACATTTTTCCTTTTTACATTATAGATCATAAAATGAGTCTTGCCCTTGTTTAAGGACAGCTTATTTGCATCAAACCACTATGTTACCAAATTCAAAGTTACATCTTTACTACGTATCAAAGTTGGTATTTGTAATAAGCAAATTTGTATCATCTGCAAAAAATAGGCAAAAGTTATCTGGGTAACCAGCAAATAAATCATTTATATATAAGAGAAACAAAAAAGGGCCCAAGATTGATCCTTGTAGCACTCCACACTAGTAACGTATACAATCAATATTTGAAAAATACAGACCAAAAATCAGAAAAATAATCTAAAAACGTATCGCCATCATCGGTATGATTAAATGGTTATTTAGATTGTATACAGTAACACAATTCCAATATGGATCACGTTCATAATTACAGCCAATACATGTTAAATGGCGAAACTGTTGATATATAATTCACCTACTATGATTTGAGCCATGGTGATTCACCATTTGCCTGCAAATATTACACCTCAACACGATTACAAAATATAAAAATAAATAAATTTTCCATTAACTGTATCATCAAAATAATCAGATATGATTACCATTTGTAGTGAATTGAAATATGATTTGGCATCATGTTTACATGCATGTGATTAAACACAAAATTATGTACCAGTAAAGGCCTACAATTAACATCCTACATTTGGAAGTATATTCATATTCATTCAATATAATATATGGATTTATCTCCTTAAACGGTTCCAATATTCTTAAGTGGATAAAGCTTAAACAAATAAATAGTTCATTCATATTCATGTAATATAATATATTGATTTGTCCTTGTAGACAGTTGCAATATTATATCTACTGTGGTAAAAAGAAAATTGTGAGACAAATCTATTATAAATTATTAGGCCTACTATCTGTAGGCGTATATAGACAAAAAGGGCAGTTATTTTGGCAGAGTTGATAATGAAAATATTTGAAATAACATGTATCTAATTGACGAGAGCAAAGCAGGACTTGCGATGGTATTAGGTTCTTGGGAACAATCTAATGAAGTATCTCCCACCATCTGCTTCAGTACTTTGAAAACTTTTCTTCTTGCACTTGGTAGCTGCCATAACAAAGCTGATAGTATGTGCCAGTGAAATAGTGCTGCAAGAGTTATAGTGCTGCAAGAGTTGGGCGGTGAGACCAGATGTCAACAAACCTCAAGCATACTGTTCCTCGCCTGATAGTAATTCAACAATGGCGAAGTGTAGCATATCAAACTGTTCTCATTTTGAAGGCACCCAGACATATTTGCTGTGAAGCAAATCTTCTTTTCTACTTGTTGTTTTCTCCTTTCTTCCTATATTGTATGCTACTGACAGTCAACCACACTACCCTTTTGTCTGTTTTGTCTTTGTCCTTGTGGCACTCAACATGTAGATTTGAGCCATCGGTCACCACATTGCATGAGACAAGAGTTTGCTAGGAGGTAATCCTATGTAGCTATTGTCGTACTAACATGGATTTATCTCCTAATACATAGTCTGGTGACCTTTGTGCAAACACTGTCAACATATATGTATATATATATATACATACATATATATATATATATATATATATATATATATATATATATATATATATATATATATATATATATATATATATGGAAAATAGATTCAAAGATGGTGAGTGAAGGATTTATGTATTGTCCACCTTGTAGAACCACATCCGTTGGTGGACTGAAAAACTTGCCAAGACAGAAAAGAAAAGTACATCATGAAAATTCCATCAGCATAAACATGAAAATATGGACTTAACTTTTATCATAAGTGGCCGGACATCTCAGGTTGTTGTAATAACATAGTCCTTAATGTGACTGAGAGGCATACGACAGCAAGCAGTAATAACCTTGAGTACAGATGCAACTGCCAGAGACATTAAAGCTATCCAGATATTAAGGACCTGCTGGGAAGGGTATTCATATTGACCAGAGGGTAAATAAGTAAACGTTTGCTGGTGACTATACTGTAGTCGGGTAAAGCGTAAAACAAAAAACAAAAACAAAAACAAACAAACAAAGAAACAAAAACAAAACAAACAAAAAACAAAAACAAAAGCAAACAAACAAAAAAAGGGACACACTATCACTCATCATGGGTGCCCTAACCATCGTGATTCCTATATATGTGTAAAAATGATGAAAGAGAACATCACTCTTCATGTGAAATCACATGCCTTCTTTATACATGTTAAAATTGCGTGTCCTAATAATGTATAACACTTTGATAGCCCTATGAGTGTTGAGTGCTTGGTCAATAGAGACACCAATCTTAACCCTTCTCTCGATATGTGATCCTGCTATACCTTTGCTTTTGTTAAGGTGTAAAAATGTCACATAGATGTGGTGAAAATTCGAAATGTTCCAGTGCAAATAATACTATTCTATATACTGACAAAAATGAATGATTTTACAATGGAGCAAATCTATGTGAAAAAACAGATGGCCAGTGACTATTTAAGAATACTATACGATAGTTGGTCATATATTTGAACTGGTCTGGTGAAAGTGTCCTGAGGACAGAATAGGTGAGCAGACATCAGCTTTATCCTAGCCGCAGATATTTGGCCTTCGAGGGGGGCAGCAGGGTATAAGTGCAGTGAGTTGGAGGGCGAAGCAACTGTTGGCTCTCTCGGAAGGCCACATATCTGTGGCTAAGTTTATCCAATTTCAAAGCAACGTGTCAGTCTGTAATACCAGTCCATCGCTTTGCACAGTTCAGTTCGAGCTCCATCAACCTTCTTTTTTGTATCTTCCATATTGGAAATAGTATCCTTGTAGAATATTTACAAAATTATCTCTTTTTACTCTTTTATGTCCAATTTGGACGACATGTGATGTGCCCAGACGATAACGATACCAGATGCATAGTATTTGGAAACCTATCTTTCATTCAAATACATATACTGTCATTGCTGCATTTGCAGAAACCACAAGAACCATCTAGGTACACAGCATTCCAAAGCCCGCTTTGTGCCAATCACACCCAAATGTAGCATACTGAGAAAAACTGTTGACTAAGTCAAACGTTGTGCTAAAAGACTCCAACATGGTAGTTTCCACCAATATACAAGGCCACTTCCTTCGACTGAAAGGATCACAATGTGGACTCGCTTAAATGCAAAACCATCATTAAATACTATCAGGGCCTGGAGCAAATGAGCCATTTTGGACAAAAAGGAAAATGATAATAATGTCCGGCAAACGCAAAGCTGCTTAGTTTCACCAATTTACTCCAGGGTATGAGTTGTATATATATATATATATATATATATATATATATATATATATATATATATATATATATATATGTGTGTGTGTGTGTGTGTGTGTGTGTATGTATATATATATATGTGTATATATATATATATAAACCCTTCAGGGTGGGTCGTTCACATTTAGAAAGTGTCTTCTTACTTTTGTGGGCTTGGCTTGCAGTGACTGGTAGTTTTGACTGTTGTTTTTGCATCCTTGGTCATAATATATCTAATTGATTTAAAGAGTATTACACCAATAGCCAAGACAAAAAACCTGTGCAGGCATTTTTCGTCGATACCAACAAAGATTGAAAGGGGCTAATGGGCCCAATGCTCAACTGATTTGTAATCTGATTACCATCACCAAGAATTCATTTCCTGAAAATCATTTCTTCTCTGACCTGTAATTAGTCAAAACCATGCCTTTGATGCACCATGAAACTTCCACATTGATACATTTGTGATAGATTTGGTATCGTTGCTTATTTTTATGACCATATCGAATTTAATCTCCTTTTCTTAAATGATTAATGACCTTGCGAAAGAAGGTCAAGGTTATCCACATTTTGCAATATCAAACTTCCAGATATGATACACATTCATGGCACATTGTTGCTTTGTCCCTGTCCTTTGCTACTTCCTTAATGGTCTTGAAAAATATATCAAGGTTCTCAAAACTTTTACCATAATTTCTCGTTGGCCTTACATACATTTGGTGTCAATTTAGAAGTTCCATCTCAATTTATCAGCAAAATAATGAATATAATATACTTTTCATACCTATGATGGTAATTCCACTTAATACCTCAGTGCCACCACCATGACTCCACGTCAGACTCTTGTCTGCATAATATTCCTGTACTGGTATATCGATATAAGTGCAGTATTTAAGATGTAATGACCATAACATAATTCCCTAAAATGTATTCCCTCTGTGACCTAAAGTAAGTAGTTCAAGGTCCACCACATTGTGCAATATCAAACTGCTCTATTTATGATACACATGTATGGCACATTTGGTATTCCTAGCCTTCTCGTTTCTCAAAATGTAGAATTCAGTGTCCCTTACTACGTGCTTATGACCCCGAAAATGAGGTCAAGGCCATTCAAAATTTTAAAGAATTCAACGCATATGTAATGTAAATTTGCAAGTTACATCTCAATTCATAAGCAAAATTTAGAATTTAATGTACTTTAAATATCTTGGACGCTGGTTCACCTTCATTATTTATCTTATATTAAATACAAAAAGAAACATAACAAACCTAAATCTGTAATCCCATGTACCGTTTGAGCACTATCAAGTCCGATATTCTAAGATCAAAGTCCTATTCCGCACCATTCACTGAAAAACTGCACAGTTCTAAATCATTACAGCACATTAAATTGTGAAAGGAACATATCATATCCATAGAAATTGAAATTTCGAAGCAAGTTTTAGGCATTATTAGCCTTTATAAAATCGAGTCATCAGAGGGGAACCAGGGCAAGACCTGTTTCGGTGCCATTTATCCCCGGGCAAGTCATTCTGCTAACTGGCGGCACCATGTTTCCGTTTTCAATACAAACATCCGGATCCGATATGTTAAGGAATAAATCGAATAGGATACTCCTATGTTAACAGGCCTAATTAAAAATGTAGCCCTCATCTCATAAATATGATCAGTGGCGCCACCATGACTCCACATGCCAAGACTTTGGTCTTGATAATATTCTTGTGCAGGTATATTGATACATGTGCACAAATACAGATGCAATGACCATAACAAAAAAATAATTTTCCTATATGAATTTGACTTCATGATCTTGCGAAAGTCGGTCAAGGTCATCCATATTATGCAACAAATAATTTCTACATATGATACACACTTTGGTACATTTGGTATCATTAGGCTTATTGTTTCTCAACATAATGAATTCAATGTGTTTCAAACATCTCCTTTTGCATATCTTCCGGAATGCCGTAGCGCCAACATATTTCGGTGCGTTTGCCTTTCTTTCTTTCTTTCTTTCTTTCTTTCTTTCTTTCTTTCTTTCTTTCTTTCTTTCTTTCATTCGTTCCTTCGTTCTTTCTTTCTCTCTTTCTTTCTTTCTTTCTTATTTTGGCTATGCATTACATAACACTATAAGTGGCACCATCAATGTTAAACACAACCTGTATTTTCATACCTTTTATAAGTACTGAAAATTATATGGGGCTAACATGAAAACTGTTGATTGTATTGCGGTCACAAGCAAAAGTTAAAGGACGGATGGACAGGATGACTGACGGAGTGACAGACGGACAGATTTGTTATTGCATAAGCTGTGCGACCTGTCGTCAGCAGAGCTAAAAATGAGTCGTGTACAAACCAATCAGACACAAAGACAGCACACAAGAAAACGGGCCTTCATAGCAGGCCAAACTCTGTAATATCTGCACCACACTTTGTCTGTCTCTTGTCTGTTCTGCAGTCTGGTACCTTTCCCAGTGCAGTCTGGTACCTTTCCCAGTAAGACTATGCAGTCTCCCTGCACACAGACTTGTTTTCGCAACTATGGTCATAGAGCTGTCACCTGCAGGCTGATCCAGCCCTGTATGTGTCATCATAGGTACCGGATACACAAGACGTTCTCGGCACCTGCCATTGTCTTGTGGCTGCACCTATAGAAAAAGGGGGTTAAGGTAGATATTACACATTCAATCCACTGTCATCGATCAGTGGCTGAGTCAATCATAATTCATCGAGATCTTCATTAGCAATTAAGAATGATATAAATGAGAGTGTTGGATGGCCATACAGCATTTGCTTCCAAGACCACTGATATGGTAAGGGCTAATATGTGGTTCTATTGCGAGATGATGTAAAGTGGCTTCCACTCCTGGAACAGGGGTAAGTTATGGATGCGACAGACTCTAATATATAAACAAGACACAATAAAAGTAGAGTCCGTTTGGTAGGAAAAACTCTACCGGCCTCTCCCAGGCCCCATAATTGAACTTGGGGGGGGGGAGGGGGGTTGAAGGCGGACAGTCAACCTTCTCATGAACTGATGAACCAATCAGGAAGTTGGTAATTATCACTTCGGCCGTTGGCAGACTGGTTGCACTGTAGTCTGTGCACACGGTAACCAAAACGGACCAATTCGAAACTCAGTGACATATTCCGAGCTAAAACAGCGATCATGTAGGGAAATGGAAGACCGGTATGAGTAGAGAAATCACTGATATTAGTGTGTTTAACAGCCAAATAGCAAGTACATAGATGGTGTGATAATTGGGACCATGTTAAAATTTATCTTTTGTTGTACATGTGTATAAGGCTAATGTTACCGCTCAGGGAGTCACAAAAGTACAGGCATGCTGTTGACATTCAAGAAGAGGTATAATGCATACTATGTAATCATTTATGTTTCCAGGCATAGAATTTTTCGAATTAGCAAAAGAATAAAAAAAAAATGCAAGTTTTATTTCCCCCAAATTAATCGCATGAAACTTCCACATCAGTGTGTGTATAGAATTTCTTTTTATATTTTAATATATCAGAATAATGTGACAGACGATTTTGTGTTATGACATTATCAGCAATAAGCTGCCCCAATTTTCACGAGTTTAATAATCTCTTATAGGATCTACTCGGGGCAATTCAGAATATTTATCCCTAGCGAAAATTTATTATTATACGGTGTGCTGAGATGAGCTCGCAGAGAAGATCTCGATGTCACTTAAGTTTAAAGAAATTTAAACACATGGTCATAGTTGGCATGGCACCAGATAATCAGTGCTTTGTCGGTTTTGACATTTTTTATTGATGATAAATTCTTGACTATATAAAATAAAGATATTATGAGCGTCAAACAAGAGTAATCGGAAACCTATTACTGTACACAGTACCAGAGCGGGATCCTGGCCTCTTATTATGGCCTCAGTGATTGGGAATTCTTGTAGGCAAATAGATGTTTTAGTGGTAACAGTTCAATGACTGTGCACTTTCAATATTATCCAACATATTCATAAAACATCATCAATATTAACCCCTTCCCCTTGAATAAAGACTAAGTCAACTTCCTTCCTTGGCGTGGGTCATGCTATCTTGTTATGTCTCATCTCCAATTCTCATTATGGCGGGGGCAACTTCATTGAAATATTAAAAGATTTATATGATGATGTATAATGCACACGTGGGGAGGCAGTTGAAAATGTGCGTACAGTTGTGTAAGTTCTCAAAAATTTTGCAGTGTAACAAGGTAATAACGATAGGGCAGCACAAAATTCATACGGTTATTTTGGGCATTTAGTGTTAATAGCAGAATCTCAAGGGAACCTACAGGATATGTTTAACATAGCGGGAGAATGCGACAAGAAGTAGAGACTAGAATTTATCAGGGATAACAGTTACCTTATGATGCTACGAAAGAAGAAAGAGAAACTGGAACTTAGGAGAATTCCAAATGCCAGAGGTCGGAGAACAGGAACGTGGATTTTAGGATCAATGCCTTGTACAGCAGTAGGACCAGTGCTTTGAGAGTTGGGATGGTTCAACATCAACGATAGAATGACTAAGGCCTAATTGAGATGCTGGGGGTATTTTCTGCAGATACAGAAAAGCAGATGGTGTAAACAATATATAACGAAGCGGTGAAGGGACAAATTGGGCCTAAAACATCAGCAAGTTATCAGAAAAGTACGAACTTAAAGGACTTGAAGAGGTAAAGGAATGCACGCATACATAGGAAACACCATGGTAGGAGGATAGAAAGAAGACTGGAAAAAGGGGGTCGGGCAAAGGTACGCTACAGGAATACATGGTATTAGAAAGACCAGATACTTAAGAAAAACATTACCTACTAACTTAAATTTTAACCCATCTATGAAGGCAAAGCTCAAAACATCAAAAATTACCAAAACATCAATACTTATGAATTTGGAATATCAAAAAGATGCTCTACCTCCATGACCACAAAGAGGCGGAGGACACAGACTACAGCATAACCTTGCTCAATGAAGTATAAATCAAATAATTTTGGAAAACATTACCCACATTTGTAAATTTCAATCCAAAAATAAAAGCAAAGTGAAATGTGTGTTTGGGATGTAGGGAAGGGGAAAAGGGCCTTTTTCAAAGTGGAACAGGAGCTATCCATTAAGAGAAAAAAGAACAGAAGTGGGTCATTTATATATATATATATATATATTCTACATTTAATATGTTAGATGAAATGAAGCCTCATGCTGAGATATGTACCACCTTTAAAAAGAACAAGATTTTCAGTATTTCCGATACCTCTTTCCTTATATATATTCCTGACGAAACCAAGCACGTTCAATATAGCTTATTCTCCTAAAATGCACAATGTATCTTAGCACAAATGAATTACATTTATAGACACACACACACACACAAGTGGTCAGCATCTCAGTTTATGTCCGTTCAAGACAAGAACAATTATGCTGTAAATGCAAAATATTCATCTTTAATCCTTCCTATAATACATAAACCAAGTTTTCAAACTAAAGGAAATTACAGCGACTTTAATAGTCAAAATCCGTGTTTCAATTATGCATTTTGGCAAGGAGTCACAATTGTTACTTTGTGGCGTACATGATTATCTTTGTAGTCCCGCTGTTTTCTGTACCCGTAAGCCATCTTACCATTGTTATCTTTGCACCCCATTTAATTCTGTATCTGTAAGCCCACCTACTGTTATATCTTTTGCTGTCCATTGAATTCTGTATCCGTTAGCCCTCCCATTGTGATTATCTTTGCTGTCTGTTTGACTTCTCTATCCAAAAGCCCATGTACTTTGCCAGCGTGGCAATGTTTTGGCCCTTGATACATCTGTAGGCAAAATCGCACTTACTATCTGTGGTCACAGTCCATTTTTATCTATTTTACATACCTATTTTCAGCTTCTTTGTGTCTCTGTTCATTTTGCCAAACACCTCTACGTCTGAATCTATTGTCATATCCTACATGTCTGCATCATTTAGTGACAATATTTTACATGTCAATCCATTTCCCTATTCACCTAAAAACTGCCTGTAACGCCCTACCCAATTGAAGTCTGTATTGTACTATTCACATTAGTGTGTACCTATTTTTATTTATTATAGTTTTTTATCTTTGGTATTTATCCATCCTTCAATTCATTTTATTTTTGTATCTAGCATCTTAATACTCTAAGTCTGTTTCTAAAGTACTCTTCACTTCACGTCTATATCCATTGTTCCATTCACGCAAGTCTGTATCTAAGGTTCCTTTCACTTGCTATGGCAATAGACCGTTTGAGTTTTGAGACTATCATATTACTTTCCCGCCTTAAACAATAGATTTTTTTATCTGAAAACTCTGTAACTTTTGTACTTCTGGAAAAACACTGCAATATACCATGATCAAGGACGGTAAACTCAACCAGTATGTTTATTGGATTCTGTTCTGCAAGAATTAACCCAAAACTCATTTTGTCCTTTAATTTTAGGTTTGTAGCTATGATTCTACTCATGCTAATTCTGCATTCATGGCCTAATTGCTTTACAATTGATTCACAGCGCAATGCAATTCAATTAAGTCTCAACCCGTGCTCACGTATCTAAATATCAACACAAACTTCATCAATTTAGTTTGACTCACGGTTAGCTTTTGTGAATTTACACTGCATGAAGAAAATTAATTTAAAGAAAATGTGACCTTTCAGAAAAGAAAGGCACTACTTTGTAATTCGTCTTCTTCTGTTCTTCTCATTTGTGTTTCAAGAGATGCATGTACCAGATAGAGGTTACTGGTTACTTAATGAGTGAAGATTATCCAGAAACTGCCGATGCTGGCGCGGCATGCAAGTTGTCATGTTTGTATCTTACAAGCAGTTTTCTTCAAGTGGTTGACAGTGCTCACATTCAAACACAACTAGTTAAACTTGTGTATCGCCCTTAACTCAACCATTATTGGTGTGAGAGCGATTTTTTCAAGGCTCAGTTCCTTTGACTATAGGAAAAACGACAGCTTCAGTTGTTCATTCAGTGCCATTAACCTCCCCCAGCTCGGTTGCGGAATGATAACGAACCGTACCTTGTGCAGGCATGCACATTTACGATCGACGATGACAGTTTGAGGTATTCTCTTGGCTAACTGGGATGGTATGGAGAACATTGTATAGTCTGTAGATCCGAGAAATTGGAAGGCCGTCAAAAAACAAAATGTTTCGTGCACATTTGCGTTTTACCTGTTACTTTCAAGATCCAAAGTAAAATTACAAGGATACTTTTAACTTGTTAAGGCTCTGCTTCTTAGATCTGGGTAATGCTGTTTCCGACTTTTCCACTCAATTTGGCAGGACAGGATATCTTAAATGACGATGCACATTCATCTGTTCTTTCAAGTGTGCTCATGTCTTTGAAGCTGTGAAAGATGTCATTTAATTAATCCTTGTCCACTACAATTATACTTTGCCATTACCTTTGTATATGTAATGGCTTTCTCATTATTTTACATGAAATTCGATATGAAATGTGTTGCCATTTTTTTATATGTCCTGTAATGTTTGGTAGAAAGAAATTATACCTGAGAAATGTCACAATTTGCAAGTTTTTATTCAAAGACAACGTGGGAAATGATTGACTTCATATGGTCGTCAATGGACCGGAAGGACATATATATCTGTAGGATATTCTACATCATGGTAGCTTAGAATGTGGAACCATATGAAACTCTCAGCGTTATATCTGTGGTATTGCCAGTCGGCCAAATAGAGACCTATAAACATTGGTAGCTAACAAAAGGAACCACGAATAATTCTCAACATGATGTTTTTCGGCGTTAATTGTCAGATTGCTTTGAAATGAATATCTTGGTTCCAAAAAATAAAGACCCACAACAAATTCCCGACTTGATATCTCTGCCATTACCTGTCGACTTTCGGTCAAATAAAGCCCTCTAAAACATGGTAGCTACGAATGAAGAGCAATTACAAATTTCCACCTTGATATCTTTGGAGTTTAATGTCGGGTTTTTGACAAATAATAACTATTTGACTATTTATTCCTTGAAATTAGAAAGTGATCCAAGTGTTTTTATTGATACTTATTGACGATATATGGGTTCAAAATGAATGGATAACACTTTGAAAGACTAAAAGCACGTAAATAACATCTAACTCTGTGTGCTGGCAGGAAAACGGCAAATATAGCACTTCAATTTTTCCAAGTATTAGTCTGGTGTGTGTGTATAAGTCTCCGATAAAAAGAAATTAAAACAAATGTACAGAGGGATTTGTGCTGCCCAGCATGCAGCAAATATACAATCCACACAGAACCTGGTTTAAACATCAGAATCATTTGAAGTCATTTCGTGCAGGATGAAAGATACAATCTGCCTGATGATCTACGTACCATGAATCATCTTATGGACTGGCCATATATACAGTTCTCAATGCAAGGACAAAATCAAAGCACACCAAAGATAATTGTGAAAGCCTTAGGGAAGGATTCTTCTCTGGATTTGAAAAGTATTCCTTCTTTTAATTGAGTAGTATGTTTTATTCAATGCCTCCTGGTTCCTCTATGCTTCTTACTCTACAATAATTCTATTCTATTCTCCAGCATTAATACTTGACTATTATCTTGGGTGAATTGAACTGTATTTTTATCCTTGCTGTAAGCTTGTATATGTATCTGTTCAACAATGTTTGTAACAGATGTACCCATTGCAAACGCATTTATATATATATATGGGAACTTGATGCAAATTTGTTTGAGTCCAACGTGCAGTTCTAATGCTGGGCTCATTATTTTATCACACAATATACTAAAATTCTTTTTGCTACAGGTAATATCTGGGAAGGTCCCATTTGTGGATATTCTGTGTGATGGGTTGACGAAAACTGTGCATTCTGTGATATCTACAGACCAGAAAGACAAAGAAACGGTGAGAAACAGTTATTCGTTGCAGATTTAAGTGCCATTGTGGGCATTGTCTGTAAAAGCCAGGAGAGAAAGTTGCACTTTGGAACTTTAATATTGATCTGGTTGATATACCTATTAGATTAAAATATACCCAATGCCTTGAATTTATACCGAATGATAACCAGAAAGCCAGATTAACTTTGCTTCCTCATTTTTCTGAACGACGAGCAACATTAGTAGTTCAGATACTTCGCAACACTTCACAGAATGATGAATCATGTTTTCTGTGTATTTTTTAAAAGAATTTTATGACGCCTTTAAAATAAAGTATTCCTTCCCTCCATTAAACCACTTCGTATGATCAATAATCAATCATTAAAATTAAGAATATTGCAGGACAAATTAACGGTAGCAAAAGACGTGCCACTATCTTAAAAATGCGATATGTTTATTTTGCGGCACTTCTTTCATATTGCCATTCTCTTCGTGCTACCCAAAAGTGATGATGTTACTCAAAATAATTATTCATCTGGCTAATGTCTTTTTGACTTTGACCCAACTGAGCATATATGTAATACATTGTGGGTGTAAGTACAACGGGCAAGATTTGCTCAATCGTTCCCAAAAATAATATACCCGCAGACCTATACTTCTATTCTTGCTGCAATTGAAGTGGTCTATACGAAAACGTGTTTGTCCATTTAGCGGCTATCAATGAAAGTCTGCGTTAATGTTGTATTGGCTGATAAGGCTGCGTTTATTGTGTTAACACTTTAGACTTCTCTCATGCAGCTCTGTGCTGTTGTCTTTTTGCCTTTTATGGCCTTTGCCGTAAAGAAGAACCATTCTAGTGTGACACCAAGAATTTTTATGTGTTCCTTACAGCTAAGGTGGTTCTCAGTTATACCGTGGAACTCGTGGATGACACTTACGTGCACTTACTGATAAAATTAAATCTGTCCAGATATGTAAATTTTGCTTGAGCAACATTCATACTTTAACCAGCAAATGTGTGAAACAAACCAGCATTTACAGCTGTGTTATGACAATATATACTTTAATCAAGTCGGGGACAGTTAAAAAGATAAAAAACACAAAGCATCATCATGCGATAAAATTGTGACATAGAAGAGTTCTTGGCTATTGTGCAGAATTAAATTCTGCAGAACACACATTTTTATATTAGATGCCTTTGAAATTCAATTATACGTTAACTGCTGTGATGGCCTGTTTTGTAGTATTGCCCACCAATATGACAATATTGTTTAGCCTGCCCTGCTATGGTGCATTGAATCAGCCATTGCTTCTATCTCCGCAACGCGGAGTTGTAAGGCAAGGAAGGACAAAAGCAGGGTCAAACATATATCTATGGCAATCCGTTTTAGCATTTATTCCATAATTATATATTGGTGAAAATTCTTTTCACATTTGTGTAATTAATTGCGTATAGATGCCAAAGGATTTCACATATGTACAATAACTTCAGAGTGTTAAGTTTGTAGTACCCATGGACAATTTCAACCTTGTCTTACTTAGTAGCTTTAAATCCTTAATATATAATGTCAGTGAACAGAATTACATTCTTATCCCAACCCCCATTTTACTGTTCATCATTTTAATCTATTTGTTTATCAATGATAATGACCATGATTTCAATCAAAACAATTTCCTGGCGAGCATGTGTCAGAAGTCGAGTTCAAGATCGGGCAGAGTCAAGGTCAAGGTCAGAGTCCGATTGCATCATACCGCACTGTGCTACAATCATACTAGCTGCATATGTACATGTTTTAATTAATTGGAATGGTTCAAGTAGCAAGTAAGTACGAAACATCTTGATCACATGTACCTGTATATATGTATGAATATACTTATTATCTGTCACCAATCAATTCAGACACCCGTTCATTCATCATTTAACAAACACAAGCAACTAAAGCAAGGTGATGGCTACTCTGAAGCTTATTTACACCCATCCAACCATCATCCTACGTACACTTTAAATATATGGTCAGATGGTACATACCTCATATTCGAGACATTTAATTTTGACAGTTTCTTTTTTTCACTATTTTTTCTCTTTTTGCAGCAAATTCTTTACCCAGTGCGAAATATTTTTGACCAATATCTACTTTGAAATAAACTACGTCTTCTTAGTCAAATCTCTGTCTGTCTGTCTGTCTGTCTGTCTGTGTGTGTGTGTGTGTGTGTGTGTGTGTGTGTGTGTGTGGTATCATCCTTTGTTTGTTCAATTTACGAGCTATCCCATCTTAAACAAAGTAACTCGCATGTTTCAATACACCACTCGTGAAATTGTGTGTCATGTACTGTTCTGTGAAATGCGTCTATCTCAGAAGCCGGACTGGTTTTCGGCTCAGCCCTTTTTTCCCAATTGTTGTAAATACATGCTACCAATATTCTATGTTGTATTTTTATTGAATGAAATATGTTTAAACCAAAAGTTTTGAGACCGGCTGGGGTTAGTCCTGTCGTGGGTTGACAATGAAGTTAGTTTGCAGGTTCATAGGTCTCGTGCAGGAATAAGTAGGTCGACTGAAGTTGCAGAAATATGAACTGTAGGTTTATACATCTGATGATGGATAGCTTGATTGCGGTTGTAGAAACTAACACTATGGATTGATGCTTCTGAAGCTAGGTACAGAATGTGAACTGCAAGTACTACATATACTTCTGTAGTTTGAAAAGTCTGGTGCAGAAAATAATAGGTTGACTTGTTGTAGGAGTCACTACTGTAGGTTTGTAGATCTAATGCTAGATAAAAATAGGTTGATTATAGTTGTAAATTAAACACTGTAGATTGCTGACAGTTGGGCTGGATGTGTTGATGGGTCCGGTGGACTGTTGTTGACTGTAGGTTGTTAAGCCAGATTTTGTAACTGATGTAGATTTCAACTGTAGTCTAGTAGATTGGTATCTGTAATTTTGTATAGGAGTGACAGTAGGCGGTTATAATTAGAGGAAATATTTATATAAATTCGGGTCGTTAGTGCTGTATGAAATCTTCGGGCGAGCGTGAAATCAATGGTTGAGAAACCTAAAGGCTGTCTTTGTGGAGTCAAAAAACATAAACAAGCATCCTTAAGGATCGAAACGTTTTTGATAGTTGCTGATTTCCTTTAAGGAGATAAATTCCTGGCCTGCGATAAACGTGTCCGTCCAGAAGATCCCGCTAAAAGTACCTCTAATGTATAGTGTGAAGCCCACAAGAGAGAGTTTAAGAATAAAATTATTATCATTCTGAAGGGGCCATTGACAGTTCAATAGAGCTAAAGAGTGAATCACTAGCCTGATCAAGCGTTATTAAAATTCATAATTCATTTATTTTGTGTGTAAATATTGTCAAAGTTCATGTCGTATAAACCACACATCATGAGTATGCTTGGCCATACGGTCCTTCAATGTGAACCCGTAGTAACTGTCGCTACGTTAAAACAAATGCGATGGGTGTTCCTGTGAGATCCACCCAAACATTGGACAGGCCAGTGCCGCCTTTAAAACCTTGACCTTGGGCCTGTCAATCATTGAACTTCCGGTTAGCGGGATAGCTTTGTAAACAGTGCGACGGCCGCACACACACTGAGGTCAATCACGAATTTTCGAAACTATAAATGCAATATGCACGGATACGTTAATATTATTATATTAGTCATCCAAAAAAGGTGTAGAGCGTGATAAAAAGTGAAAATTAAATTTGGACACCGAAAGACGTGCTTTAGCGGACTGTCATTTGGCAGCCATCGTATTTTCAGCCAATCACAATGCCAACCAGTCGTTTCTCCGAAACATTACCAAGCGGGACTCGATAGGGGGTTTGGAATTAGGACCTGGCAAGCAAGGACGTTTTTGTGATAACTGAATCGTATAAATGTGTTTCAAACCATTGAATGTCACCTTTTACAAATCTTTAACTTGAGGTTGTAAGAATTTTGACCTTCCTATGCTTGACTCGTTGGTGCTGACATGCAAAGCGCATATATATGTAAACAAAACCCATCAGGAGCTTTCGTCTCGCATTGGAGCACCCAGATAGCTGGTAGATTTCCACACACACTCGAACAGGAAACGGCGACTGAATATTACTGTCGCGTCCTCGTCCGGTTGCCTGCGGAGATTCAAAAAACCAGCCAACATTCAGACACTTCATTGTTGCTTGTAGAAAAAAAATTCTGTCTTCAATGCTGCTTATTTCCGTATTTCTCGGCTCTTGCTCCACAGCGAACAGATTGATGCTCCTAATGCAGATTATCAGTCTGTGGAGTTGATGTTTCCGCCCAACAAGTTATAATGGAAAGAGTCAGCTTCGTGTTTTCGACGTTTTGGCTGTCGAAAGCAGCAATCCATAATTCGAAATCAATACCATGTAATAGGATGAGCAGTTTATCGCATGAAACAGTCATCCGATAAATTTTTCTTCTTTTTTTGGTGGGGGGGAGCAGAAAGTTTGTCTCTAAGAAGATTACGCTCTGTGTTTCTTTTTACTCTCCGCATCTTCGTTTTGCTTGTACATAATTCAAGCATTTCAGCTACAAACCTGTGCAAAGCAACTTAATATTTTTCCAATTTCATATTTGCATTTCTGCTATATTCAAGTTGTGGTCCACCATGGAAATAAGCCAAGGCAGGATTCCCCAGGCATTTGGTACTCCCATTTCATGCATCATAGTTTGGTAAGCTTTCAGCAATTATATAGCACCATCCCAGCATATGTGTGCATAAAATATTATAAATCAACATTCAGGGATAAAAGTTATTTACATTAAGGCCTAGTAATTATCCTAATGTGTTTTTTTTCTTGCTTTTGAAGAGAAAATACACAACTTACTAATTGCAGGATAATTCATTTGTTATTTTTCTCTGAATTAATAACCATAATATGTGTAGAAAAATTTTATATGAATGAATGCAAAATTTGTCTGATCTTAATGGATAACATGGTGATGTTTTTTAAAATTATTTTTAATAAATCTTTGATAATTTTCATCCCATTTTTGTACAATCTGAGGGAAACTACCCAAATCAGTACAATAATGACTAAAATGTTGTGATTTCGTCAACTATGTGAAGGCAAGATACTCGGAACTCCCCAGATAAACCATTTTGCGTGCTCAAATTAAAAATTTTTCGGGGGGATGCCCACAGACCCCACTAGCATGCCTTTACGCCATGTAGGTCACATTTGGGCCACTGAAAAAATTACGGACTTTTTGGGGCCACTTGGGTCTATCACTGAGTTTGTAGCACTGGCCTGGGTCGACCAGAATTTATTAGGGAAGGGCGGCTTAAAAGTACTTTTTGTTTGTTTGTTTGTTTGTTTGTTTGTTTGTTTGTTTGTTTGTTTGTTTGTTTGTTTTTTTGTTTGTTTGTTTGTTTGTTTGTTCCATTAATGTAAGGGTTGGGACATTTTAGTAGGGTCTGCCAGGTTACCAGAACCACACATTTATTTTTGTTAGGCCTTTGGTAACTTGGACATTTGTTGAAACATGTTGAGAAAAATGTATGTTCTTTCCTCTTTTACACATTACCTCTTTTGACGTCAGTTTAATTTGTTACCTGGGCACAGCCGGAGGCATTTGTTCCTGAATTAAAAATTTGGTCGTCGAGTGTTGGTTTTTCATTTACTCAATAATAGTTGGTTCCTTGATGTGCTGATGGAGAAACGTATCTCGAGTACGTCCTGCAAACTGCCTTCCAGTACTTGTTCATTGATTTCCTTGTGAAGTGATGGTTTAGGATTCCATTTGACATGATACAAGTGAAAATCCGCCATGATTATCCTGTCGTATACCAGTAATATTGGCACCGGACCAGAGAATTTGGGAATGATATTCGATACTGTTGTTAAAGGTTAGGCTTGATTTGATATATAAAGTAAAACCCCTCTTGTTCAGGGTGAATCTAGGTCGAAAAGATGTAAATTCAATAATGACAAATCTGGTATGGATCCGTTTTAGGCTTAATCCCTGTGAGTGCTATAACATCAAAGTTGTACATCCTTACCAGTGCCATGAGTTCATAGTGCTCACTTACCAAAGAATTATCAATGTTTGTGTAAAAAAAACTTTGGTTTAAAACCACCAGTTGCCTTATATGGGTGACTGCACGTCTCTAGTCATGAGTGAAATTTGTTTCTTCACATTGGTATTGGAAGATGAATGTTGATGCTTTGGTAACTCTTGAATCGCTTTCCTGTCATTGTTGGGTTTGGGATTTATGAATATGGGTCAGTTTTTCTGTACTATTTCATGTATTTACGTCCATTTGTGCAAGTACTTCATTTGTCTGTACATTGTTGGATATGGTTTTTGGTTCCTTGTACTAGGTCTGGAGATGGCTACTCTGAAGCTATCCTCCACTTGAAGATTCTGCATTTCTTTGATTTTTCACATAGCTTAAATGTCCTCTTGATTGAATGGGAACCACAAATTAGAAAGTTGATGTTTAGGGTGGTAAGAAACGATATCTGAAAACCAAAATGTTAAATTAAATTTTCGAATAGTGCTTTTTTAGCTTCAAAGGTGCGCCACATTTGCGACAGGAAAGTGCGTGAATTTTCTTCGATCACGGCCCGAGGTGGGAAAGTGTTAGTGACGTCACAAACGCAACCCAGTGGCTATGATGTGTCATGTGTCATAAGCTGGATTGCCTTCAGTTTGCCAAGAGTCATGGTAGATACAACAAAGCACAGTGATTTTAGAGAGTCTGAAATAGTTTTTTCATTAACGAGGTCTGACGAGGATGAAGAAGAATTAATGATAAAAGCTGACGTAGCAGAGTAAAGGACCATTGAGCCTTTCACACATGAGGGGACGCCCAGAGCCTTGGCGTCACCAGTACAGTTGCAATGCAGGGAGTGCAGCTGTGGTACAGCCAGACGATCCCAACTTGCTGTCTGGGCAATGATATTTCCTATAAAGAAATTACTAGATTTCATTTAACACGAACATTTCCGTTTTCATGGTCATCAGTACACGTGTTTATGATGTCCTTTATTTCAGATCATATCTGTTATGTAACAATGGCAAATATTTTCTTATGACTGACTCATTTTCTGGTTCCATATTAACGACAAAGGTACAGTGAGATGGACTTTTTACACCTGATTGTTGGGAGCTGGACGTAGATTGTCACAAACAGTGGTACATGACTGGAGAAATGAAAGGGCAGCTGCCAACTGTTCTTGGCAGCTGCGTACATGAGGCGTGAATGTGGCAGCTATCCAAACAAGTGTTATCTGGTTATGGGATTAAACACCGCGTAATATACAGCAGTAATTGGATATACGCATTACAGTGGCCAGCTACCTTAACCTGTTATAGACTGTTCGACAGTAGACCTGGGAATGGAACAAGATCAGTGCTTGTTTCTCAATGCTTTCTATCCATTTCTTTTCATCAATCGAACCAAAATGCTAAAACACACTACAGTTTTGTTACAATATTTTACTTTACAACAACATCCCAGACCGACATTGTCACTGTGACATTCGATTGATTCTTATGTGATACATTATAAAAGTGGCAGAATTACTACACGTATATTTGGCCATAAATAAAGCTTTGAAATCAGAATCAGAATCATACTGACAATTGATATGTAAATACTGTAAAAAAAATCACTGTTCCTGGTTTTATAAGTAATGCCTAATTTGGCCAGTTCCATGCATCCTTCCATTGCCCAGCGATAGGACCGCACTTGGCAACCAACAGCAGTTGTTTGTTGTTGCCGAACCTATCCTTAACATCGTCAAATTTGACAAACCAAGTCACTATCCACAAAGTGTTCGCTACATAAGTTAGATCGATCATCGGTTCCCAAGGCCTTGCCGCTTGTCCCTGTAAATCTTGCCTTCAGGGGTCCATGCTCTCCGTAATTTCAGGTCTTGGGGGGGGGGGGAATGTAAACAAACTGTAGAGCTTGTATTGCTACAAATAACAGCAACACACCGACCCATCCTGGGCGGGACCAGGGACGAAAACGAATATTCTTACATGCATTTTTAATCCCGTTGATGAAGAGTGAATAACATATGTTTCAACCAAGAGACACTTGACAGTCATAGCTCGCAAGCATGATCGGAGCCCTTCCTTTCAGCCAGCGGTGTTGCGTTTGTGGCATAAGTAGCCTTTCGCGCCTTGTTGGTGTCGGAAATTAACGGAAAGCAATGACTGAAGGCGCAGTGAGTTATTCAAAAGTTGATTTGAATAAAAGTATTATTTTCACATCCAATTTCTTAAAGTGCGACGCATGATGAAAACAAGCAATGAGTTATACTTGTATCAATTTGAACATGGTCAATCAATAGACCTTTGACTACAACAATTTTATCGCCTTCGTCCCAGGGGGTTCTGCCACACACACACACACACACACACACACACACACACACACACACACACATACATATATATATATATATATATATATATATATATATATATATATATATATATATATATATATATACATAGATATATATATAGTGAAGGGGAGCATCAGTATCAAAGTCGTGTGGCACAGTCATGAATATAAAGTCAGTAGTAAAAATTCTTAGTGTGTGCCCATCTAGTACATCGAATTGTAGTTATCATAAACGTGAAACAGTTGCGCCTAATCAAAAATGTTATTTTGTTGAGACTTGTTAAATGTTCCATAGAAGAACTGGGGCTTCACTAGAAAACAGGGGCAGGCACCTTCGATAGCCAGTATTTATTCCAGGATAGGAACGTACCATACTCAGTGGGTAAACTTCTGCTGTATGATGTATCCTGTTTTCTTGGAAAAAAGATGTGAAGCCTTGCTCTGATGTCGTTTCTTTCTATATATTTGCAGTGGTGTTGCCACACTCCACCATGAATGAATGCAGGTCCTATGTGTCTGCAGCTCCTTACATTTAGGTATAAATGAACACAATTCCTCTGATTTAGTAGTATATCTTTACAATGTTTATAATGGCGTGTATGGTAGGGCCAGTATTTAGTAGTCAATCCGTGGTAAACAGTTACAATATCAATATACTCAAGCGCAAAAGCTCAAGCAAAAGCACTTGGTCCAACAGTTGGTTGGTAGCATGGACACATGCGGAACCTACTGCACGCTCTGCTGACTACTGCAGTTTTACTTCGGTGAAATATCAATGAAATCATTATGCTGTAACTATATTTCCTCTTTAATGAACCTTGACAGGCAGTGCGAAAGGTCTCATAAAGAATAGCCTACTGAAGTTGTTGAGATTTTGCTGATTGTTTAAATTTTAACAATGATAAGGATGTGGCTGGCGTAATGTCAACACTGATATTTTTTTATCGGTGATCAGTTTTGACAGTGTTGTTTTTATGTTGATGTTTCATTATATGATAATAATATTTCTTTGTTAGACTCACTCTCCGGGGTTAGGCCTGAAAAGGGAAGTGTACCTACTTACTTATATGAATACGCATATAATATTTCTACTTAAGAGATTTATTGGTGATTTATTCAAGGCCTTTTAAAGATAGAATCTTCTTTCGACCATGTTTGAGAATAAATTCCTAATGGATTGTACAAGCCTCTCTACAAGTATTTATGACATAATGCGATATCTAAATTCATACACTGAAAATTTGCCGCCATTTTGCCAGCGTCTGATTTCGAAAGAATCTAAACTTGAGCTACAAGATTCACAAAAGACTTTTCTTGCTGCTGTACAGGTAGTCAATGTTACGGAAGATGTTATTAGGAAGATGCATTGGAGTCACTTGGCAGTGTGAAAATAGGACCATTCTCCAGAATTATGCACAATTTTACGCAACCTAGAGTTCCCGTGAGTGACCCTGAATTTGTTATGACAATTGACTGGACAATGATGATGTAACAAGATGACTTGACAATGGCCCGTGCAACTGCAGAGTATACAAGGTGTCATCAAACGCAGCGAGAGGGATTCGTAAGAGAAAAGCTTTTGGAAAACAATGGGTTTTTGACACCTGCAATGAGTTATCCCGTTCTTCCAAAGGGCTCTTTGTTCAACCAACGCCAATTATTCTACAAGAAACTTTGCTGACATTGGCCTAATTAGTTGTCATGTATTTATATCGATAAGTTCAACTAAAGCCCGACATACAGAGTACGATTAAGTTCGATCCAGCTGCCCCTAGCAATTAAAACCGACTTTCGACTTATACAACACGACTGCATACACAATCAGTTCTACTCCAATTTTCCATCCAATTTCTTCCAATTTCAGTTTCAGAAGACACTGCTCAGGTCACCATTTCTTAAATTTCCATGACCCCTGCATTCATGTTCTAAAAAGTAAAACTACCAGCCCAAATTCATCAAAGTATCCACAACATGGCCGATGATAGAAACAACAAAATTGTTATGGTTGGGGCCCCAGGGCCCTAGATGTTGCAGTGTATTCCATCAAGAAAAAAAAGAAAAAGAAAACTAAGGCAGGGAACAAGTAAGTAGCCAATCACAACAGTAGTTCCCAGACCAAACAAGTACTAACTGGACAAACATCAAAACTGCCAAGTCTGCCGTGAGGAGCATTTGACTCTGAAAACTTGTGGTGTGAAATTTTCAGAATATTGTGTGTGATTTTTGTCGAATGAATATTATATGGAACAAGAAAGTAACAATGCCCCTAGCAATTAAAACCGACTTTCGACTTATACAACACGACTGCATACACAATCAGTTCTACTCCAATTTTCCATCCAATTTCCACCAATTCCAGTTTGAGAAGACACTGCTCAGGTCACCATTTCTTAAATCTCCATGACCCCTGTATTCATGTTCTAAAAAATAAAACTACCAGCCCAAATTCATCAAAGTATCCACAACATGGCCGATGATAGAAACAACAAAATTGTTATGGTTGGGGCCCTAGGGCCCTAGATGTTGATTATATTCAGTTCCAGTGATTGTAAAATAAACAGCTGCACAAACCAAGGGAAATCCTAACAAAGACTGCATGTCTCATGTGATTGGAATTCAAATGATGAAATTTCAAAAGGTATAAGTCTGAACAACCATTCAGATCTAAAACAGATAATAATGGTGATCATTTACATCAAAATTATACTCCATTGAGCAACAGGTCAGTTCTGATCAATCAGAATATTCAAATGCCTCTTTTGTGCATTCTGAATTGGAAAGAGTGATAAAACAAAGACATTTTTACTTCCCTTCTTTCGATCCTGTACAATCCGACGACACATCACAATTACATGCCATGCCTGGTCATGAAAATTTTAGATTAAGCCACAGAGGTCATTCTACATGACCTGAATATACTTTGGGTGATGTACCAAGTTTCATAGGCATGAAAATCCACAACGACATAAAGAAGGTCAACAGGGCCTTATTGCCAAACTTCAATTATCTGATGGAAAAACTGATTTGGAAACTTTCACTGTTCCTTTTGAATGAATGGCTGCAAAAAATAAATGGTCTAAAAAGGATAGGATGAATATTCTATTTGAATCATTCTGTGGTTCCACTTTGCGATACTCGTGTACACGTATGTCTGGTCGCAATTTGCCCTGCACTGAAATGAAGACTAAATTGAAAGAACGGTTTGGTGTAATGTATACAATGTATAAATGAGTATCTCCTTGGCAATAACAATGGTTCACACTTCCACTGCCTTGAAGTCACACAGGTTCTGTCAGAACTCAGAATTTTCCTCTCCCCAGTCAGGAAAAAAGCTTTTATATATATATATATATATATATATATATATATATATATATATATATATATATATATATATATATATATATATATATTATATATATATATATATAGATAGATAGATAGATAGATAGATAGATAGATAGATAGATAGATAGATAGATAGATAGATAGATAGATAGATAGATAGATAGATAGATAGATAGATAGATAGATAGATAGATTTAGAAATCTCACTATTATTCCAGAGTTTTCTAATTAGGCACACACCATACCTCTCTCTGATCTTTCTGAATCACCACCGTAATGTGTACAAACAGTGCAATGAAATGAGTCATATGTATATGAACTGCCTGAGAGTCACCCCAACAAAGCAGGCTACCTCTGTGACCTGGTATACACTCATTGAGTATTCTACTACTGTGTGACCTCTCCAAATAAAACACAGCCATTATAATCCACATTCATAACACAAATGATCAGCCTCCAGCAATTAGTGTCAAACTTTCTTCCATGCCCAAACCAAGGAAAGTTTGGAACAGGTCGCATAGGAAGTGTCACAGTTAACATGTCCCACTTATCGTGAAGCTTGTTGAGATATTCATGAGACAGCTCCAGCATACAAATTCTTAATGCAGGTAAAGTCAAAGGTGATTGGATATCAGGTTTTGAATCTTAACCCTTGTATTGAGGGTATTGAAAGAATGAAACAGAATCATAAAGAGAAAGTGAGTCTGAAGATTTATTGGTGTGTACAGTTTAAAATAATGAAGAAAAAACTGTTATCCAGTGCAGATAAACTGAGAAATACAGTTCAAGAGGATGTTCAAAAAACAACAGAACTTGCTTCAAAAACATGAAGAAACTCTCAAAGTGCAGGGACAGGTACTAAAGTTCTATGATACCATGCTCAAAAGTCAAGGAAATATCTGGTCAAGAATACAGAAGCATTTGTTAGAGAGTAGTGGTACAGTCACTGATAAAAAGATTGAACAAGATTCTCTGGTAATTTGGAAAATAGTATGCAAAACGGGTAAGCTCAGGCAAAGAGGAAACAAGAGTAAAATCTGATAAGTTGCCTAGGTCCCCGTCCATAGCATGGCCCTTGTATCAAATGATGTGCGTTGTTTTCATAGTGGACAGGCTGGACATTACAAATCTACCTGTGCAACTCTGAAGCAACGGTCTTTGAGTCCAGTATGCAGTGTTCGGTGTGGAAATGAGGGTCAAGTCCCACGGTCCTGACTCGACCGACCTATTAGACAAAGGGCCAATTCCTCTAAATGCAAATCATTCTGTGAACTTTGAAGAGAAGTAAGGGTAAGACAAGCAAATTCCAATAGTCTCTTGCTGTGGGCAGAAATGGAAGTAAATGGTGTTTTAGCTGATGTGGTTATAGATACCAGAGTTGAAGTAATCATTATATCAGAAAATTGTACACCCTGTGTGTTCAATCAACTTTCAAGCAGTGATATTTTGCCTGTAAAATTTTGAGGAGTGGGGAGGAAGGTGGTTTACTGGCTGGAGAAGTTTTGCAAGTAGCATTAATATTCGGAAGTGAGTCGTTTGATTGGCCAGTATATGTCACTAAAATGCAAGAGGAAGTCCTATTAAGACATGATGTTCTCCAAGCTAGGAATGTAGAGATACATGCTCAAGGAGCTTTATATGTTGATGATTTATGGGTTCCAAACAGAACAAGAAATGAAAAAAGTAACAGGGTAAGCAGAGTGACCTTTGTGCTGCGTGGTTTTCTAATTTTTAGGTCAGCTGACTTATATGATGGCCAGTTTTCGGTCCATCTACAGTTGGTCCACAGTATTCATGTTGAACTTTGAATGCGCTGCTGTTTGTTTTGTTTGTTTTTCTTTAATTTTGTGTTTTTACTGTTTTTTCGACTTCTCGGACACTGTCACTGAAACTTGGTGGAAATATAGCTTGTGAGATGGTATAAAGCGGTTCACTAAGTGTAAACGCTCTGGATCCCTGATTTGTAACGATTTGTTTTTCCAATTTTGGTACCTGTCGGTAAATCCATGTATTTCTATTGATTACCATGTCAGTCAATGGGCATTGCAATTGCAACTCATATTTTTACCTCCTCTCCAAAATCCTCAACCCACTATACTTTCAGGTCTACAGGTCAAACGTGAAGGTCAGTTGAGGAAGGGTTCATGGAACAGCTCTCTTATCCTTTTTTGAAGAAGTCTTGAGTGTTTTCACTTTTCTTGACTTTTTCTCCGAAACTGTAAGCTGGATCTTCTTTAGATGCACTGGAAATGTACGTGGACTTGCTGAATACCAATTATTTCATTACATGGTGGAAGTGTTATTTTCTGATTTTCAACAAATTCTCAGATTCTGAAAAATCGGAAAAGGATATTTTCATGTTTGCAATAGTTACGGTGGTCTGAAACAAAGGTGACCTTTAGATAATATTGAAGCTCACAGAACTATTTTAGGGTATACACGCATGTAAGGTCACTACAGTCCTCTTTCTTTGTATTTTGTTTGTTTGTTTGTTTAGTTTAGGTTTTTTTTTGGGGGGGGGGGTAGAAAGCTATTTTCAACTTTTCAAAAAACGAATCGTGGATTTAGCCTGATTTGGGGTTTGTAATTTATATACTTAGAACAAGTGCACAGTGAACCAAAACTACCTGATTATATGTTTGTACTTGTACCCGAAATCTTAGATCTTTACTCATAACCTTATTTACCGCCTTGTATTTTAAGTTGTCTTGACTTTATTCATCAGTTCCAGTCATGTGACCAGCCCCTGTGCATCCTGAAATAATTTTCGTACCACGTAATATCGTCTACATGTAGCATAGGGTCCGCACAGGCGAACCAAGGTCTTAAAAATTTGTCTATTTGTCTTACTATAATTTAATCTTCTTCAAAATAACTGGCTGGATTATCTTCAAACTTGGCGTGAATGACTTTGACCTGATCCGTTCCTTTTTTCGTTGTCACACATGGCTGCCATAACGTAGTAAATTTAACACGTCGCATCACGTTTTGTAAACATTAATAACAATGAGTTCATGTGGCGTAGAATCAGTGATGGTGCTGTAAATGTATGTAAATATAATTTTACCCAAAAGAGAACGTCCAGTCATCTTAACACTCTTTCAGAATGTCGCTACTCAGATTCTGTATGAAGTGTATTAATCAGGTCACATTCAAGTGATTTTTGTCCATTGATATGAATGTTTTCTTGTTGCGGAGCCAGGGGTAATCGTACGAGATGATCTCCTCTGAAACTGATAAGAAAATGCCTGTAAATGTGCGCAGCATTACTTAGGAAGGATAGATAGGTTTCTTCTTCTTTTTTTTTTTTTAGCAATGACGACGTTGATGTATGCCCTGTCACAAGCAGATTTGTTTAATTTAACTTGAACTTTACACGTACGTGATGGTAATCATTTTAGAATGTAGACTCCGACCATATAAATAACCTTGATGTAATTCCCAGCTGACTGGGCAAGTTCAGTGAATGTCGTCTCAACCCAATAACATGAAAGTTAATTTAATACTTAGTTATCACATATGCTGATGGGCAGCAAAAGAGGCTAAGTTTAGGTTGTATTTGGGTGCCATTTATCTGATTGGCAAGGTTGTTGAACAATTTCCGTGAATTTGGTTTCCAGTTAATAATTCACGAAATATTCGAGGTAGGACCTTTATATTACACTTGGCGATGTACACAGTGAGTTTCAGCTTAGTCATAAGGTTAGAAAGCAAAGATATTGTTTTAATAGTACGTACATGACCGAGAAGGAAAAATCAGACTTTCAAGCAAAATTTTAAAAAGGAAAACTACATACATTTTATCTAACTTTCTTACAATTATTTAAGTGTTCGAAATGAACAGTGAAGTCCTATATAGTCTTTATCACACCGGGCTTGTCAGTAAGCTTATCGTGTCAGACAATTTGTTGTCCATCGTCTTTGTCCATCATCACTTTACTGGAGAGGGTGTACTTTCGATGGATCTGCACCAGGTATTCCAAATGGCACGCTCCAGTCTACCAGGAAGTTGACTGAACGTCTTGCCAAAAATAGAAGAAAAAAAATTATCTGAAAGTACTTATGTCACTTAGAAATTGTTTGGGAATAAGTCTGGGTACTACTGGACAATAACAATAAGTTGTCCACCAGTACGTGCTGCAATGTGAATGCATTCTTCGAGTTTATACTGCGTTTTAATGCTTGTGAATTTTCAAAACTTCCAGACTGTATATTCTTCAAACTTTTTGGGACTGTATCTCGAGATACGTAGCTGCAATGGCCTGATTTTCCATGAATTGTTGTTTTCAATAAGTGATTTTTAGACATTTTGGTATCAATATACAATACCATGCTAATGCGTAACCTCGCACAAACATGTACGTGAATCCATATGTTTGTGTTGGACCCCCCCCCCCCCCCCCAAAAAAAAGCCAATGAATCAATTGGCTGGATCGGCATAATGAAATATTCATTTAGGTTCCCTTCATATATGTTGTTACATATGGGTGCTCTCTTCTTAAAACCGCAGTGGGCACCACCAGAACCTCACTTATCGCATAGATTTGCCCCGCATTTTCATTACATATTTCTTTCACACGCGTGCAAAATAAAAAACAAAACAAAGCACAAAACTCGCGTAGTTTTTTTCAATTTAATCAACTTTATGGCCCATGTGACATTCTAACAATAATCCCGGTTATCCATATCATGCAGCATTTACATCTCAAGCAGTGTGTGTCTTAGCCTAATTTAAACAACTCTAGATTTCCATTGTTCTCTCAAGTATATTGGTGCCTGGTGGCCTTAAATTGAATCGATGTTATTTGTAATCAACGGCCTCTTTACCACTGACACAAATTCAACATTTTGGAATAACAGTACTTTTTGTCCCAGAGAAAAATACTTTGCTAACAATTAGGGAAATTCTAAACAAAAAAATGTCTTCATTGTTTTAAAACGTAGAAGTAAATGTAACCGATATTAAAATTAACGGTGGGTCAACTTAACTTTTTTGCATTTTCAAAGATAATCTATTACATTGAAATAAACATGCCGACAAAGTAATCTGTATCACAAACAATTGGCATTATTAACAAAATTGAAATAATGTAATACACACAATATTATTTTGACAATTAACTAATGCTCCTACACTTATAATAAACCATCCGTTTTGTCTATCTCAAAAACAGAAGAATTGCAAAACTACAGAAAACTTGCGAGAATAGTGACATTCATCCTATAGTTCAGAAAAAACCGTCTTAAGGTCACTGAATCTCGTAAAAACCAAGAATATGTTCTTAACTACTGAAATACTACAATAATCAACTTGCAGAACACTTTACTCACACAAGTACAATTCTAGCTTGATTGACCCACAATTGTTTCAGATTTACTTATGTGTTGTTGTTTTTTAAGCCTGTCCCACTGAAGAGACTCAGTTGAAGGGAAACCAGATTTGAACAGGATCTAGACACATACTTTTACATTTGAATCCTTTCAGTAACCATGCTCAACATATGTTTGTACCCACGTTGGCTCAGGTGCTATTGAAACAAACCTGTCCGCAATAAGGGTATGACAGCAGCGCCACGTGGAAATAGTTTTGTACAATCAAATTAATCTTCACTCCTATTCGAGGAATCAACCAGCAATTTGAGAGAAGTAGTGAAAAATTACAAACAAAAAAGAGAGAAAAATGGAAACAAGAGCGTCATATGTCACAGAAATTAGGAGATACATAGACAAACAGACAGATAGGTAGATAGATAGAAAGATAAATAGACAGGCAGGCAGAGAGAGAGAAAGAGAGAGAGAGAGAAAGAGAGAGAGAGAGAGAGAGAGTGAGAGAGAGAGAGAGGGGCGTCTCCTGTGTATTTTCAAGGTAATTGGTTAGCACTTTATGATATTTTCACGTAATCTCTCCCAAAGAATAAACAACAACAGTCTTGAAAACACTCAAAAATCAATACATAAAATATGAGACAAACGTGGTAGAGACCCATCCAACTTGTCTCAGCAACAAATCTTACGAGAATAATTTTGTCAGTTTTGGAGTACCAGCAAAAATGTGAATTGTGGCGATAGACAAAGGAACACCATAAATGTTTAGACATATACAGTAATTGGATTGGATACGGAGCATAGAGAATGGTGCAATTATGGAGAATGTTTTCTTTTCTATAAACAGTATCAAGTTTATAATTTGTATTAATACATATTACAATAAATCCGATCGTCGTATTATTATTCTTATTATTATTATTATTATTATTATTATTGTTATTGTTATTGTTATTGTTATTGTTATTGTTATTGTTACTGTTACTGTTACTGTTACTGTTGTTGTTGTTGTTGTTATTGTTATTGTTGTTGTTGTTATTGTTATTGTTATTGTTATTGTTATTGTTATTATTATTATTATTATTATTATTATTATTATTATTATTATTATTATTATTATTATTATTATTATTATTATTATTACTCATGTAACAACCATAATAACCCGGGAGCAAAATGACTGTACATGCTTTCTGCCATTGCCGCTCAGTCACAAATTCTGCAGGAATAAGGTGACGTCACAATTCCTAACCTTCATTAGGATCAAACATTTTGCAACTTTAGTAAACAGACTAATAGAACTTAAATGGAATTTGTGTGGTGAAAATGTATGGTCCCGTCAATGCAAAGTAAACTCGGTTATCTTTGGGGTGACCAGGCGTATTTGTATGGAAGTGAAATTGGGGCACACTTTGATTTTACCTGTAAGCAATTTTTAATGGATGCATGGCAATGCGGGCGTGAACTACTTGACTTGCCTGTACCTACCTTTTAGATTCCATGTACATTTGACCTGCTGTCACTGTGTTTTACATGCGTTGTTTTACCTGTGTATATTCTGTTTTTTATTTGGCATACCGCAGGTCATGCCCTACCCCCGTAGTAAAGGGGTAGCTTCAGCCAATAAATTATTAAATTCCTGCAGTTGCCCACCAGCTGTCCAAATTTGCTATTCTGTATAATTGTTAAAGCTAGCTACCCATAATACCTTAGGGGTTTTGCTTCCCAGTTTTATCAAGTATAGGGTTCCTCACTCAGTCCGAGTTGTACCTGGCGATGATAATGTCCCTAACTACATACAAAATACGCTAAATTGTGACAGATGAAGAGACCTAAGTTAAACAAAATATTACATTGACTCAAAATTCTTATATTATACAAGTGTAAAGTTGTCACTGTTTACATGTAGCCAAATGATTCGTGGTTACATTATCTTAAGTAAATAACAAGAAATCTGCAAGTTGCAAAGCATTCTGCTGGCATCTCCACCGACACCACATTGTTGCCAGCCTACCAGCTTCTTTCTTAAAGAACTGTACGCTGTGGCTCGGTCTTGAGCGTAGAGGTTGGAGGATAATAAGCACCCCGTTAACGTTATTATAGCATGGGGATTCTGTATCAGCAGTCAATTTTTGCGATAGTAGTCGAGTGGGGGTGAATAGTCTCGAGCGCCTGTGCTCTGACTTCCCTCACTCAGCAACTCGGCTTGAGGGTGCACCAAAGAATTAATGCGGAGTGCACGGGTCCGATGAAGTGCCACTGAAAAGGTAGCATTATGCATGCATTCAATGATCTCAAGCAGATGTTATTTCAGAAGGAGACCAATATTGTGTGTGAAAGTAAGACCCACAGTATTTTTGATGTTAGATACATAAGTTTCTTTTTTTACTGAACCTTGCCTCCAGTGAAATGTATTAATACATAAAATATATGGTTCTGTGCTGTTAATTTGTCTTTAATTTGTCTGGTGACCACCAGGTGTCATCTGTGCACAGCCATAAAAATTTCCACCGAAAACTTTTTTGTAATTTGATCAAAAACTGACAGCTTCAATCCTGTACTTTAATTGCATTATTTTGATTTTCCTGTAAATATTACGGAAAAAAATGTTATGGGCCTTTAAATAGAGCAAAATTAAAAAAGAAATGCATAGACTTTTTAATTCTTAAGTGCATTCTTGACCTGTATGTCGGGAGGGACTTGTGACGTCAGTTGGGAATCCCCTCTCATAAATGGGATTTCCTCATGCATGCTCAGTCACAATGTCAACAGAATTTGAATGGTAGCCGGTAACCGAAAACACGATTCCAAGTAAAACAAAACATCGAAGTACAACGTTAACAAGCTAAGCACAATTAATTATGAAGCTGATAATGTCCAAGTAGATCGATCAGTTTATAAAATTAGAATTCATAACTGGTTGTTACCTTGCCAGGCATGTTAACGGTACATCCATAGGTAGCGATAGAGACTACACTTTTTTCTAAAACATGCCAAGAGGACAATGCAGAGGAAACACCACAAATAAAGATACCAGGGGTAATGGTAGAGGTAGAGGAAAAGGAGGTAGAAGTCACCTCACACCTGCAGCTGTATCTGAACAACATTCAATTATTACAGTCCCTGGGATAAGGACGATTCCCAAGCCCCTTGTTTGAAATGTGAACAAGTTTTCTCAGATAGCAAGAAAGATCATATGCTCTTATGTGAAAGATGTAATGGATGGACATGCCAAGATTGTTTAGAAATATCAGATACAGAATACAATGTTATACCCAAAGGAACATCAATTTGTACTATTTTTGTGACGAACGTAACTGAGCGGCCATCTCAGCCGTTCAAACAGATGTTAACATTGAGGAGAAATGCAAGTTCTATTGTGAGAAAATAAAGAGGAGAATTCTCGCTGTCGAAGAACGTTTGTCCCTGAAAGCAGAAAAGTCAGTTGCAGACAGTCTAGTTGCTAGGATAAAAAAGATGGTGGATCAGGTTAGAATCTTGCAACAGACATATCTAAAACTAATACCAAGGTTGACCTCTTCAAGGACGAATATGAGGAAAAAGCTAAAGGAGAAAAAAACTTTTATCATTAGGGATGTAGCTGAGAAGGAGAATGTTGAAGATTTGATGGTGTACAAGAAATATTATGTGTCATCAGGGTACATACTACGAAAACAGAGGAATTAACTAGACAGGGCCCTAAACCTAAGCCTCAAAATAGAAACAGCAATCCCTCTAAGGCCACTTTTGCAGGTGAAAATCAATCAGTTGCCACCCCAGGTGGCACTGGTGCTATTATTGACACTGGAAATCAAAACGAAGTTGCTATAACTTCCATTATCAGATACAGGCCAATCAGGGTCAAGTTCAAAGTGCTAGGAGACAAAAGAAAAACCTCACACTTAGAATTGCAACGCGAAAAATAACAAAGAATTTTTTGGTTGAAAATTTGCACTTTCAATGCACAATACCTTAAGTCAAAATCTGCACATTTTTCTTCTTTTTTAGTAGAAACTGTCCAAACTTCGATCTTCTATTATCAAATCTGTCTACCCAGTTTTTACAGAGTGGTATACTTTGCCCCAAGACTGGAGAGATGCAAATGTAACACCCATGCATTAAGAAGGATCTGGACAGTTGTATTCTAATTATAGACCAGTTTCTCTAACCGGTGAGGTGCTTTAACTTTTCGAAAGAATAATTCACGACCAACTCCTGAGATTAGTGCTAGTAAGTTAAACTATTGTGAGCAGCATGGGTTCTACGACAAGTGTAGTTGTATCTCACAACTATTATAATGTCTTTTTGATTGGTCCTGTAATTTAGATCAGAGAACAGAAACGCACATGGTGTATCTTGATTTTGCTAAAGCATTTGATACAGTCCCCCATAAACATTTAATATACAAACTAAGTAGGTATCAGATGGAAGGTCCATAATTGGATTCAGAGCTTTCTGCAAGGTAGAAAAAAAACAGAAGGTAGTTCTCAGGAACGGAGTTTCTTCCTGACAAAGAGTAACCAGTGGTGTGCTCAAAGGCTCGATCTTGGGGCCATTGTTGTTTCTCAAGAAACATAACAAGAAATTAATGAATATTTGGGTCTTACTGATTCAGAACACACATTTCCACAAAATTTTTGTGAAATTGTGTATGCTTACACAACAACTATTCGGAAACCAGATTCTAATAAGAAAAAATTAGATCAAATGTTTTGCAGCATTCCTTTCAAGCACAAAATCATTGACTCACTAAACATTCAGTCCCTTTTCAAATTGAAATTTGTTCGTAACATGATTCCCAAGGAATGCAAAATAAAAGATCCTCCCATCATTTCCTATAAATATGGCAACAATATTGGACAAAGTATCATGAATTACAAAAAATTTCTGGCTTCAATTACTCTTGAGGATATCGCAGCAAATCAAAATTGTGACTGTATGTCTAATAGTAAATATTCTAATTTTGTTGATGCACACCACAAACATGTATTTACAGGTAACTTGGATATAATACAAAATTCAGGTTTAAAAGAAATAATGAAAAAAGGTACAAAATTTCGGATATGTCCCAAGTTGAATATTGACAGTATTTTTCAGGATAGATGTGATGCACTTGACTCCTACTGTATGAAATGGGCAAAGAAAGAAAAAATGGAATTTCAGAAATTTGAAGGATGGTTATCAAACTTGAAAAGAGTCTTTAGAAATAGAATTTATCGTTATAAATCCCAAATTAAGAATTTCAATACGGTTAATCTAAAACAGCCTAAAGTTTCTAAAGCAGTCAAAGACCTACAAGATAGATTTGTAGTCACTAACATAGATAAGGCAGGTAACAATTTTGGGATCATCTGCAAAAAATATTATCTGGATGTTTTGAAAAAGGAACCTGATATAAACAATATTTCAGACATAAGAGGAAATAACGTTTATAAATTACACAAACAATCCATTGATAATGTGATTGATGCACATAAAGATGAGATGAAAAGGAATTTTAATATCAAAATTTCTGAAGAGGACTCCTCTAATCCACTTTTGTTCTGGATACCCAAATTACATAAAAATCCTTTTAAATCTAGATTCATAGCTGGTGCTTCAAAATGTACTACAAAGCAATTGTCAAAAGAAGTAACATTGTGTTTGACTGCAATTAGGAATCATTTTCGTAAATACTGTAATGCAATTTCTAGAAACTGTGAAATAAATTGTTTTTGGAGTATTAACAATTCTTCCGAGTTTGTATCTAAAATCACAGATGTAAAGGCAAAAAATATCAAATGTTTTGATTTTTCTACACTGTACACAAATATACCCATAGATGAAGTCAAAAGTTCACTTTCAGAATTAATTAGCAAAATGTTTAAACATAATGGTAAACCATACATAAATATTAATTCAAATACAAAAAAAGCATACTGGTCACACAATAAATATTCAAAAAGTAACGTTAAATCTTACACTGTTGAAACTTTGGAAGATGCTATAAAATTTCTCTTGGATAATACTTTTGTTCAATGCGGACCACTGGTTTTTCAACAAATAAAAGGCATTCCAATGGGTAGCAACTGCTCCCCTTTAGTGGCAGATTTATATTCAACCTGCCTTGAATTTAAGTATATGAATAAATTGATGAAAAGGGACTTTCAAATGGCTACAAAATTATCAAACAACGCAAGATATATTGATGACATTGCTTGTGTAAATGTACAAAATTTCAGTGAAATTGCTAAAGAAATTTACCCAAAAGATATCCCTTTGGAGGGTAACAATTCATATGGTTTCAGAGATGTGTTTTTGGACTTAGATATTCAGGTCACTAATGACAGGTTTTGTATTAAAGTCTATCACAAAATAGATGAGTTTAACTTTGAAGTAGTCAATTATCCTTTCCCGGACAGTAATATTTCCGATACTATTGGATATAATACATTTTTGTCACAAATTTTGAGATTTGGTCGTATTTGTTCTAAATTTCAGGACTTTGCATCAAGAACCAAATTTATTTACAATAAACTTGAGTCAAGAGGATTCAAAGGTGTACTTTTGATCAAATATTTCTACAAATTTTGCTGTAAATATCCCGAGATGGTTAGAAAGTTTGGCTTCAATAATTTTAGAGATTTTAGACTTGCCTGTTTTGCTACTTAATTTCATCTTTTGACACCATTATGTTTAAACGTTCACCTTTCGGACATTTTAGGCTAGCTTGTTAACTGTTAGGTAAACCCCCAGGGGCTACAGGTAGCAAGAAGCGGCCTACGACAGTTACAAGCTTGACTAATTGTACTTGATATCTGGTTAATATTTTCATTGCATTCTTTTGACATAAATACAAAAGACTTCCATTCTTTTCTGACTTGCCCTATAATTCTACTGTTAACATCCAAAGATTATTAGAAAGTTTGGCCGCAATAATCTACAGTTTTTAGACTTGTCTGTTTTGCTACTTAACTTTATCTTTTGGCATCTTTCTGTTTTAATATTCACTATCAGACATTTTAGGATTACATGTTTTCTGTTAGGTAAACCCCCAGGGGCTACAGGTATCAAGAAGCGGCCTACGACAGTTGCATGTTTGCCTAATTGTACTTAAAATCCTGTTAAGAAAAATTGTTTTGATAGCATGTTTATGGCATAAATGCTAATGACTTCCATTCTTTTCTGACATGCCTAAATGCACATTTACTCACTATTAAAAAATTACTCAAAATTGACAGTATTTTCTCAAGTGTCACAAACCTGACACATTAAGTTGACACATTGACTCAGGGTTGGCAGTTAAATAGAGCTTAATTGTTTGAGGAGTAGGTGTCATAATGGAGTTTGTTTTACATCTCTGGTACAGGATGTACATTGTTGCAGTCCTTGTTAGGATTTTCCTTGGTTTGTACAGGTGGTCTAGCTGCAACTGTTTATTTTACAATCACTGGGACTGAATATAATGCCCCAGCTTGTTTCCACTTCAGTTAAACATTGGCGGATGGTTTAACTAGGAAAAGCTGTCCAGCTAGAAAGGGTACATTTTGGTTCAGGGGTAAGTCAAATTGTTCTTATCTGAATCTGTACTATGAAAATTTGGTAATCATGGTTTGCTTGACAGGTATTCTTCTTTGATATGAAGCTCTGCATTTACAAGCAAAACTTCACATATTTAGCTAATTCATCAATTGCCACGTTCATATTTATTCATTATTACGTGGGTTGTCTTTGCTGAATATTTAGCTTAGGCAAGGAGCCGCTACTCAGAGAGACATGTACGGGTAAAAGGCTCCGAAACATGTTGAGTAGTTACCCGCTGAAGACCCTTTAATTTATTTGGGCTGATACAGCCTATGTCAGAATTTTACAGAGGAACGTGTGCAATATAGACAATAGTAATTCCATATATATACAGGTTAGACAGGGACAGGTTAGCTTATGGAGAGTAAAGAGTTCGAACTGCGGAATAGGATATTGACTACTAGGAAGTGGTTCTAGGCAAAAAGACACAAATACAATTCATTTAAGTATGGCATTCCAGGCGTTATTAAAACTGTAACCAAGATGTTTACCGACGATACGAACATTTATAATCACATATATACGTCAGATATCTGTGAAGATGTACAAACAGATTTAAATTCATTAGACAGTTGGTTTGACACTTGGCTTCTCAGTTTAAATGCAGATAAATGTGTAGTATTGCAAGTCAGAGAGAAGCACAATTACATATGTACTCTAAATGGAGTCAATCTTAAACAGGTCAAACAACAAAAGGACTTAAGAATTGTAATTTTTGGATGACTTAATGCCAGAATGGAAGATACAGAATATTGTTTTTTAAAGAAGCAAATCAAGGGTAGGTCTAATTAAAAGATGATTCAGTGGATTAAACAATAAAATAAGTATACTATACAAATCATTAGTAAGACCTGTGCTGGAATACGGGGCCACAGTATGGAGCCCCTGGCAACAAGGAGATATGGACATCTAAAGATATCCAGATGCCATCTCTAAAAGATCGTACAGAGGTCAGTGATTACTGTAAATCATACAAGATGTTGCATGGATTATACAAAAATACCCATGACAATTTTTTTTCTTTCAATGAGCACCCAACTAGAGGTTATTCCTTAAAGCTGGTCAAAAAGTATACTCAATTGAACACATTCAAATATTTTTTCTCAAAGAGGGTGGTTGACAAATGGAACAATTTACCAGAGAGAGTCGTGTCTGAACCTCCCCTGCCAGTATTTAAACAGAGATTGAGATCCCACCTAAATGGCATGAGGGATAATTCAACAAGTAACAATGTAACGGTCTCATCATACCAAGCCGTCACTGTCACTTCGAAGAAGAGGAGATTGGCCAACTGATTCAGTGACCCTATTCGCCTTACCCAGTTAAGATACTATTGTATCCCTGGGCCCACATTAAATTGGAGTGGAAAACATTTTCTGCCGTTTATGTGTGGCGGGTGATCTGGACAGATGTGGCAGAAGCTGTATAGTGTGCGTAGAGCACTTTTGGTGCAGATTTGAATGGCTATAATATTAAAGTATCTGCTGAGGCTGGTCAGTCAGTGCAAAAACAATAAAAGGAATATCTCTGAAACAGGTAGTGGGATCAATTTGTTTAAAAAAACATCAAAATATATAATAATCGTGCATTGAGGTCCTTGGGACTTTATCTTGACATATCGATTCTCCCGAAGTTGCAAACACTGTGCACGACATATGTCACGAATTTATAAAGTGGCTAACACTAACATGCAGTTTGTGCTCATACTATAATAAAAAGCAAAAGAAAGTCTGAAAGAACAAGCAACAAAAATGCAACTATATTTTTAATTACGGTGAATATAATAAACTATATATTGTCAGGCGTGGAGCTTTTTGTTTCCATTCTAATGATTCAGATACTATCTCACAGCATACAAATTACCTTAACTATATATGTACTCCCAGCTAATCCTTTGCAAAATCCAATATGTTTGTGTTACGATATCGACCACTGTCCACCCTCCAGAGATACAATGTAAAAATGAGTATCTCCTTGGCAATAGCAATGGCTCATAATCCCACTGGCTTGAAAGCACACAGCTTCTGTCAGATCTCAGAATTCTCCTGTCCCAGTATGAAAGGGAGCTGCTTTATATATACAGGCTGAGAAATATCACCACTACTCCAGAGTTTTCCAATTATTTAAACATTCCAGTTCACTGAGACCTGTCTGGACTATATCAAGGCAAATTACATGAGAGTCCCCTCAACAAAAGCAGGCCAAGTCAGTTGCTTTTGTTGAGGGGACTCTCATGTAATTTGCCTTGGAGTGGACTGGTGTATTTGGTGTTTAATTAACCAAACTGTACCTCTGTGGGATTTGGACCATCACTCTGTTTTGTGTACCACATTGGAAGAAAACTGTGTGTCTGTGATATTTGGACCATACTATTTGGTACCTACCATAAGACTTGGAACTGTGGGACAGTACCTGTGGAGAATCTACATCTCTCACCAGGAATCAGGATTTACCTGCTGATTGTTAACTGTAGAAGTATCAGCATAGCTAAGTGTTAAATTTCATTTACCTACTATGTATTGATAGTTCATTGTGAATATATATATATATATATATATATATATATATATATATATATATATATATATATATATATATATACATGTATATATATATATATATATTGTTACAGTTGCAGTTACATGTATCTCATCTTCGTTTTACTTTGTTGAGTTCCGCTATGGTCTAGAATATTCTAAAGGTGGACATCATAACACAAACATATTGGGTTTAGCAAAGGACTAGCTGGGAGTACATATATAGTTAAACCCCCACCTCTCGTATAAAAGCGAGACTCTGCGAGACTTTATCAAATGGTGGCCAATTTAAATCTCCTCCAGAGCTCCGAGGGATTTTGAAACATTAGGGACCAAACATCAGGCATAGATAAGATAATGAAACCAACACAGCAGTAATGCAGGAAAACGACATCTGGTCTATGTGCAAATTTAATCTTACCGTCTATCAAGGCCTCTATCCACACAAAATCAGCAAAATTAAATCCAAGTTGTGTGGTCACTATGTTGGTTACCGGTAAGTGATTGACAGCTGTGACCTAGGTCATGTTTACATCCAGTGCATCAACACAGTCCAATTTGGCGGGAAGTGGCAAGTAGTGGCTTGCGGTATAATGCCAATCCAGATACAATGCAAATAAATTTCATATGTGATCATAATGTCTATGTTGGACAAAAGCAAACTTACTTGACTGAATACTACAATAAATGTCCTTACAGGTGTATCAATTAGTGCCATTTGTGACCCATGTAGGCTATGTGGGGAGGGTTGGGGTATAAATTGCGCACCAGTTTCAAGACACAATCTGGCATGATTTCTCTCACACTATGACGGGCTGGCTTTGCCCACACAATAAGTTCTTCCTCATCAGCCTGTTCCACTGCTGCTTCCTTTTTTTGTAGATACCTGGGATCTTCCCAAGCATGTCTATAATTCATAACTGACCAGAATTGCTTGTACTTCTGTTTTCTGTTCAGTCTATTGGACAACTTTGGGGGGTGTCCTGCACCTAGCCAGGCCTGCCGATGAGTAGTCACACAGGGCCGTAGGAAGCAAAACTGACATTCCTGTGCTTCAGGATCTGCCCAAATATCAGATACCTCTGGTTGATGATCACCTGTTCCTGGCTGTCCACTGTCACTGTCCCAATCATCCCCAGATTTCTGTGTCCCACCACTTGACCTGACATGTGCATGCCCTATATTGTTCCTACAGGTTCTTTGTGCAGTGAAATTTACATCCCACTCATTCATATGGCAAAATATTTTGATAGCCTCTTTCTGCTCATCTGTGAGGACGACAAAATATCCTGTCCCTTCTGCCATCATTGTCTAGCTAAGTTGCACAGTGCTGAATATTTAGACAAAATATCGACTTCATAGGAAATAATCCTCAGTGCTGGCTGACAAAGGTATTGACACGTTCATGGACTTTCAGAACCTAGTTCTCATTTTCCATGTGGGTGAAAGTTGGGGCAAGTTGGCCAGCCAGGAAATGTCCTGTCCCCAGATGTGTTAATGGCCCATGGTGCATGTCAATATACTTTGGTATCAAATGCATCCAGTTCTGCAAACAGTGTAAGTTACAGGTTCCCAGGATAATGCTACACAAATGTGTAATCTAATCTACTAATTTTAACCATGGTGATAGAGTTATGCTGATGTTCAGGATCTGCCAAAATATCAAATACCTCTGGTTCAGGATCATATGTTCCTGGTATGTGAACATAAACTTTAGAATCATCAGGGGCTATTAATCTTAATTACATGTTGTGAGATAAGAAACCCCCAGCATTGGAATTCCACCCTGTATCAACATTCAGTATAAAACACATGCCAATGTAATCTGCAGTTTACATTAGGCAAGAATGAAAATTTTCCTTGTTTTTTCTTTTAAAGTCCCCCTATTTCTATTGGCATAAAATGTGTAGATTCACATTTTTCGCAGCATCTGCATTCATTTTCAAAGCAGATAACATAAACATAAAACAATTGAGTGAATATTATAAAGGTCTATCTGTTGAGTCACACCATCCATGTTTTTAAACTTCGCCTTCTGCACTATAATTATCGCCATTATTTTGAAATAAATATAATTATATATTACTTGTTTCTTACCTCACAAAACAATCTCTATGTATAAGATATTTTTTTATATTGGTATTTCCCTTGATTGAGTGGCTGGACCATCCATTATACCTCACTTATCTGATTTATTCCCTGTATGGGATAGCAAGATTGCCATGAACCACAGAGTACTAATTAAATTAACCCAGTCTTGGCTACAGTTATTACAAGGTCAGAAATCTTAATTAGAGCACCCTTAGAAATGTATTGTTGCTGGTAAGCCACCTGTATGACAAAAGATAAGACATTATAAATTGTATACGATTTACTTTTTTGTTACAAGTCAAAATCAAACTGCACTGCCAATGGCTATGAGATATGTCTGTGATACCGTGACATATATTGCCCAGCACAACTGAGTCGTCATTTATGTTTCAATTTTTTCCCGAATTATTTTACCTCACAACCCACCTGTCGTGTAGGGCAAAAAACTATGTGGAGGTCTAATGCCCCCCCCCCCCAACATTGCCTACCTACCTAATGAGTTTTAGATGTTGCATGTTACTGGCAACAAACAATTTTTAGGGCGGCCTTATATCTAAATGTATTCATCAAATTCCTTCTTTTCCCAAGAGGACAGCATACAAACACCTCCCTATTTTGCCTAGACCTGGCATTCACTCGTGTTATTCTCCATCACACAGTGTATTGTATACTTGTTCTCATAAGCTTTTCGAATTCTGTATTTTTTTCATGCCAAAATGGCAGATTATGAACTCACTACAACTTCAGAGTCTGAGACTCTGCCATGTAGCGCAAAGCGCAAATATCCATCTGATGCGCCAGACAGGAGAAGGGAGAGAGTTGAAAAATGGAAACGTCAAAAAAGAACTGTGAAAGGAAGAATAGACTATTACTATGCAGAGGAAAAAGACAAAGAAGAGTTGTTACGCAAAATGAAAGTTGCAAAAACTGCAATGGGTGAAGGCCAGCCCACTACAGTGACAACATTTGAAATGTTGAACAGATTGCTTGATTTCTATATATCAAGCAACAAGGAGGCAGTCAATACATGTACAACCTCGTATGACAGTGCTCTAGATGACACTCTACAAGTTGCACCTGAGTACCAAACCATAGGCGAAGAGGACACTTACAACGAGGAACTGTTTATTTGTGCTGCATCTTCACTCAAAGTTTTGCTGCAGATTATTGGAAACCACCAGCAAGAATGTGATCAACATCTCTCCGTTAATTCTGAAAAGAAAATACATCATGTCTTGCAAGCAAAACTTCAATGCAGAAGGGGGCATGCCTACACTTGGACATCCTCACCACATGTACAAGGTGGGAGTTTGTTAGTAAATTTGCGCGTAGCTCATGGGTACATTATATCAGGGATTTTACCAAACCAACTAGTGCGATTTTGCGATGGAGCTAGAATTGGGACACTTGGTGAAAAATATTTGCATGAGATTGTGTCGGCTGACAACAGTGGTTATGCAAATGTAGTGGAAAGGTTGGCAACTGAAAGCATGAGTGATGCCCTCCTGGAAGAGATTGCTCTCCAGGAAGTGAAATTTCAAAATTGTAAAGATGGCATTGAAATTCTGACTGATGCACGTCACTGTTGGCGAAAAAATGCCAAATTCAGTGACATTGTCTGTTTAGGAAATAATAGTCATAGAGTACTTTGCTTGGAGACTGTCACAAAGGAGGATGAGCGCATTTCACAAAAACATGAGCTTGTGGGAGTAAAGCGGATATATGAATACTTTGACCAGGAGGGTGTACCCATCAAAATGCATGCTCATGATAATAACAGCACTATAACAAAGTATGTACGAGAAGAAAGGGAGCCTACTGTTAATGCTAAAGACACCTGGCATGTCACAAAAGGAATAACACGTGAAGCTAAGAAGATAACATCTGGTACAAAAGCAAGTGAAGGTGTAAAGTGGCATCCCGAACTTAGTGACAAGGCAGCATCAATTCGTACACACCTGTACTATTCCATGAAAAACTGCCAAGGCGATTCTGACAAATTGAGAAAATCAGTGGATAATGTGGTAAATCATTACAAGAATAACCATGAAAAATGCAACCCCGAGTCCAGGTGTAAGATTGATCAACCTTACTGTCCCAGCAAAACAAGGATTACAGACCCAAAAGCCGAGGAGATACTTAGAAAGTATTTGCGTAAACTGCCAGTTTACAAAGATGCCGACAGTTACCGTTTTTGTATTGACACCCACTACGTTGAATCATTCAATAATGCCTTATTGCAATACCATGACAAACGCATTGTATTTGGGCTGCAAAACTATAAGCTGAGGATAAATTTGGCAATACTTGATTGGAATGAACACGTTGACAGGGATGCAACATCAGCAAAATATGAGGAAGATCCAACAAGAACACGGAGGAAAGCAGACACCAAAGTTCTGTGTAAAAAAACATATGAATTTTGGAATACTCTATGGAAGCAGTGGATGAAAACATTCTACAAAGCATCCCAATAAAGCACTGTCCAAATTATATACATACATTGCGGTCAGTAATAGTGGTGAGTAAGGTTAATATTGATATGTTCCTCTCTCAAATGTTGTCCAAAGTTAGACAATTTTCTCTTGATTCAGCCTGCCTGGACCCATGCATGCTTACAAGGCCACGTGGCTTGGGGAGACCATGTGCTCCTTGGAACTATAATTAGCCACAGCCTGTAGCTGCAAGCCGAGGTCCCCTGTGCTGGCCACTCCTCTAACGGACTAGTTAGGGGGGCAACGAATGCTGGGCCTTTAAGGTAATTTGTATGCTGTGAGATAGTATCTGAATCATTAGAATGGAAACAAAAAGCTCCACGCCTGACAATGTATAGTTTATTATATTCACTGTAATTGAAAATATAGTTGCATTGTTGTTTCTTGTTCCTTCAGACTTTCTTTTGCTTTCTATTGTAGTATGAGCACAATCTGCATGACCTGTTAGCCACTATATAAATTCCAGTGTCTGCACAAATATTTACACATGTTTCAATACTCTTTCAAAACCAACAACCTCTTGAAAGAAAAGAGAACACAATTACAACAATCTGTGTTTTCTCCGTTTGGTGACAAATTGACAGAAACGGTAACAGAGAGTAAAGTCAAAATTACAAACATTGTAAGTTGTATGAACTTGATTGTAATTGGTTTAAATTGAAACACTAACACTAACATTGCAATATATAAGGACGTGATAAACAAAATTACATATGCTAAACCACAGACAGAAAAGATTGAGAGGTATGATGCAATTTTGCAAGGTAAAGTATGAGACCAAGCTCGTCTATATAGTGTGAAATATGTGCCATAATATGAATTTCCCATACCAATAACGATCAAATAAATTGATATCAGACAATTCAAGAATGCTATGTACGTTTTCATCAGCCTGTTCATGTTTGTTGTTTTATTTATGTTCAAAAGAAAAACAGCAGGTTTAAAATAAACAGACAGTTAAGACTGTCCAGTCAAAAATATTTAGTACGAAAAATGGGATCAATGGGCGGCATGTATTGCTAGTCGCTATGGGTTCATAACACTTATTGGCTAACCATTCAATACAGCATCCGCCATCTTGATTGGTGTATATGTGCTCAAAATATATAAATCTTTGAAACAAAGCTGGCTGAATGTGCACAATTTCTGTGCAGGATACATTTGTTATGTGGATAGCAATGCTGGTCCCAAATGGAATATCAAATATTTTGAAAGATCAATGCTGTTAAGGTTCTAAACCTCAATAAATGCACCCCTACCAACATGTCTAATGCAGCGTGAGCTTAAATACAGATGAATTAAATTTGACCAACTAAAAACAAAGGATGGTGTTTTTCTTGTAATATAATTTTCAGATAAAGATAATGACATTAAGTTCTTCATTTTCCAAAAACACCCATACTGGAATACAGCTAGGCGTTTGTAATTCAAATTTTCGTTGAGTTACTAGAGTGCGCTGCGACCTAAAGAATCCATTAACCTGGGCCTCTTACAAAACACTAAAAAACTCGTGGATTTGGTCTGCAAATTTGATCTTCAATTTAACCAGTTGATATTTCATGTGATAAAGACTCTATAGAGTTTCATTTCACAGGATAGTCAGTTCTTGTCAACCAAACGCAAGTAGTTCCAGTTTGCATTCTCCTGCCATACTTTGTACCTGCCTGGGAACAAAGAAATCTTCTATACCATGGCTAACAAAGAAAGGGGCACTGGGATCGGTGACAGTGGTGATTCGCATAATCCAGATGGGAAGATTGCTTCTGTCAAGCCATTTTAAGTTGTGCTTATTAGACTCTCAAATGTGTGTAAAGGAGACTTTGCTTGTCCTGTGACAGATAATATTGAAAGTATTTTTATGTGGAAGTTTCAGGCCATAAAAGAGTCCATGCAGGAGACCAACATGGAATCTCTGGGGTTATTGCACAATGCACTAAGGGATCAGTTCATGTTCTCATTCATACAGTTTAAAGACCATCTACCGATCAACCGCCAAGTAAAGTACAAAATTCTGCCAGACATTTGCTATATGGGGTTCAGTCTGGTTAATAAAACAGGCCCTTAAAGAGTTTGACAAGGTTTTCGTCTCAAGAGACAAACCAAAGACTGAGTTAAATGATAAAGTCGATAAGGATGTGCCTGACGCAGGCTCAGTGAGTGACCTTCAGGATGTATTAGAGTCCATGGGTGCCATGGATGAAGAGATTCAAGTTTTAAAAGGAGAAATAAAGCATATTAAAGAGGAAAACAAACAGCTTAGGGCCCAACTGGTTATTGTTACAGCGCATACCGCCATTCTAGACCACGAGATTAAGTTACTCAAGCAGGCAAGCACTGCTGACTGTCAAGTGGTTTCGGAAAGTGAGAATGATAGTGGGGACAATATACTGGACGACACCACCTTTGCCAAAATATTAAGTAAGAAACGTTCAAAGCGAGATACATCCCACCAGTAGTCTACGAAAAAATGGCTTTGACTCCACAATAGAAGCTAGTGCCCCTTCCCAAGAGGCAGGTCCATACAACAGGCATTATCATCAAACCCATGGAGAGGTCTGCACAGTAATACCCCAAGTGTATCCTTATAAGCTGGAACTAGGTCAAATCTCGGAGCGCAACCACACAAACAGCATCAGGACCTTTCCAGGCATCTCAGATTTACATTGGCCGACTCAATAGATCTCACACTCGGGATGACCTTGTGAAATTCATGGAAGGTAACCTGAACGTACATCCTCATGAAGTGCCGGAGCTGCCGTCCAGGCAAGGCTCATGGAAATCTTTCCGTGTAAAAGTTCCATCTCCTAACTATGTTCAAGTTTTCGATTCTCAAGAATGGCCTGAGGGAGTAGATATTAGACCAGTTAATCTGTCGCAAAATAAAGCTCAAAAGGCACGACCTAATCCTTCCCAGCCTCTGAGACCTACAGCGAGGCAACCCAAAATGTCAAACCAAGCATTGCCTGCAAACCAGTTGGCCGTCCCATCGGGGTATGTTGCAGGGCAGTTCAACAGCATTGGGTCATTTCACGATGGACCACTTGTTAACCTCTGGCCTTACACCACAAAACCAGATAAATCCTATCCACAGGGAAGTGTCTCATATGACATTGCCCAACGAGGTGGTCCCGTGCACCACCATGGAACTAAAGGACTCTACCATCAAATAGGCACCCTGCCCAGATATGTCCCATTGCACGGACAAGACACTGAGTGGCCCCACTCGGGGGTTGTCCCCAACAGCACCGTGGTGCATGGGGGCGGTAAGACTGTTGACTGCTGTAGTCACACGACTAATAATATGTCAGAAACAGTATATTGCAAACCTCCTAGTAACATAAGACATCTCTCTGATGTGTGTAATGTAAACAAAGATTTTAATTCACGTTAGGACACCTCATTGTTGCCCCTGTCTTGTGAACAGTTTAACTCTAAAGGTACCAAACAAAGTGTTAGGTACATACTCGATTGTTGAGAGAATTGAGATATTTTACCGTTGAATGAGACCTGATTGGGACCATATGAATTTAATTTAATTGAGATTGCCTTTAAAGATAGAGATTCTCTTGCACATACTGAGTCAAAGATAATTGTTTTTGCCATGTCAATTATGACTGAGGTGGATACAGAATATAACACACGCCCTTATGGCAGTACAGCTATGTTGGTAAAAATTATTCCTAGTATTCATGTTTTCAGCTTGATGCTTTAAGTGATTGTGTAATCCCAGTAGCCATCTGTGACAGTGCCGGTAATATTATTCATATTTCCATCAGTGTGTACATGCCTTTCTTCTGTATTAGCAACACAGATCAGTATGTCGAAGTGTTAAGTGTACTACAGGCCTTAATAGACCAATACGCTAATACTGCCCCTATTAAGATCCTGGGTGATTTCAATGTATAACTTCCAATGTCATATAAGTTACAGGACAAGTGGTATACACATAAAGGTTATAATATTCATAGTAAACTACTGTATGAATGTCTTGAATACAACAATAGGGTTCCTCTTGATATTTTGTTTGCGCAATTAGCACACTATACATAATTTAGTCATGGTAACAATACCTACACTTGGTTGGATCATATTCTAGCATTCTCGCGTGATCTTGACAATGTTGTATCCTGTAATATTATATCACTGGATGACAGCAACGTAAAAGATCACCTACCTGTTCGTATGCAAATGAGATTACACTTAATTGACTCACCTCATAAGGTACGGTGATGGTCCTTATTGGAGTAGGCTCAATTCATGTCCAGTTTGGAAGAACAAACACTCTTATGAGGTTTACAAGGCAATCCTCATTGACAAATTGACCGATCTTGGTCCACTTGAATACCGGGATATTATAGATAGAGATACTGCAGAAAAGGTAATTATTAGGCATCTTCATAATATAAACACATCCATTCTGGATGCATGTAAGGAAGCAGGTTGTTCTAGTAGCAGTCGTAAAAAGCCTAAGCATTATTGGGGTTCCCATTGGGGCTTCTTTTATGACAAAAAGACGTTTCGGTATCGTTTATGGGTAAGTAACGGTCGTCCCAGATCTGGTGTGGTTCTCGACACATGGAAACGTGTAAAGAAAGAGTTCCGTCGTAATAGCAGGCGTTACATGCAAGGACACACTAACCAGAATTTTCACCGATTAAATTCTCTCTTTCGTCAACATAAAATGTCATCTTTTTGGAACTTTATCAAACGTACAAACAAGTCCAAAATACACTCGGCATTAAGGACAGATCAACTTCTGAAGCACTACGAAGGTATCATGCACGACTCTGGTTCACTTTCCAAAGAGCAATTGCCTATTAAATCGCATGTATATAATTCTTATAATGACCACTCATTGGATACATTTAAGGAGATTGAGATTAATCCAGATACGGTTAACAAATGCATCCATTCTCTAAAAGGTAAAACTGTGGCTGGTGTGGACCCTCTCTTCTCTGAACATCTCAAATACGGCAATTCGTTAGTTTTAATATCTCATTTAGCATCACTGTATTCAGCTATAATATGCTGGCGTATCATCCCTAATGACTTTAAAACTGGTTCAACCATTGTTGTTAGATAAAAGCATTAGATTTACATCCTGTTTCAGACCTGGTAAAAGGGGACAACATGTTTTTATTGCTAAGAGCTTTTTCGGTTGAATCCCCGTACAGAATATTATGTACATATTTTCTCTCCGCTAACATGTGACGGGTACAAAGTTTAATCATACTTTAGTAAATCGTGTCTCATCTCTAAGTGTCCCCGTCATTAACAAATCTTTCTTTCACAGGTTGTTTTTCCCTAGATATCCATGTAGTGATTTCTCTGGATTAGTAGATTCGCTTGAGTACCTTGCGTACCATCCATGTTACCAACATAAATTTGGTATGGAACACCATTTCGTGTAACTCTTAACTTAAGCCTTCTGATTTTTCCATACAGATATAGGGCCTCGTTGTACATCTGTCATTTTATATTTATGCTATGCTGGCTTTAGCGTTTAAGTTCTATAATTTATGGTCATTACAGTCTATAATTCATAGTCTATAGACTATGTTTCATACTATTATTATTATCATCATCATCATCATCATCATCATCATTATTATTATCATTGACCTGCTAATGGCAGGGCACATTTTGAATAAGTTATGCTCTAGATTTGATATGTAATTTCTACTCAAGTCCAAGGCAAATAAATCTTTGTATATGCTGAGAGCATTTCTCCAAATTGTCAACATGTCGTGACCTTTCAATATATAATGTCTGTAAAATCCTGTCATTCCTAAGAAAGCTCTAACTTCACGGACCGTCTTTGGAGGTTCTCATTCACCTGCTAATGGCAGGGCACATTTTGAATAAGTTATGCTCTAGATTTGATATGTACATGTACTTTCTACTCAAGTCCAAGGCAAATAAATATTTGTATATGCTGAGAGCATTTCTCCAAATTGTCAACATTTCGTGACCTTTCAATATATAATGTCTGTAAAATCCTGTCATTCCTAAGAAAGCTCTAACTTCACGGACCGTCTTTGGAGGTTCTAGTTGGTATATTACCCTGACCTTTTCTCGATCAGTTTATGATCCCTCTCTTGTAAGAATGTGGCCCAGATACAAGACTTCTTATTTCAGAAAGTGGCATTTAGAGGGCTTAACCTCATACCAGCCTTGTTGAGTCTTTCAAACACCATCTCCAAGTGACGCCAGTGATCCTCTAGATTTTTTTTTACTTGATCTATGTAAACTATTATGCAAATTCCAATTAGAGCACTTCATTCATCGTATTCTGGTATAGTGATGGCACCACAGCTAACCCAAATAACATTCTGTTGAATTCAAACAAATCTTTAAGACTAATACAGGCTGTTTTGTGTCTATCTGCTGCATCTATGCCTATTAGCTGAAAACCACTATGTAAATTGCACAAAATAGAGTATTCTGTACCTCCTAATTGATTAATAACATCTTCTATGTTTGTAAGGGATAGGAATTTTTGATAATATTTTTGTTGAGTTTTCTGTAATCTATCAATATTTTCAGTTCTCCATCCTTTTTAGGTACTACGATTAAAGGACTAGCATATGGGGATTTGGAAGGGGAAATTATGCAATCTTTTAGCATTCCTTCTATCTGCTTGGACATTTAAGGTCTCAGGGTGTAAGGGGTGTGGTAAGGCTTCTGAGCTACAGGCGGGTTACCTCGTGTGTCTATTTACAGTTTTGTTTGGGTGGTCATACCTAACTCGCTGTTATTAATTGCAAAGGAGCTTCTATGCTTCATTAAGATGAACTCTTTTTGTTTTCTTTGGTTCTCAGGAACATGAGATAAGTTAAACAAGGCTAGGAAATCCACGTCAGAGTTGCTGACGTCAGGCTCATAAGTCTTATCAACCTTGGGTACTTCATCCTGAGAACTGATTGCTACTTCTAATAACTGCCTTTCCTCTATATGTTCAGCATATGCAACTACAGCTCCAGGCTAAAATTTTATTGTTTCTCCAACAGTTTTGATTATGGTCAGTGGTACCTGCCTATCATTAGCAACCATAACTGAGGAATTTGGAATCAATATGCCAGGCCGATCAGAAAAACTTGGGGCATTATCTAGCAAATTCAGTGTGTATTCTCCACTGGGAACTTTATGAGACAGCCATCCAGTTACATTTGTTTCTGAATAGGGGGCAATATAACCTTTTCATTTACTTGAACAAGGGAACAATTTGATGGACTTATCCCTTTTGTTTTTAGAACCACAATCTTATCATTGATTTGCAGGGTTTTGTTTTCATAATCCAACTTGGCTCTAGTTGAATTTAGGAAGTCACTTCCAAATAAGGCATCTTTGTTTATGCCCTTTATAATTTTGAAAGGCATGGTCAGGTGAGGTATTCCTATTTTAGTGGAATATTGCAGGATCCTAAACTACTCAATTTCGCACCTGAAATGCCCCTCAAGGTAGATACTGTGCTTGAATCTAATTTAAATTTTTTCTTTAATTTTCCAAACAAGGTGTCTGAGATCACACTGACATCTGCTCCTGTATCCAGGATGGCATAGCCTTTCACATTGGTTATTTCAAAAGGGACCATTGGGGTGTACACAGGGATAGATCTAGAAAGCAGGACGTTTGGCACAGTGGTCCCTATTACAGTACCAGATCTACCAAGTTTCCCTGATAAAAGCTACTGTTAGGGTTTTCTTTCTTAGCACGCTGTCTGCATTGTCTCCATCTGTATCCAGCCTTCAGACAGCAGGCAGAAATTGGGCGGCCATCTTCAGTCCATTTATACTGCCCTTTGTCATTTTTCTTGTGTGGCTTAGTATCTAACTTCTGTTTGCCACAATTTTTAAGCACAAGGACTTCTGTCAACATGCCTTAATGTCTGATACATCACATTCAGGGGTCTGTAATCGTGACTTTTGATTTTGGAGTGCTTCCACTTCCATAGGCTCTTCTTTCCTTCTCAACTTGAAGGTTTTGTTTGTCAACTGCTCTGATACAGCAATTTGTAAGTCTGCATTGAGTGTAGTCGGTCTTACTCTGATAATTTTTTCAGGCAATTGAATCACCTCTGATGCCATCAAGGAATATATCCTTTATTGCATTTGTATAAGCGGGTAAGTCAAATTTACAGTGCTATGAGCATCCTCTGCTAAGTCATACATGCACTCAGCAAAACTTTGCGCTGATTCACTTCTGTTTTGGGTGAGTATTTTTCAGGCACTGAATGGCCAGTTGGATATCCAGAGAATCACTGAACCTGTTTTTAAGTTCTTGTAACAATTGCTTCCAAGTGATCTAAGAATTTTGGCTTAACACTCTAGCACAATAGTCAGCTGCTGAACCTTTTAAGGTCTGTACTGCTAGCATTCCCATTCTTTCATCATCTCTGTCAATGATGACACCCACTTTTTCCATGTCCCTCATCCAAATTTTTAAATTTCTACCTCCGTCTCCTGAGAAGGGTTTAACCTGACTTATCTACACAGCTCATACTGTAGGTCCTTAAAATTTTGAGAAAAGACCTCCATTGGTATGACTTGTTCCGCCCTCCTTTTTTGTTTTGTTTTCTATTTATTACAGTATTAACTCTGGCTGATGGTAATTGATAGAGCACTTAACAGACCAATAGATAGATAAACTGGATGCAATCATTGAAACAAGCTTCTCCCTGTTTCCATCTTTGCTTCAGTATAGTCCAGTAAACTGTCTGTTATGATCCAAGAAAATAAGTGTCCTTCACTTCAGTCAACTTCAGCAAACTGCTTGCAATTAAAAATTCCGGTGAAATTGAAAGTATCCTGGTCAGAGCACCAAAATATGAAACCAAGTTCTATGATTGCTAATAAATATAACCCAAGTTTAGTGGTTACAGTCGTGACTTTAGTGTGTATAGTGGCATTTAATTCCTTGTTGTGAATTGATACATATAATCAGCTCGATACGATCAGTTGCAGGCTCCAAACCCAACTCTCTGATAACTTTATTGCTCACTCGTATTTATAAGATCATGACATATGGCATCCCAAGTATTTTAAAGAATTAGGAAGTACTGACATGACAAACATTACAAATATATGGTATCTCAAGTATTAGTTAACATGCAGTTGCGAAATAGCTAAATGATGCACATGACCACATTTGGTACTTCTTGATTCATCAAAATTTTCGACAATTTCAAAATAATTGGTCACAACGCTCACCCAATGGTTGCTATGTATGTTACTACATATTGATTTTTCTTGGTCCAGCCAGTGATGCCTATAGCCAAATGTTATCAGATTGAAGATTGTAAACTTAGCAGCCTGGATGATCTGATAAGAGTAAGGTACACATTGACCACAAGTATTAAGAGTTTTATAGCTGAGAAACTACTGTTGACTTGGTAAGAGTGTAGTCCATGTTGACCAGTCAATGCGATATAGTTTTATAACTGGAAATCTAAATGGTCATACACATTTTACACCTACACATTTTACATCCATTAGCATTATAGGGATGCCCAGATTAAAAAAATTATTACGAAATCAGTTGACTGAAATTAGACCTTATTACACATACTTGAAATCTTGAGTTTTTGTAAAGAGCTTATACAGTTTTGAAAATTATGCAAATACGAGACATGCATATTCATTCCCACCACAAAGCACATAGCTGACACTTGTCAATCACGGAGGACAAACGAGCATATAACTGTATGACAAAAGTATCTGTTTTGTTTTATTTTTCTGTTTTACTTTTAATTATTCAGTTTTAAATGACTAATGTCTGTTTTGTTTTATCTTTTTCCTGTTTTATTTATAATTATTCTGTTTTATAGAAGAAAGGTATCTGTTTCGCTTATTTTTCTGTCTGTTTTATTTATAAGTATTCTGTTTTAAATGAGAAATGTATTTTTGTGGTCCTGGCTTGCCATACTTTTAGTACCTTTCCAACCTCCCGAAAAGCTACCCTTCAAACCTACATTCCTCTTCCTCTAAACACCAAAACTCTTCTAAACACTTGTAATTATAATCTTCCCAGTGTCACTTTCTGAAAAAAAATCTTCCCTTATCTCTCTTTATGCATCACACCACAGGAGCCTTTGATTCACTGTCTCATCTGCCTCTTGTCTACACACCTTTCATTTCTCACTACTACCTGTTGTTCATTTCTGTTTTCTTTTTTCTAGATTGATTATTCCTGTCCAACTCTGAAAAAGAAGCTTGGAATCATTCCCTTCATCACAACACACACTTTTCTTTGGTTTTGCTAATGCCTTGCATGCTTTTAATGTACTTTTTTCCCTCAGTCCTCATTCCCAGTCCTCTTACCAACCTTCTGTAACAGTCTTACCTATAATCACTTTCCAATCATCTACTTCATCATATCCTTTCAATTCATATCTCTCTGCTAACTTATTTATATCTTTGACCCATCTTGTTTGTTCCTTGACTACTTCACTGTAAACTTCAATGCACCACCTGTCTTCATTTACTGTTTGTAGATACCTCCGGTACTTTAACTTTGCTTTGGTAATCCTGTCTGTGGTTTTATTCCATCCTAACTCTCGCAGCACTGCTTCTCTTGCTGTACATGGTGGTGCTACCAATATCCTTTCCCCATCTCATTCTGTGCTTTCTCCAATCCCTGGATATCCCCATCACTTATTGAAACCACATCTAAGCCATATATCATCCCTGGTAGCGCAAATCTATCCCATAATAAACTGACTGTGTATGCTCCATTGAAACTGATCAGTGCCGTAGCTTTTATCATTCCCTTCATACCATTCACTCTCTCTTTAGTTTTCTCCACCTGATATCTGAACATGCCTTTACCCGTTGCTTTTATCTTAATGTCTAGGTATTCATATTCGCCGACCTCCCAAATTTTGATCAACTGTTTTCTACCATCTAGAATTTGGAACTGCCCAATTCTTCATATTTTCTTCCCATCTGGTTTCTATCCCAAGAGTCATGACTTTACTCTTATCCTTACTGCATTCTAACATCTATTTATCCCTATACTTCCCTGATATGTTCAGCATATATTGTAGGTCTTTCCGGGACTCTATTATGAGTACAATGTCATCTGCTAAAAATAGACCTGATATTTTCAGATCACCTACTTTTATTCCCTAATCCACTCCATCAACTGATCCCCCAACTCCTTAATATACAGATCAAACAAATTGAGGACAGCACACATCCCTGCTTTAGGCCTATATCCAGACGTACGTTCTCTACTTCTACCTTTCATAATGAAAGTGTACAGTCTACATCTTTATACAACGCTTTCAGGCTTTCTAGAAAATGTCCACCAAATCCCGGTCCGCTTAGTTTTTCCTATAGGGCATCTCGATCTCCATACCCCGCCATAAGCTTTCGTCACAACTAAGAAACCAATGAACACTTTCTTCTGCTTTTTTTCTTGCCAATTCTAACACCTAGGTCAATGTGAAGATGTGGTCACCTGCCCCTCTACCTGGTCTGAATCCATTCTGAAAATGTATACAGATGACTTGGTTTTAATGTCTACTTCTGCATCTGGCTTACAACGAGCCTTGAATGAGCGTCATGACTGCTGCAACACATGGTGACTAAAAGCAAATATTGCCAAAATCAACGTTATTGTATATGACGAAACTGGAAGATTGTCCAAATCAAGTAATTGCACCTATGGCCCTGATACTTAGAGGTTACCAAGAAAAAAACCTACCTTGGCATTGAGTTCTGCACATCAGGTGTTTTCACGAAAGCCATCAGTAAGCTCAAAGACCAAGCAAACAAGCTCCATCAGTTTCCGTTCAACAACGCTGTAAATCTGGCCATGTAGCTGCACAAATCCTGAATTTTTCCTACTGTTTCATATGGCAGTGAAGTGTGGAGTGTTTTTTCTGATTAAAGATCTGAACAGTAATAACCTCATGAGCCTATGTAATAAAGCTTTACATGAAATCATTCCTGCTAAATTGTGCAGGTTTGTTCTACGGGTACACAAGAAGGCCACAAATGCAGCAGTTAGAGCTGAACATGGATGTTTCTCTGTACTCACTGATTTATTGTGTGGAGCAATAAAATATTGGCTATATCTTGTAAATGGTGACCATTGCTCCTTAAAGTATAAATGTTTGCTAGAAAACTATGGATTATGTATTCTGGTGTTGGCTAAAGCACATGAAAGACATGTTCCCCAAACTACATTTACAGGAAATTTGGGGAAATGTTGGTGGAAGAAACAAAAACACAGTTGTTCCAAAACTGGAGAAGCTGCAAACTGCATATTTTTCAGACTGTGTGCAAAAGATTAATGAGATTTACGGTACCAATTACAGTGGCTCACATATGAGGGGCACATACTACACTTTCAAACATAATTTTGAAAAAAAAAAAAGAATTGCTTGAAAGTTTGCACACAAGTTACTGAGAGGAAGAAAATTTCTAAATTGAGAATTAGTGCGCAAACCTTACAAATCAAAACAGGTCGATATACAAAGCCCAAAACACCAGGTAAAACTAGAAAAGAAGATTCGCTTCATAGCAAATCTGTCCATGTGCCTTCAAAAGTCATACATATTAAATGCTACGACTTTTGTCCTTTGTTACTTTACATTCCATTAAGCTTATGTCTAGGGAAAAATTTCAAAGTCCAAATAACCTTGACCTCTTACCTTTAGAGGTCACATATAGATTACAGAAATGTCCAGTGTTTCAATATCCCTATTTAAGCCCAATATGAACCAAATCAGATGCAAATTAACCAAGTTATCGCCAGATGAAAATTTCAAAAGATAAAACAACCTTGACCTTTGACCTTTGGAGGTCATATCTAAATTACAAAAATGTGCAGTGCTACAATATCTACAATTGGAGCCCAACATGATCAAAATCTGATAAAAATTGGCCAGGTTATGGCTAGGAGAAAATTTCAAATGGCAAAATGACATTGACTTTTGACCTTTAGAGGTCACATGTAAATTTCAAAAATATGCAGTGTTACAATACCTACAATTTAAGCCCATCATGGTTAAAAATGGACGAAAATTGACCGAGGTGTGGCTAGAAGAATTTTAAATGGCAAAATGACCTTGATCTTTCACCTTTAGAGGTCACATGTAAATTACAGAAATGTGAAATGCAGTAATACATACAATTTGAGTCCAACATGATTAAAATTGGATAAAAATTGACCAAGTGATGGATAAATGAACATTTCAAAGATCCAAATGACCTTGACTTTTGACCTTTGGAGGTCACATGTAAATTACAAAAATGTGCAATTTTATAAATACATGGATTGAAGTTGGATTGGTTACATACGCCTATAATAGTTTGGGAGATATTCAAGATTTAAGTTTTAAAATGGCCATTACACGAGGCATGCATATTAATATCCCACCAGAGTAGCGTACCTGGTTGTCTTAGTAACCATGCTCTTCCCTTGCGATACACGGGCCGCTGCTTGGGCGGGGAAGCAAGATATTACTAATAGTTTGGAAATAAACAATACTTAGTACAGACAGATGGAAATTTATACTTGTAAAAAATTGAGGAGGCAATAAATAAATATGACTTTGGTATTTACAAACTTAAAGACACTAATTTTATGGAAATGGGTATCTAGCCCTGTCTGTGATAGTGATATGCCCGTGAGTCCTCCGTGATTGACAAGCATCAGCCCTTGTGCTTTCTGGCGGCAAATGAATATGCATGTCTCGTATTTGCATAATTTTTTAAACTGTATAAGCTCTTTAAAAAAACTCAAGACTTCAAGTGTGGAAGTATAATCATGTCCACTTTGGAGTTTCTACATGTAACAGTTTTCAAATGAGTTGTCAGACATATTTGACTGAAAAGAAAGATAGCAAAAAAGACCGAAGAAAGGAAGGAAAGAAAGAAGGAGAGGAAGAAAGAAAGAAAGAATTCCTAGAAAAACAGTATGTCTGTGTTGGCACACACACACACACACACACACACACACACTATAAGAACATACCAGTTATGCTAGATCAATACCATTGAGTACAAACTTCACTTTGTTGCAAAATGTATCAATTATCATGTAATACGAATGTACTCAAGTCTGGCCCGTATAACCAATTTAAGCCAAATTGATAAATTTAAGTGTACCATGACATTCGGTGACGGGTGTGAAAACACCTGTAAGACTATTTGATCTTTTATTAATCAGGCATTTGAAACCAGGTTTCACTTTTTTGGCCACCATTGATGGCACATTACTGGGCATACATTTTAAAGGTCCTCAAGACTGAGGGAGCACCAGTGTGATATTTTGTAAATAACCCCTAATATGACATTTATCTGTATAAATTATTTGATGTATATAGGTAGTTTATGTGATGTGAGGACATAAGATTTTTGATGTGTGACTTCACATTTCTGTATGTAATGGTACGTGCCAACAAAGATCATTCCAATTCTGTCAACAGAGACCTTATTTAGAAGGAGAGTCAAGGGCGAAAATCTGGCCTCACGCGTGCGCTCAGCAAGAAGATGACAACAAAGGAGCAAAGCGACTGATGAACGGGGGTGGGAGTGTAAAGGGTGGGGCCCGTGGTTTTTTTTTTTTTTTTTTTTTTTTTGTTGTTGTTTTTTTTTTTTTTTTGTTGTTGTTGTTTTTTCCTTTTTTTTTTGTTTTTTTTTTTTGTTTGTTGTTTTTTTTTTTTTTTTTTGTTGTTTTTTTCTTTTTTTTCTTTTTTTTTTGTTTTTTTCTTTTTTTTTTTTGTTTGTTGTTTTTTTTGTGTTGTTTTTTTCTTTTTTTTTTTTTGTTTGTTGTTTTTTTCTTTTTTTTTTTTTTTTTTTTTTTGTTTTTTTTTTTTTTTGTTATTTTTTGTTTTTTTTTTGTTTTGTATTGTTTTGTTTTGTTTTGGGTTTTTTTGTTTTGTTTTGTTTTGCTTTGTTTTGTTTTGTTTTTGTTTGTTTGTTTTTTTTTGTTTGTTTTTTTTTTGTTTTTGTTCTTGTTTTTTGTTTTGTTTTGTTTTGTTTTGTTTTTTTATTTCAAAATACGTCCTCCTTTGGTTCGGTCAGCTAGAGTTGTGCATCTCCAGTTGTTTCCATTCTAAACTGGAAGTGACTAACTGAAAAACCACTGGATGTAGAAACATTAAATTTTTCATGATAAATCTACGTGTATGACTTAAATAATTCTGAAAATTGTATTTTATCAAAGTAATCAGTTTATTCATACAATCTAATGGGAATACATAACTGTATCCCACAAGGATTTTGTGTATTTGGTTGTGTGTTCAGCTGAATGCACCAGAAATTGCCTCTTCTATTGAGCGCCTGTTTGTTACTTAATGCCTGGGATGGAGAGAACTGTAGATGTAACTTTTGTTAGTATCTAGCCTCCCAGACACGTTACCCACTGGGTGGACTGTCTGGGAGGTGTATCCTTTTACCTCAATACTATGAGTAATATATGCATGCTTTTTGGTGTGGTTTGTCTCCCACCCGGGTCACCTGATGGATGACCTACCTGGGAGGCAGATCATACCCGCCACACAGTGGTCTGTGTGGGAGGTATAACTTCTGCACTTGGTTTATCATCATCATCATCATCATCATCATCATCATCATCATCATCATCATCATCATCATCATCATCATCATCATCATCATCATCATTAAAGTACTGATGCTGTACATCTGCTTCCGCCAGGTTTTATTATGTCTGTGTGCCAAAACAGACATACTGTTTTTCTAGGAATTCTTTATTTCTTTCTTTCTTTACAGGAAAATTTGTTCGACATTTCATTTCAAAAGTATTACACGTAGAAACTCCAAACTTGGCACAATTATATTTCTTTGGATGAAGTCTGGCCTTCTTATAATGACAGGTCATACTTTTCCAAATTATGCAAATGAGGGCTAATTAAAGTTTTAAATCTTTAATGTCTTATGTACTATAGTAGATGTGGTTCCGAGTGTATAGGAGTTCGATCATAGCAAGGTAAAGGTCATCTCAAATGTCAAGGTCAAAGGTCAATTTTAGGCCAAAATGTCATTTTTGAGGTCAAGGTTCACTTCAGGTAGAGGTCGTCTCAAGGTCAGAGGTCATTTCAAGGTCGAAGGCCACATTCAGTGGTGACTTTCTTCTAGCCATAACTTGGTCAATTTTTATCCAACTTTGATCATGTTGGGCTCAAACTGTACCTATTGTACACTGCACATTTTGGAAACTTACATGTGACCTCTAAAGGTCAATGGTAAAGGCCATTTGGACCTTTGAAAGTTTCATCCAGTCACAACCTGGCCAATTTACATCCAATTCTAATCAAGTTGGACTCAAGTTGTAGGTATTTTAACACTGTACGTTTTTATAAGAACATGTGATCTCATAAGGGCAAAGGTCAAGGTCATTTGGCCCTTTGAAAGTTTCATCTTGTCATAACTTGGTCAATTTTTATCCGATTTGGTTCATGTTGGGTTTAAATTGAAATTGTGGGTATTGTAACGCTCAGCACTTTACATGTGACCTATAAAGGTCAAAGGTCAAGGTCATTTGGACCTTGAAATTTGCATCCAGCCATAAGCTTAATGTGATGTGAAGTACCAAAGGATAAAAGTTGTAGCATTTAATATTTACAACTTTTGAAGGCACACAGATTTGCTTTGAAGCAAATCTTCCATTCTAGTTCAATTATGTTTTAGTCGTCGGCAAAGAGCCTGTGTTGCTCATCTGTACATTCATTTCGACTCAAAATAAAGATTGTTTATCTATCTATCTGTCTGTCTATCTATCTATCTATCTATCTATCTATCTATCTATCTATCTATCTATCTATCTATCTATCTATCTGTCTGTCTGTCTGTCTGTTTATCTATCTATCTATCTATCTATCTATCTATTTATCTGTATCTATCTATATGCATACCAACAGCTCTTGACCCCGCCTTGCTAGCCTGAGAGGTCAGTCTACTACGTTCCTTTATGATGAGAAATTTACGTAAAAACTGAAGCAGACAACATCTGATATTCACGTGTTTTCTGTCGTATCCAGTGTTGAGGGTTAAATATTGATGAACAGTTTTAAAACGATTATAACTGCATCCTGAGCCGTGAGCACAGGTCGAAAACTTGCTTTTGATAAGAAAAGCTAATAGTGGTTTGGCGCAAAATGCAAACGAGACGAAAGTGGTTTCAAGTATGAAGGTTTCAACGAGGATCACAAGGACTGCAGAAGAGTGTTTTTGTGTGGGAAAACTCAATGTGGATCAAAAAAAAGAAAAAAAGAGGACTGTGATACTTCAAGTGATCCTGTGACCAGAATAATTTCAACAAGATGAAGGTCACCTTTGCTGAAGACTATCATTATCATTAATTTTGCACGGTCAGTATTCACTCATACAGTTCAGGAGTAATATTTTAAATAAAAGTGACAGGATCCACTGTTACCATGTTAGTTTGACCTTTCAAGGTCACTTAAGGTCAAATATAACATCAAATCTAGCCAAACCCAAGAGGAACTTTACTATCAGTAGTTAACAGTAATCATGGGTCCTGGATCCACCATTACTGAGACAAAACAAAGTGTCGCAACTTCAATTTGACCTTTCAAAGTCACTCAAGATCAACATTAACATCTATAAAGATCAGCAAGTATTTTAGCATGTATCCACCATTACCGAGATAGAAGCCAATATGTCAGATTTGCTAATATTCCTGCTGTAACATGTATATGTACCCGAATTGATATTTCGTTACTTTGACAGGCTGTTAAATTCAAGAAACAGTTTGGGAGGTGAAGTAAACAAAGTGAAAAACAATAGGTCTTTATTTAATGGCAAAAGGATCACAACACCACCTTGTGAGCAAACCAGGGTCTCAGGGTCCCCAAAAGTGTTCCTATAAAATATGGTGCCATTACCTAAACAGTTTTTGAGAATATTTTGTGAAGATTTTAGCGAAAAATATACCAAAAATTTATCAAGAAAAAATCAAAAACAGTGAAACCACACAAAAATAAACAAGAGGGCTGTGTGAACAGCCCATGCTCAGCTGATCTTGACATTCATCACACTTGCAGCTCTATGAACTTGGGAAAGGATCGAGGACACCATGTTCTGAGTAAGTCTGACCTTTATAGAAGAACACTTACATGTGCAACATCAAAGTTCAAGTAGTTCTCAAGTTATAATGAAGAGTAAAATTCATGTATGTTGCACTGTGACCCCATAAACGAGGTCAAGGTCATTCATGTACTGTCTCAGCATGACCTTCATACAGAATAATTAACATGTGCAGCTAACTCAAAACAGATCTCAAGTTATCATGTAAACAGTAAATTTCGTGTCAGTTGTCCTGTGAATTAGCATTAGAATGCCCACTGACTTACATAGTAATCAATAGGAAAGCTACATTGAACGATAAGTACCTGAATTGAAAATCCTTAAAAATCAGGAATCCAAAGTAGTGCCACCTAGTAAACAACTGTTTGGCCCTTCCACACCAACATATCCATCACATTTCAGCTTAATCTGAGGGACGGTTCTAAGAGCAAGTGAAAAATAGCAAAACCATACAAAAAATTTAATATTTAAAAAATGTCAGTGCCACCTGGTGAACAAATTGGCAACTAGGTGTCCCCGGGAGTGTCTATGTACGATATCAAAGCAATTGGGTGAGCAGTTTCAGAGGAGAAGAGTTTTTAAGGTTTGCCCCAAAAAAGAATAAAAAATATTCATAAAAAAATCCAAAAATCAATAGAGCGTGACCATTGAACAAACTTGGTAGAGATCCACCCAAGTCCCATTCCCACCAAGTTTGAAGTAAATCTGGCCAATACTATGACCATTACCAGAAATTCCCATGTTAAACTTTCCTATTAAAACTTATGTAGAGATTTTTGAAAAAATAAATCATAAAAAAAAATCCAAAATTCATTGGAACATGACCATTGGAACAAACCCGGTAGACACCCACCCAAGGTACATCCCCACCAAGTTTGAAGTAAAATCTGAATGACCGTTTTGGAGAAGAAGTCGAAAATGTAAATTAGCACTAGAACAGGCTGATTTTCCAACAGAAAATTAAATGTCTCCTTGGGCGCCCTTACTATTGTAACCCTTATTTTCATAAATACGCATACTGATTCCAATGATCTGCAGATATGGTGAAGGTACACTCTTTATTGACATTTCAAAACGTTGATTTTTGACGAATGCCCCCGTAACCTTGAAAAATAGGTAAAAGTCATATATTTACAGTTACAAGCAAGGTCTTACAAAAGTCTTACATGGAAACATAATCACACAAAATGTGAACCCCTTTAAGACAAATCTTTCTCGAGTGCATCTGCAATGATTTTTAAAAAGTGGCGATGTGACCTTGAAAATACCTCAAGGTCACCCATCTACAATCCCAACCTAGTTGGTATTATGGAACAAGCACAATTCCAACCTCCTACGTCAAATCCTTGCAGAGTTGTTGCATGTATGTCAATTTTAGATGACATGCCCACGTGACCTTGAAAAATATGTCAAGGTCACCCATCTGCAATCCGAAGCAAGATAAGATATAGGAACATCTTCACATAAAATTTCAACTTCCCAAGTCAAATCTTCCTTGAGTTATCACGTCCACATTGATTTTAGACGAAATGACCACGTGACCTTGAACAAGAGGACTGTGACAGTCCTGTGCACAGCTGACTTACTTACCCTATGACCTTGGAAATGAGGTCAAGGTCACTGACCTATTCTGAATCTATCTTTCATAGAGGGCCATCCCCATGTGCAAGATCAAAGTCACAGTACAAATACTTCTCAGGTTATCTCACAACCAATAAAATCCATGTCAGTGTGACCTTGAGAATGAGGTCAAGGTCACTAATGTACAGTATCAATCTTTCCTAAATAGAGGACCACCAACAAGTTCAACATCAAGGTCCTACCTTCCACAGTTCTCAAGTTACAAAATGAAAAGTAAAATCTATGTAAGTGTCTGGGTCCCAGTGACCTTGGGAATGAGGTTAAGGTCACCCATGTACTGTCTAAGTCTGGCCTTTGCTCAGGACAACCATCATGTTCAACATCAAGGTCCAAGTTCAAATAGCCCTCAACTTGTCAGGTGAACACTAAAATTTGAGCAAGTGGCCCTATGACCTTGGGAATGAGGTCAAGGTCAATCGTCTTCTGTCTAAGTCTGGCCCTTATAAAGGACAACTAGCATGTGGAATATGAATGTCCTACCCTTAATAGTTCTCAAGTTACCCTATAAACAGTGAATTTCATGCACCCTCGCCTTGTGACCTTGGAAATGAGGTCAAGGTCACTCACCTACTGTACATGTATCACCCACATGCCCAGAAGTGTCCCTATGCAATTTCAAAGCAATTGGCTGAGTATATACAAGGATAAAGACTTTTGAAGATTAAGCCAAAAAATGAACAAAAAATTAAAAAATCCAAAAATCATTGGACTGTGACCATTTGAACAAACTTGGTAGATACACACCCAAGGAACACCCCCACCAAGTTTGAAGTGAATCTAGCTGATGATTTCGCAGAAGAAGTCAAAAATTGTCAATTAGCATTGCAAACCCTAATGACTTTGCAATCCCGTTTGACTTGCATGGTAATCAATAGGAATGTAAAATAAACAAGAAAAATTCCCGGAAACCCCAAAAATCAATGGACCATGAACATTTGAATAAACTTGGTAGAGAACCACCCAAGACACATCCCCACCAAGTTTGAAGTGAATCTAGTTGACGGTTCTGGAGATGAGGTCCAAAATGTGCATTACTATTGCAATTCCCATTGACTTACATTGTAAACAATAGGAGTGTTGCACTGACCAACAAGTACCCGAATTGAAAAATTTGTTAAAAATCATGGATCCACAGCAACGCCACCTGGTGAACAACTTTGTGTGACCCTTCCACAAAGAGTATATCCACCAAGTTTCAGCACAATCTGAGAGATTGTTTCATAGAAGAAGTCGAAAATAGCAAAAACAAACAAAAATTCATAAAAAAATTTTTAAAATTGCAGCGCCACCTGTTGAACAATTAAGGTCTGGGGGTCCCCAGAAGTGTCCCTATACAATTTCAAAGTAATTGGCAACGTGGGTTCGGAGAAGAAGATTTTTTTAAGATTTCCCCAAAAAATGAACAAAAAAATTCATGAAAAATTCAAAAATCACTGAACTGTGACCGTTTTTACAAAGCTGGTAGAAACTCACCAAAGGTATTTTGCCACTAAATTTGAAGTCAATCTGGATGATGGTTTTGAAGAAGAAGTCAAACATGTGAATTAGCATTAGAATGTCCATTGACTTACATAGTGATCAATAGGAAAGCTGCATTGACCGACAAATACCCGAATTGAAAAAATCATTAAAAATCAGGAATCCACAGCAGTGCCACCTAGTGAACAACTTTGTTTGACCCTTCTACAAGGAACATATCCACCAAGTTTCAGCTTAATCTGAGTAACGGTTCTGGAGAAGAAGTCGAAAATAGCAAAAACACACAAAAAAATCGTTAAAAAAATCTTTTAAAAAATCAGAGTGCCTTCTGGTGAACAAATTCAGAACTAGAAGTTACAAGCAAGGTCTTACAAAAGTCTACATAGAAACATAATTACACAAAATGTCAACCTCTTTAAGTCAAATCTTTCACGAGTGCATCTGCAATGATTTTTAAAAAGTGGCCACATGACCTTGGAAATAGGTCAAGATCACCCATCTACAATCCCAACCTAGTTGGTATTATGGAACATTAACAAGCAAAATTCCAACCTCTTAAGTCGAATCCTTGCGGAGTTATTGCGTCTGCGTCAATTTTACGACACGCCCACGTGACCTTAAAAAATAGGTCAGGGTCATACATCTGCAGTTACAAGCAAAGTCTTACAAATATCTTACATAGAAACATAATCACACAAAATATCAACCTCTTTAAGTCAAATCTTTCTCGAGTGCATCTGCAATGATTTTTAAAAAGTGGCCACATGACCTTGGAAATAGGTCAAGATCACCCATCTACAATCCCAACCTAGTTGGTATTATGGAACATTAACAAGCAAAATTCCAACCTCTTAAGTCGAATCCTTGCGGAGTTATTGCGTCTGCGTCAATTTTACGACACGCCCACGTGACCTTAAAAAATAGGTCAGGGTCATACATCTGCAGTTACAAGCAAAGTCTTACAAATATCTTACATAGAAACATAATCACACAAAATATCAACCTCTTTAAGTCAAATCTTTCTCGAGTGCATCTGCAATGATTTTTAAAAGTGGCCATGTGACCTTGAAAAAAGGTCAAGGTCATCAATCTACAATCCCAACCTAGTTCATAATTTGGTAGATAATCATGCAAAATTTCAACCTCTTAAGTCAAATCCTTGCGGAGTTATTGGGTCCGCGTCAATTTTACACGACATGCCTATGTGACCTTCAAAAATAAATCAAGGTCACCCACCTGCAGTCCCAAGCAAGGATTTATATACGAACATCTTCACAAAAAATTTCAACTGCCCAAGTCAAATCTTTCTCAAGTTATCTTGTCCGCAACGCACACAACGTGTTGAAGAAGAAGAAGAAGAAGAAGAAGAAGAAGAAGAAGAAGAAGAAACGGATGCAAAAACAATATGTCCCCCCCCCCTCCATTGCACAGGGAGACATAATTAGAATGCCCATTGACTTACATGGTAATCAATAGGAAAGGTGCATTTACTGCAAAGGAGCGGAATTGAAAAAATCATTAAAAATCAGGAATCCGCAGCATTCCCACATGGTGAACAACTTTGTTTGGCCCTTCCATAAGGAACATATTCACTATGTGTAAGCTTAATCTGAGAGTCCGTTCTGGAGAAGAAGTCGAAAATAGTCATAACACACAAAAATTCATAAAAAAATATTTAAAACCTGCAGCGCCACCTGGTAAACACTTAACAACAAGGAGTCCCTAGGTGTCTTCCTGTGTGATATCAAAGCAATTGGGTTAGCAGTTTCAGAGAAGAAGATTTTTTAAGATTTGTCCAAAAAAAAAGAACAAAAAAATTCATAAAAAATCCAAAAATCACTGGAGCATGAACATTTGAACAAAACTGGTAGACATCCACCCAAGGTTTGACCCTTCTACAAGGAACATATCCACCATGTTTCAGCTTAATCTGAGTGACGGTTCTGGAGAAGTCGAAAATAACTATAACACACAAAAATTCATTAAAAAAATTAGAAAAAATTGCAGCGCCACCTGGTGAACAAATTAAGAACTAGGAGTCCCAGGGAGTGTTCCTGTGTGATATCAAAGCAATTGGTGAGCGGTTTTTGGAGAAGATTTTTTAAAACTTGCCCACAAAAAAAAACAAAAAAATTCATTAAAAATCCAAAAATCACTGGACCATGACCATTTGAACAAACTCGCTAGAGACCTACCCAAGGCACATCTCCACCAAGTTTGAAGTGGATCTGGCCCTACTGTTTTTGAGAAGAAGTCGAAAATGTGAATTGTGGACAGACGGACGACAGACGACTGACCCTCACAAAAGCTCAGCTGACTGACAAGTCAGCAGAGCTAAAAATGGCCATACAACCCTGAAGTGGCATTGGCCAATAGCCTTCTTAGCATTCCTTCAAGCTCTGCAGCCTTTCCAGTTAAAAGCAAGAATGACAAATACTGGGATTTATTTATTTATATACGCCATTACTCTCTGTAATGAAAATGGGATACTTTCTGGAAAATACCTGTCCACTTGATTTTCTTTTGGCAATTCACAATTCATTAGAGTTAGCGTTTCGGAAAATTGCAACAAAAACTGCAACACGCAGCAATGCTAGGAAAAATCACTTTATTACAACTTGCAACATAATATATACCACATTTTTGCTTGGAACACAAAATGTCTTTGGTTGCCTAGCTGTAAGCAGGTACATCTATAACATGGTTTACATGGCTAACCAGTCAGGGTGATCTTTGCAGTCAAATAGTAAGCACAATACGATCTACAAATGAAACTGTATACTGGCCATAAAATAAGGTTTGTAAAAATATACAGCTAGTTAGATAAACTGGTAATTTTTTGCATGGAATTCTCTGTGTTTTCTGGCTATGCAGACCAATATCCATATTTTGTCAACTCCACGAGAGCAGTATGGTAAACGTGAAGATAGGTCTGCTCAGCAGGATATCCTGACCAATATATGAAGCATAAGATTAAATACAGCACCGCTATGTCTTCTTTTATTGGCACGTCATTTTAATTTGCATATTCACCATTCATCTGGTTAATCACAATAACTATGCAGATCAATGTCCATATTTTGTCAACTCCATGAGTGTGGTATGGTATGCATGGAGATTGGTCTCATCACCAGGATATCCAAACCAATACATGCAGCAAGAGACTAAATACAGCACCGTCACATCCTTTTTTATTGGCACCTCATTTTTAATTAGTATATTTACCATTCATCTGATTAATTGCAATAATCATGAGCACCAGTGACTGGCAATTCAACAGCAAACAACTTTTTCCTCTTTATACAAAGGCTTGGAATATCATCTAGAACATACAGAGTACAATCTGCATTTAAATGCAAAAATAGGGCAAGAAACAGAGCAAGCTTCTTCTATTCTACTATTAACATAAATCCTGTATGTACATATAATATGGCAAGAAATTCACAGTGTTGCAATACAGTTTGGTTCTCCCCACTCTTACTCTAACGAAAAAAAAATACACGCATTAATATTAAAAAAGAAACATAGTATACTAGCCTTGCACTTTTAGACTTTGTCTATGATAAAAACTAAACTAGGACATAAAATGAGTCTAATGACAGAGTAAAGTATGCTGAAGATCTATATTATGCCCTCTGTTGCAAGTTTTCTGTTTACAAAAGATCTAATTTCTGTACAAATGAAAAGCATCAAGGTTTAAACTTTACATAGAGCACATTATAATTTTTTCAACTCGGGGATGGTTCTGCACCTTCCTGGTTTTCAAAGGACTACATGGGAACCTCCTTCTGAATCCCCCGCTTCCCCTCAAACAGTACTTTCCAATGTTTTAAGATGATTTTGCATATCAGTTGACATAAGGAGAATAAAATTATCACAAAGTTTTATTTATTTCTGGTGGAAATTCATCAGCAAAGTTTATTGACCTTGCAATATAATTCATATCTTTCTCCCAGCATGTAGTGAGAACTACAAAGATTATTTGTGATCACTAATTCATCATTTAATTGCACTTTAAAAAGTGAACACCACCATGTACTCCCTGCCCCCAGCATACAGTTGGTATATGTCTAAAAACAACTGAACCATCCCTTAATGGAGCATGTCACCTGTAGGTGGCGCTACAGGCAGCTTCCCCTGGTATCCATCTATTGCAAACAACTTAAACCTGCGTCATTCATTGGTCAAAACTGTCATGTAACATAGGATAGAAAAAACAAATGTTAGAAGTTCAGCCTGACTTCTATGTTTGCCAACCTCTGTACCGATAATCATCATTAAATTGCAATTGTTCTCTTCAGTCATGCCTCCTGGCAGTCTATCTGGCTGCTTATGTCAGTACAAACTCATCATTTTCATTTATAGGCATGTTAACTGTGGGCCAGTGTATAATAATTTCATAGAATATTATTTATATATCTAAAAATCTAATTGTTATTTATAATGTATCATTCACCTCATGATGTTCATTTCCTGGCTCTCATTTAATCCGGACCCCAACAGAAATAAGTCTTTTGGACTTTTGGGCCTATCCTGGGTGAAGTTAGTCAGCAGTTTACCTGTCAATAGCAACTATTTTTATGCAATATCTATCTTTTTACTCCAGGGTTTATATTAGATTTTATATTACATTTTATATTTTATTACTTTTTCATTTCGTCTTTTAAAATATAATTTTCTGCTTCTATATTTTTTCTGTATGAATTTTATTTATGTATGTAACAACTTTGCTGAATAAAGTCAATTAATCTTGAATTGTTCACTGTTCCATACCAACTGCTGAACTTCCCCTACACGTGGCTACATTTAAGACATTATTGCACGTGGACATTCTTCACAAGGAGACCATGCACTCCAGCACCAACACACTTAGTCTTACATGGAAGTCATTGGTTTTTGTACTGTTTGCAAGTCTTGCTACAGCTGCTCCTGTGGTACCTGTAGCATGACTTGTGAGCAATATAAACACCAATAGTCCTTTATCATATATACAACTGGAGAATAGAATGACTTAAAGTGAGGTCCACAATTTAATCAACTCCTCTTATTTGTACTCAAGTGATATGGTGTGTTCTCAATACTGGCTTGTGCTAATACATCTGACTGGATGGATTTTCTATGTGATATGTCAACATTGATTTACTGTTCAAATAAAGTGGACAATTAAGGCAATGATATTGTCCCACATGTTCTTACATAGAGTTTGACTTATCTTACACCCTGTTAAAATTTTACGTTGAGGGCAGTGATATTGTCAGCCATGTTCTGAACATAGACTTCAAGTTGATTTACTCTCTCTTCAAATTTTACACATGCACACATGCACACACGCATAACATGGAGACACAGACGTTAAGAATAAGAAACCGGAATGTTTAGGCAACAAAGTTCACTTAAACTGTGTTCTTGTTGAACCCAGTGGCACACTTATAGACTACAGAAGACATAAGTCACAAAGATGTGTCAGTAATTATCTACAATAACCTTGAATTCCAAAATTACTGCTTGAATACTTTTTCTGTGCACCAGTTCAATGACAGTCAGGGTAAATGTTGAAGTATTTATGAATAAATCTCATGCTACTTAGAAAACAGAGCCCACAAGTTTCTTTGTTTAACTATTTTACAAATTATTATGACAATCATTAAAATGACATTAAAATACATTTTTTTTCAAAAGTGTCTTGCATTTACAAGCCTTTGGCTATTTAGAGCTATTCTTTTTTTTCAGTTTCTGAATGCAGTCATTGAACAGCAGTAATTACTTCATCTTTAAGTTAAACTGACAAAACTGCATGTAGATAGCCACATAATATAATATGCCAAAGTTACTTGCTAGCACATTCAGAAGAACCAGAAGCCCAGACCTCAACCATCATGCAGTGTCCAGCTATCAAGTCTGATGTTTTCACTTCTTACCCAAGTCCTTAACCTTAGATAAAGGTTGGCTCACTAACTAAGGGCGAGACAATGTTACTAAACCATGAGGTAATTCTTCATTCTACCCCAGCACTACTAAAAATAACAACATGGATGGCGCCCTTCCGGAAGATGGACCAAAAGTACATCATTTCTAGAACTGTTCCTGTGGAAGGGAAAGTATTTTCGGTGTATATCCTTAGAACTCTGACACATAAAAAACACAGATTGTCAGTAGATTCTACCAGTGAGACAGTTGACCAGCAAACATATAGAACATGCACATACTGTACAAACATCATAAACAATGATCCTGTAAATGCTTACAAATTCATGAATGTACATCCCTGATTCAATAATCTGTATCAATTATTCAATGTCATTACACTAACTCTTCTTGCATTTGATTGTCATTAATTTGGATAATTTCACGTAAACATACTTAAGTATACCTTTAACAGTTCATTACAGGTAAAAACATCTTACAGAAAAATGCATATTCACAAGAGCACAAATTACACGTAGGTTTTAGAAGTGTCTTGCTTTTTCATCCTGTGATATGGTACACAGTTAAGAAATAGATGTACAAAGGTCACAAGATTGAGACAGTACAATAAAGGGACGTATGTTCACATTCAAAAACATATAGGTACAAACAGTCCCGTGTTCAATTGTCTACAGATGCACTAAAATTCCACCTATATCATGTATACCACGTACACTGCAGCTGGTACTTAAGTACCCCCCCCCCCCAGTTAGGGTTATTACTCACAGACAGGGCTAACACTATAGTATCTCTAAGTCTTGTATTCATTTGTATTTAATTGGATTGTTGATGTTCTAAAGATTCCTTGCAATCAATTTTTATGCACATGACAAAATCATGAACGGAATCTATGAACACTCATATGTCCTGCCCTCTGTGGCATAACCTTAAAATAACCATAGAACATTCTTTTCAAAGCTACATCTGAAAAGCAAAGACTAGATGAACTCAATCTTTTACATGCAGACTTTAGTAAAGTGATACAAACTGCGACACAGTTGCCCATGGGCACAAACCTTTTGGCCAGGATAAATCTTTGCATTATACAGTGGTGCCACCTGGTGTACATGCATCAATTCATATGGACAGCATTAGCACACCAAGCAAGACAATAGCATTGTCATGATTTTCATGAAAACTACGCAGGTATAGAGGCGGGATCTGTCTGCTAAATTGATCGACTTACGTTTTAAGATACTCTGAAGGTTCAATTCATCATGTCACTCCACAAAGGTGGTTCTGAATGATGTATTCAGTAACACAGAAAAGTCTGTCCACTTGTACCTCCCATAAACTACATACTATTGCATCTAAAGTAATCTTAACACTAATACACAAACACGTACAAATGCTTTGAATATACACGTAGGTATGAAAAATATATTGCTGACAGTTACCTGCAAGTATACAGGGACTGTCATCTAGGCTGCCTATTTTTGCCATTGACAAACACGAATGTCACATTGAAGTTTTGAGATTTTCATGGACGGAAAATGATGGGACTTGAAAGAACAATGCAAGATGGGAAAATGTGATGACACATCATTAACCCACAGAAACCTAATGTCAATGTAGCTGCATGCAACTTTTGCTGATTGAAAATTACGCGAAATGGTCCCACGCAGTGAGTGTCCTCTGCTTGTTTATTACCTGGAGTGACAAAGGAGTTATAAATAACAGGATAAGTCCTTCACAAAGATCTTGAAAAAGTGGCCTTATAGGTTTGCCAATGGAGTAGTCTCTCACGAGGGGACCAGTGCACAACTATAACCCACATTTTATTGCATTCTGTATTGAGGCTTATATATTTTTCCAATATTTCATAACTCCTTTAACAAGGAACATTTAACGAAACAAACATACATGTTTCACAGGTCCTCCCCAAATAGAATCCTCTCTGATTACATGTTCTGTTCTCTATTCAAGATATCTTGACACCTTAAAATTGTAAAACAAGTATTGTAAAAGGACTCAGCATGAAATTCAAATTTTATGCAATCCTTAGCTGACATACACAATGATAAAGCAGTCAATTTTTCTTGTGAAAGCAGATTTAACCTACACTGTACGACAGACAGATTATGACATATGTGAGACATTCCTAGATCTGGACCGAATTAACATTTCCTTTGACAAGTGAAACCAAAACCAGCTTCAATAGCCAAGGCAGACTGAGACCAAACTTGGGGATATTATCAGCTAAAGGCAAAAGCAGCCAGTCTCAGTAATTGAAAAATGATTATATGAACTTGGCACATTACAGCATGCTGTAGAGGGACAGTGACACATTACACATTAAGGCTCAGGGACAGTGACACATTACACATTAAGGCTCAGGGACAGTGACACATTAAGGCTCATGTTAGTTTAATATTCAGCAGATTTAAGCAACTTAGCTGATCACTTTGGCAAGAAAGGCTTCATTCGCCCTTGCACCTTATTGCATTGCAAATTTATTGGGAGGCAGGTCCAAATTGAACCTTTTGTCTAATGTCAGCACCATATACATTTAATCTTATATATATATATATATATATGTATATATATAAATTTACATATTACAAATTTGTTTTATTGCTGAGACACAAAGTGATCTTGACTTTATATTTTCAACACATAAACAGCACCTTTCACCATAATATATATCCCTGGTCTGTACTCTTACATTGTGACCAGGTTGGTCCTTATTGTTCCACATAAGTGGTGGAGTCTCTACCATACGTAGAGTAATATAGAAATAGCTATGTCACCAATAGAGGGAGCTACCAGCACATGGGAACTTATGAATGACACTGAAATTCCCGTTGGCAGTAGCTTACTCATCAGGAGCCTGGATTGTTTATTCCCAGAGGGCTCCACTTGCAAATGTTGGTTACCTGGTGCACTGGTGGCTCCACCTGTTGAGATAATGTTATTGTGAGACGGTTGCATGCTGTGATCCCTTGTGAAAAGTACTTCCATGTAAGTATCAACAAACATTGTCTACATTTGCTAGCTTTATATTTATATCCAGCTATAGTTGGCACTTCATGCTCCAGTGTCCCTTATGAGGCAATGTTAAAACCAATGACCATGAATCAGTTTTGGTCTCTTAAATACAACAGAAGCCTTAGATGAATTGGTCTGTCTGTAGACTGCCACTTCTACTGATGCTCTTCTAATATAGGCTCAAAGTGGTTAACATTTGTTTCATGGTGACAAAGATATATAATTCAAATTGACACAAAGAATGATGAAATTTAATGCCTATATGCAGGTAGAAGAAAATGACCCACATGTCTGTGTTGAAATGCTGATAGCCAAAACTGTGGCCCTTGTAAAATGCATAGATCCATTTTCAATTATGTAGTTATTTTATGCTGTATAACAGAGGGGCTCCATCCTTCTTCTATTTTTTTTTTTTTTTTAATTTTTATATTATCAATTTTTTGTTTTTGTTTTTTTGTTTTTTGTTTTTTTGGTTTTTGGTTTTTTAGTTGTAATCATTTCTACGGTGAAGCAATACGACAAGCGGGTTTGGTTTGCATGTATGTTATGGTTTGTACTGCTTGAACACAGCATGGACGTCATTTTTGTCAGAGGAAACTTCAAGTGAAAATGTACGGTGGACGGTTCCAATCATGGCTTTTGTTTTACCTATATCAGCAGTTTCTTTCTTGTTTTTGAAAGTAAGTAGCACACCTGTACATGATATTTTCATATACAATATGCCAAGCACATGTTTGCCTCACAGTTACAATATTCTTGACACTTCAGCAATAAATTTAACAGGGATATCATCAACCACAAATTAAATGAAATCCTGGGTTTGAGACTTAACAGAGATGGAGAAAAGATTTTTAAACTATGATCCAATAAGAATTGTGCTTAGCAATGAATAGTCTTAGAATTGCTTTAACAACGATTGATTGTCATTCTGTCTGCCTATTGGCAAGGCAATGATCTGAACCTCTAGAACAGAAACTGCAAAAGGAGATGCTGACACCTTGTGGATGATTTTTGAACTACAAGTCACACTGCATATTTCATGAATATTGACTTTTCTCCAAAGTTCAGATTTGTTTTCAAAATAAACATTTTGTGTGTCTGATATTGTTTATATCGCCATTTACCACACAAAAATTTGATTAAAAGCCAAGAAATTATTTTTATAATAACTTAATCATTTTGGTAACCTGCAAGTTCTTTGATATGAGCCTTTCATGCGTATAATATCACACTTGAGTATGTTACATGCTGATTTGTAACAATAAACTGCATAATACAGAAAACAGAAGGTTAACAAAATGTAAGTAAAGGAACTTTGATAATGATCAGCCTTTCACAACAAACACAGGCCATCCGTCCTCAAACACAAATTCAAAATATGATTTTTCCTAAAATATTTCAAACCTCTTGTATATTTTCAGACATAGGTCAATGCTAACAGTAACAGCTACATTTGCAATATATTTCTGAAAGATTAATATCCATATTTTCATTTAGTGGGATTTATAAGAGAGGAGTTATACTCAGAAATGTAATCTGCAAACCTGCTTTCTAAAGGTCTAACAGATATCACGGGCACAGATCACAATTTCTAATTACAACATTATGTCATCTCGGTGTCCTCACAGAGTCACTGTATGTAGATGATATGTACCCCTCATTGCTTGGGTTTGCATCATTGCCACAAAAATCATCATAAAAAAATTCATCAATGGCCCTAAAGCTGATATTACTGTCACTTGTAACAGTTTAAGTTCCTGAATTTAACTGTTAAATCCTCAAATGCATATCATGATGTATTCTTCAGTATCTAGGGCTTCTGATTTAAGATAACGGCCGTCTATATGTAGTTAAATATCATACAAACAACTTCCTAATCAGATACGACTTTTTTACAAAACTTTTTTCACAATCCAACAATTCTGATGCAGATTCAATGAATAATTTCTCTTTTAAACTGAGGCTGTGGAACTGGTTGCAACTTGAAGGGTTCGCTGACCACTGGCATTGTGGGAGAGGGTATAGGTGTGACGTCATGGCGCCCATTAAGATGTAGGTGCTCTGTAATATGACCACTAAGTTGCTCCTGTGTCAGCTCCGTGCACATGGGGTCTGTGGTCTGACTGCCAGCCAGTGGCTGATTGGCTGCATCTGCTGTTGGTAGGCCTGGACTTTGTTCCATGCCAGTTGCCAAGCCAGTGGGATCCCCAGGATGAGTTACTGTCATGGTCTCTGACCCCGGTGGCCCCGCCCCCAGGGCGTCCTGATTGTTGGGCGTGGCTGGCCCCATTAACCCTTGCTGCATGTTGACATCATTTGTTGCACCTGTTTCAAAGGAAAAAAACAATGGTGATGAAAGTCCTTCAATGATAACCTTTTCCATCAACAGACCTTCAAATATCCATCAGATTGGCACAAAAAATAACACTTCCTTACACCTGTTTAGTCCTATGATAAAGGCCCTGCCCTGCCTTCTCCATTTACAAAATGGATATACACAGTAATATCACTTCAATAATGAAGCAACTCACTTAATCAAAGCATCATTGCCGTGACACACCATTTAATATCTCCACCTCATTTTTGCCAGCCACCTCTTATCTGAATAAGCATATAATTTCACAAATCTATTCTGTATATATTCTCCAATTTAGGCTGTAAAAATCTTATCTCCACAATTTTTTGTGATTATGAATTAAACATATTTTATTGATACAACTGGACAACAGGGCAAAGCTATGTATGAAGTGTTCTCAATATACTATAAATCAGTACAAAAAGACAACATTTCTTCCTATACTTTCTGTCGAAATTTCTTACTTTTGATTGAACTTTAAATTAATGTTTCACTAATTGACATAAATATTGTAGAAATGCACCATTTTGCAAACAGCTCTCTACAAACGTTCATGAAAAATGAGTCATATTACATTTGATGACTTACATTTCCCATACACAAAGTTTGTTTCATCAAAGCCCCAAGATGACTAGCTACATAAAAAAGTGCCCTGTTGGTACCAGAGCGTGGCCAAACAACACTCAGGAAAACAGTCACATGGTCTTATGACAATGGTCCAGTATGAAGCTTTTAGCCATACAATTAAACCCAAACTATAAGAAGTATAGCTCTTGTGCCTCTAAAGTTAATTGTTTACCTCCTAGGAGCATCTCCTGCAACAAATTGTCGATCTTCGCCACCCCAAAAATCTTGGCAAACTGAATCTGCTCAATCATTTGCCACGTAATGCTCTGTAGATTTGGCAGCACGAGCAACAACTCTCCAAAGCGCCCTCTGGAGTCATACTGCCTGTCGTTAATGTAGTCCTCCAGGTTGATCTGCACCTGGTAGCGCATGCCCTTGATCTTCTGGGGGTCACTGAGCCCTTTGGCGTCTGCTTAGCAACACAAGCAAACAAATACGCAATCAGGATTGGACACAAAGTTAAGCCATCCAATTTACATAATCAATTTGTAAGCACATACCGTATTCATTCCAATAGTAGCACGCTGTGCTAATGCAAAGATTTCCTGGAGCAGACATGGTTTACGCAGAGTTTTGTGATCATGATGTGTCTTAATTTACAATGCCAGAAGCAATTACATTTATTATAGAATCCATATAGCATAAAATAACAATGAACCCTCTTCTTTCCTTAGAAGCATTAATTTTTTAAAATATTGAAAAATACTGAATTTTTAATAAAACCCCCAAGATTAAAAGTAGGGGTGTGCTTCTATTAGGGCATGTGCTACAATTGGAACGGATACAGTATGTAGCAAGGTTCACATCTTGATCTCTTTAAAGCAATTAAGACTGCATTTATGCAAGCAAGCAAGCTGTGTTGAAGTTAATAATTATGTTTGCAGTAATTTGAATACAGAAGACACTTTTAAAACAATTTGAGACTAAGATTCGTGTCTGTTGCCTGCTGCGCACACCATCTCCTGATTCCTTCTCCACTACAAGCAGAGTTCAGAAAACATGCTGCTTGGTCGGTTTAGTAGAAATAAAGCACCTACGATTCCCAGATGCGTTAAGCGATATATACATATATATACACTGGTAGAAAGTCTGGGCATATAGCATATTGAGGCGGCAGACAGCAGCAATCAGCGACACACAGTGGCAGCCCTTTAACGTAGCAGCCACTCCAAGCTCTCTCTGCCACTGTCTGCCACCATTTGCTACCACCTGCCACCCAATACTTGCCATATCCAGCATACTCTGGATGTTTACTATGTACTCCTGCTGGAATGGAGAATATAAAAAAGAAAACATCAACTTAAGAAAAATGCAAACTTTTTATAAATGACAGAACTTAAGAGTTCTAATGTGACTGAATTATTGATATATGACTTAATCTGCCTATTGTGTGATAAGAATAAACACATTCTAGTGTTCAACTGTCAGACAGAGAAACAAAATATTTTGAGTGAAGCTACAAAAACTACCTTGGCTTGGTGTCTGTTGTAAATTTGAAATTATTTATCTTAACTCTTTCAGTGCCAATCATGTCTTGAGTCCATCTACTTAAGTCAAACTAGTCTGAATTATCATTAGGATGCCAAATTCGTTTTCCTCGTAAAAAGACCTTTCATTCAAGTAGCAGCATGCCTATAGTTCCAGAGAAAATACCCCAGGTCAACAGTATTTCTGGGTGCACATTGGGCACATTGCCAAAGTCACACTGAGAAAAGCTGTTGCTTCAGTCCAAAATTCGGCACTGAAAGGGTTAATTGGTTTGTTGAAACTTTGACATAAAAAGTATAGACCCATATCTTTTACATGGATTGCGAAGCAGGCCAAGCCTATATTAGTCACTCTCCATGGCTCAGATCGTGGCGTATACTTCCTACCTACTTGTTTGGTGGAGGAAACCGAAGAACTCGGAGAAAACCACTGTGCACAGTCAGAGTGGTAGGAACTCTTTCCACATGCTTCCCCGGCCGTGAATCGAACCCGGACCGCAGAGGTGAAAGGCGAGCGTGTTGCAGCTCCGCCAACCGTGCACCTCCAGATTTTGACATAATAGTTTTATTTGGCTTGTAACATTTTAAACCTAAATTTTTTATTCAGGATATCACAACCCCACTCTCACCCATCCATCTCTCATAAATACTGTAATTATAAATGCATAAATAAAATAAAAAATTATAATTATAAAGAGCTTTTGTTTGCTAGTCTGTGCCAGAAACTGTGACATACATTGGTTTGTGCCTCCAGCAGTACAACTGAAGTGTGATGTAGAAGCATACGATAGACAGCTACCATACACGGCCTCTGGAGGTAAATACAAATTCACTATGGAATCTTGCTATTAATTTTGTCTTTAATTAACTGTATCTCATTTAAAAACACCCCATTATTTTGTCAAAACAAAAACAGCAAAAAAAAAACAAACAAACAAACAAACAAACAAACAAACTAAAAAAATACTAACAAAGATAATAAGTGGATGCAAATTAAGTAAGATGACAATGATATCAACCCTATTAGCACTGAATGAGAGACAGTATCAACAGCTATGCTCAGTGCCCTCTGTACAATGTACTCAGGACATCCTGAGGCACACTGTTGATCAGGACGAATTTTCCACAGGAAATGGAGGCATGCTGGTACTTAAATGAAAGGTCTATTAAGGACTCGAAATACATGGGACTATTTTGGAAGAAAACCAAGTGTACAGGCCTCTACGGTACTACTTATTGATGAAATGGTAGTGAAAGCATATATTTTTGGGTTGGTATGGTCATGAATTACAGATTGGTGCAAAGATCAACACTTCTTGTGGCCTAATTATTAAGCAAACACAGTTGTAATGAAATGGCTAGGTTTTATGCTATTTATGTTGATTTCTCTTCCAAAACAAATGGCAAAATTGTACAAATGGTTTGGTTCCTAACAATATTATCCAAAAAAGTTTTTTTTTACAGTTTTATGCTGTTTTTATCTATTTTTTCTATGAAACAAATGATAAAACTGTAAAAATGGTTTTGTTTGATTCCTAACAATATTATCCCAAAAACTTTGCCATATCTTTTTTAATGTCTTGTTTACTTTATGAAATATCGCTCTGCAAAGTTGACAAATCTGGCTTGTCAAAGAAAAACACGAGAAAGTCGCATTTTTTCAACTTTACAAAGCTATATTCCTAAACTAAACAAGATATCAAAAAAAGTGACAAACTTTTTGGGATAATACTGTTAAGAATCACAGAAACCATTTTTACAATTTTATCCTTTGTTCCATAGAAGAAATAGATGAAAACAGCATAAAATCTGACCATTTTATTATCCCTGTGTTTGTTTAACAATTAGGCAAGGATAATGATTGATCTTTGCACGTATCTATAGTTAATGATTGTGCTAACCCAAAAATATATACTTTAGCTGTCTTTGCATCAGTAAATAGTATTTTATTAAGCTCTAAAGTTGATTTTCTTCAAAACCAGTCGCATGTATTTCGTGTCCTTACCTCTTTAAATGCCAAATGCAACTCAAGTTGAACTATTTGAGACAAACTGCTGTGAATTATACAAAGAGTGCTAGATTCCCGTTCTTTATAAACATTGCAACATGTCTGTACTTACATAGAATAGACAGTCAAACCTGTTTTGAGAGACCGCCCCTAGAGCAGGCCAAATAGTGGTCACAAAAGGCAGGTGGTCCCTCAATGCAGGTCCAATAACATGGGAGAGATAGCAAAAGGGACTTTGGAAATGTGGTCTTAAAAGGTAGATGGCCTTTCATTACAGTGGTTTCTCAAAACAGGTTTCACTGTTATGGCTTTCCTTGCTTTGCTTTGGGTGCATTAACCCTTTCCCCCTTGAATTAAGACTGAGTCAACAGCTTTCCTTGGCATGAGTTGGGCACTAAGTGTCCAACCCATGCCAAGGAAAGCTGTTGACCTGGGGCATGTGATCTTGATAAGTCTCATGTACATTTCTCAGTCAAATTGTTTTTCATAACTGTTGAAATTAGTTGAAAACACTGAAGCAGACGACATTTGACCACAAGCCGGTTTTGGCCGGTTTGAGGGGGAAAGGGTTAAGCCAAGGAAAGCTGTGGACTGTCACAATGTGGCACTGAAAGAGTTAACACTTTCCAGTCTGAGTCCGTATATATACGGACTGACATAGATGATATAATATCAATATAACAATTTCATATTTGAATTTCTCCTGAAAAGACGTTTCCAACGAATACCAACATGTCAGATCTACCATTAGCTGTGAGTCAAAAGCTGTTGACTCAGACTGGAAAGTGCTAATGAGGAATTTGGTTCATAACTGTGGCCGTCAGATGACAACAACTTTTGTTGTGATTAGGCATCTTATCACTAGAAGTTAAATACATGTACAATAAAACTAGATTAATATGCTGAAGACAAGGTGCTGTAGAATCTTAAGTATGGTAACACTTTATTCTTTTAGAACTACTGATGTAACCTGTTCAAATTTGTTTTATACAATAAAAAGAGTTCCTCTTGGCAATATATATGTGTCACAATCATTTTGGATATAAAATCTAATCAAACTGCACTCTGCTGCCATATGCCATCAAGATTTTATACCAGTGATATAAAGCATTCTAATATGATAATAATACAACAGGCACAAAGTTGGTAGCAGTCGTCAATGCCTGTTTGGAAATGTCTAAGATATCTTCTACATTTCACATAAATCTATATTAACCTGGAGAGACCTGATGCTGATGTATCAGATGCAACCTTTCCCCATTAAAAACGCCAGCCCTCTCCTCAAAGACCACCCCCTGGGATACATAAGAGAAGAACTTCCGAGCAAGGTGATCCCTCATTGGAGGTACAATAACATTGGAAGAAAGGATTTTCGGTCTTCATGAAGTGGTCTCTCAAGAAAGGTATCAGTGTACACCAGAAGTTGCACAGTGTCATAAACGTAATCTCCTTCTTTTGTTTGTTCCCCTAGGAGAACACATATTCACCGAATATTTGTTCCTGGGGGAAAAAAAATTTTCTTCACAACATCACAACACCATGCATTGGCAAACGCTTTTCCCCAGCACATTCTCAATGTCTTGTGCCTGCAGTCTGCCCTATGGAAGCTGGTGACTGCATTTTCTGAGGGTTAACTAACTGAAGGCCTCACTTCGTCAATAGGTTTTTGCATTGCCTGCCAAGTCATGATCCCACTGCTATCAAGGTAGCTGGTGCATGACTTGCCAGGAAAGGCGAGTAGCCATGGCAGGGTACCATTTACAAATCACGAAGAAAAAGTTGATGCATTCTTAAAACATGGTGATAAGGTACATGTTGACTTACTCCATTCATGGAACAAAATTTTGGATTCACAGATCATGATTTACATGTTTTGTTAAAATGTCAATTCACAATTGGATGAAGGTACCTTTCTTAAGCAATTTGAACTGCGATTTCAAATACAATTTCAGCCAAATAAGCAACAAACTGTCTCTAGTACTTAATGGGATTACACAATCCACAACAAAAGTTGGGGTTGTATATACTTTACCTCCTATTTCATCTTTCCTCTTCAATTTTGTTTTTTAACAGAATCTTTTGAAAAAGTATTGCAAACTATTGACTGAAAAATATTTTAAGTCTTCCCTCCTATTCCAACAAGCCGTCAACCCTTGGGAGCCTGAAACAAGCAAACTTTTTTTTTTTGTCTTTGCACTTTGTAGCAATAGTGCTTTTGGGTCAGATTGGTCCATTTTGGGGACACAGAGGTCAAAGACTGACTGTATAGTGTACAGCCCACAACTTACCTGGATCAAAGAACACGATAGCTTTGAGGCAAGCAAACTCGCTATCATCTATCTGCACATCTCGGAATGGTTTCACCAGCTCATCTAGGATACGTTGTGTCACTCGATTTATTTCCAGTTCTTGTGCATGTCTTGGCAGAATAAAGTCATTTCCCAGCAATAAAATGTCTTTGAAAGGCATTGATCTGCGTGCCAGCCCCAGAAGAAGATGCTCCCCAGCATGTGCCCTTAAAAGCGCCACCTATGATGGGAAAATACAACAAAAATATTCAAACTTTGGGGCTTTACAAGTCATTAAGCCTTTCCCTCTTAAACCAGCTCAAAAACAACTGGAGATTAAATGCAACTTAACTTCAATAATTTTTCTATAAACTGTAGTGTTAATTAAATCCAATTTGAAAGAGAATTGTCCATAAAGCCTATGAGAAGGGCATGCCCTAAGTCAACAGCCTGTAGCCCCTTGGTGTCCAGGCAGGTCAACAGCCTGTAGCCACTGGGTGTCCAGGTAGGTCAACAGCCTGTAGCCACTGGGTGTCCAGGCTGTCCAATAGAAAGCTTTTGCATCCATCTTTCAGTGCCAATCACGTCTAATGTCGATCTATTAAAGTGAAACTAGTCTAAATTATCATTCGGATCTCAGATTCGTATTTTCGTAAAAGACCTCTCATTTAAGTACCAGCATGCCTAAGTTCCAGAGAAAATATCCCAGGTCAATAGCTTTTCTCAGCATGCATTGGGCACATTCTGCCAAATGTGCACTGAGAAAAGCTGTCGACTCAGTCCAAAATTTGGTACTTAAAGACTTAATTTTGATGGGAAAAATTTCAAAGATAATGATAACATTTCCAAGGTCATCAGCTATTGGACCTTATTTTAACCAAGAAAGTGTTAAAATGGCACAGATAAAGGTCACATCTTATAACTGAAGACACATACTTAATGCAAACAGTAAAAATTGTGTCTGAAAGGAACAGGGAAAAATGATTACAGTGGAACTTGCCTGGTGAAACCCTCCTTACTGCCATACAAAAATGGTCACAAATTGCAGAAAATTTAAGAAATAATAGTCCAGTGTCATGACAATATGGTCTTACAAATTAACCCTTTGATGAGAGATGGTCTTCAGAGTACATACCACTGTACTATTGTATTAGGAAGCCATGCCACAGTGTCAGTGTCATGGCTGATTAAATACATGCAGAAATAATACTCCTCACACAGTAAACCAAATCCATAACTCAAACTTGTGTGCAAATGCCATCTGGCTACTAATATATTTCAAATTTAAGTGGCTTTTAACTTGTCACTGGCTCTTTGGGGACATATTATGGTGATGCCACAAATCATACACTGACTTACCTGGTCGTCAAGCGAAAGCTCACAGAAGCTGGGAATATATTTGGCCCACTCTACCAATATCAACAACTGCTGTTTCATGGATTCACAGACATCGTTCAGAGATGCTACTTTTTTGTGGGCGATGTCACCGATTCCAATAGGCGAAGAGATCTAACACAAACATAATATAACCATTAATAGAAACACTGACGTTTGGCCTGCAGGACTTGGGGACCTTATTAGCAAGCACTACCCCTGCAACGCACAGTGTCTTAAGCTGCATTTAGCATGTTTCGGGAAAGCCCTGGACTTCCTAGTACAGGTAATTTGCTCATCTACCCCTTCTCCTAAATCCTAAGAATTGCTGGATGAGTCCATTTTGGTAGCTGGGGGTGAGGTTATTGCAGGAGGAGGGGTAGGCTGCATATGTGAAAGTGAAGAGATAAATATAGAGAAGAAATAAAGACTCATATTGTGCAGACAGATAAAATCTGAGACCCATGCAAAAACATTTGATTGATAACATTATTTTAGAAATCCTGTATTATTTCATGAAATTTATGTGTGCATATTTCAATAAAAGTATAAAGCAGGCAGTTTCCACATACATTACTTTACAGAAAACAGGTCTTAGAAACCAATGCCATGCAGTCATGCTTAATTCATTCCATAAACAAGAAATAGGAAATGCAATCAACATATTCAATTTTGCTTATGTAACTTTTTAAATTTAAGCACACATTCACATTCCATGCATAAACTTATTTATTATTCCATGAATAAACTTACTTATTTTTTAATTGTGATGAATCATATTTTTATTTCTGTTTGCTTGTAATACATTTTTATCATTACATGTCTTATAATTTCAATCTTACATTTAATTAAATTTATTTTCAAAGATATACATTTGTGAACAAAAATGTATTTACATTAAGTTTACTTTTCTGGTGGGTTTGATGGTTGAATCCTTAAGTGTTTCTCATCATTTACAGTGTGTTATGTACAGGTGCAGTCTGTATACACATAGAAGTCTCTCTCACTTTGTACACGTATACAACATTCATGCTGCACGCCCTGCAGTTTGCCTCAGTGACAGTCTGTACCTTGGACAGTCATACCTTTGCCTCAGTGACAGTCTGTATCTTTAACAGTCATACCTTTGCCTCAGTGACAGTCTGTACCTTGAACAGTCATACCTTTGCCTCAGTGACAGTCTGTACCTTGAACAGTCATACCTTTGCCTCAGTGACAGTCTGTATCTTTAACAGTCATACCTTTGCCTCAATGACAGTCTGTACCTTGGACAGTCATACCTTTGCCTCAGTGACAGTCTGTACCTTGGACAGTCATACCTTTGCCTCAGTGGCAGTCTGTACCTTGAACAGTCATACCTTTGCCTCAGTGGCAGTCTGTACCTTGAACAGTCATACCTTTGCCTCAGTGGCAGTGTGTACCTTGGACAGTCATACCTTTGCCTCAGTGGCAGTGTGTACCTTGGACAGTCATACCTTTGCCTCAGTGGCAGTGTGTACCTTGGACAGTCATACCTTTGATCTATGGTGAAGGTACTGAGGCCACAAAGTAGCATCTGCCAGAATTTGGAATGATGGACAGGTGCCACCGTGACTCTTTCAGTTTTGACTGAGTAAACAGCTTTCCTCAGCACACTTTGGCTGCAATCTGCCAAAGGCATGCCCAGGAAAGCTGTTGACCTGGACTGTTCTTATGGTGTCTGATCTCTTATCGTAGTAGACATGTTGGTACTTGAATGAAATGTGTGACACAAAGAATATGAATCTACTATCATCATGTCAATTCACAGCACACTGACTTTAATCAAAATTGACAATAAGGGAGTTAGATTTGAGCCCAGTACATACAGTTGTCAGGGCTCATTGTGTCACTTCAAGCAAAGACAGTATGATCAGGAGACATCACCTAATACGACTTGCATGTGATCAAACTCTTAATAAAAATAGAATTCACACACGCATTGCTACGATACTCTGATCAGCCAAACTATCCGTCCAACAACACCATCACGATTTAGTTCACCCAACAATTCCCACAAACGTCAACTCTAAATTTTGTCAGCCCCTGCCAGAGGTTGTCACCACCCACCCCTTGCCAGGGAAGATGTTGACCGAGCCTATTATCTAAACAGCAGTGGCTTATCTTTTCATACTAACAATCAGAATGATTCAACATTAATCACATTCATTTGTGTGATAGCCTCACAAAAACAACGTCTTTTCTTCTGATTCTGTACATAGTATCATGACATATTTCACTCCATCTTTTATGTTATTATGTCCACACTGCCAACATATTGTCTGGGACAAAAATCACATCACGTGTTTGAAATATGATGGCACATCAAAGTCAAAGAGTGATTTATTGTTTTGACAGACACCTTGCCTGTCATGGAATGAACTCAAATTTGTTCAGAATCCCTTCAAAAAGAGCTCAAATTAATCCATACATTGGTCTACATGCATGATGTTGTACACATTGCACACTCAGTTGATGCCTGGTGCCACATACACCTAGTTGTGATGTCACATACATCCAGTTATGATGTCACATACATCCACCTGTGATGCCACATACACAGACTTATGATGCTACATACATTTACAGTTATGATGCAACATGCATCCAGTTATGATGCAACATGCATCCAGTTATGACCCATACACACCCAAGTTATGATGCCACATCCAGCCACAACTATGATGCCACACGTCCATCATTATGATGCCACAAACATCCATAGTTATGATGCCACATGTATCCACACTTATGATACAGGAACAAAAGTAAAAATCAAAACTATGCATCATTTCTCTTCCATTTTTTTAAAGCAATGTACACGGTGATCCAAAGACTACACAAAATGAAGTGTCAACACAGGGCAAGACAAAGAAATCAGAAAAGAAAATGATGCATAATTGTATGATTTAGACATCTATTTGCCCATCCTGTTTGTACCAGCCTGGAGATGGGAGGTTTGCATGAGGTGTATTAGGAAAAATAGTGAAGCATTTCAACAGTTAGTGATGACCGATTTCCTGCGTGCAGGGGTAAACCTACTTTGCCATAGGGTCCCTGCACCAAGTCCGGATACCAAGTCTGGAAGCAACAGGAACAACTCATAAACATGGACATGTACATGAAATAAATACGTTAAACATAATATTATATGATCAATATGTTACTTTTACTTCAATGACCACACACTCCAAATTCAGTAGCAATGCATGGCAACCCTGTAGGAGCACCAAGGCCAGGCCACGCAGGTCAGGCTGAGTACTAGTAGAGCACTTCATTCGCCACACATTATGACAGCTACTACAGGCCTTCCTCAGTGGTTTTTACACTGTCTGGCAAGTCATACTGCAGCTACCAGCAGTGGCAGCCTGACTTGACAGGCACAGCAAAAAGCACTGACCTTCAGGCTAGAGGTACTGGAATGATAGTTCTTTTCACAAAGATTTTGCATACATAATTATTGTGTCAAACATAGGTAATGTGGAAAAAGCAGGCACTGTTACAAGTTTACAGCCTTTCAGTGAGATGAATACGCTGCAAATAACAGGTTGATGTATCTCATGACAGGCAGACAAAAATAAACCACAGTCACAGAATGTTTAGTTTAGTAGGTCTGTGTCCAAAAATGTTTGCTTTTGCTGTAGACAGGTCCTTCTTTCTATCATCCATTCATATTCTTTGTAAACTGATCTCGTCTTTGAAGTATGAAACTACTACTACTATTACTACTACTTGGCTTTCTCAGATTGCTACTTTCATTAAGGAAGCACATTTTGTCCTGCTCAATGCATGAATCTGCCCTCCTTCCTTAAGGATAGGGGGCAGCACAGGTCCTCAAGTACATATGAATACAACATATTCATCTCACATATCAATGAAAGCTCCACCTGGTCTTTGTCTCAAGCAATGTGCATAAGAACACAAAACATGTGATGTTCTCCATCCACAATGACTGTACCCATAAAAGGTCAACACCATGATAAGATTCTGGTCATTTTTGTCACACTTGAAACTCCTTGGTGTCTGTGGGGCAATAAACCTGCTAACCAACACATCAACGCCTTCACATTAATGATAATATTGTTTAAATTCACTCAGATTGGTCATCAAATACATTTTCATTTTAAATTTTTCTGTAAAATTGTTCTGGTGCAGAAAGGAAACAACATGTATGGTTGAATTTAATCCTCAATTTCAGAAATCTTTCCCTTTTTTCATTATCATTCAACTGAATAGATGCACGACTTGGAAAATCCAATTCATAAGCCTTTAAGTTCATTCAACTGTGTGTCCTGCATACTGTGACAATATACAGTGACTCTGTCACAAATGTATTGATTTATTTGGCCAATCTCTTCATTTATTAATCACAACATCCTATTTAAATGATACATAGACTGATACAATCAGCTGCTTCAAATATAAGACAGGTAATGTAATCATTAAAGTGCTTGTTGACGTGTTGATCTGACAACAAAATAACATATGATGATCACTCTGCCTGAAGCTGGGGCCATAAAGGAGAACTATACCGTGACACCACCAAGATACAAGTGACTGACAATCCATCAACACATCTCAAATAACTTAATATGTGATTTTTTATAGTTATGTTTCATTGTGAGGTCTTCTGAGGTCAAAGTCACAATAAGGTTTCATTTTACCAAATTATAGTAATCAAGCCAGACAACTGTCTCCAAAGTGCTTTTTTATACCTAACTTCTGGGATATAACAATGCCTTTATTTTACATAGCTACCTTGGTTTCATTATCTCACTCTCCCACAACTTTATTTGATTTTTGTCCCTTATTTTGATGAGTCTATTGGTTTTTAAACAATCCTAACAACCATGCATTTTTAACAACACTTTGTTATATTTCACACATCAAATTAGGAAATGGTGCTGACAGGTATTTCTACCATCAAGTATGTTTGTACTTTGTAGTGAATGGCTGTAAACAGAATGCCAAACCCTCAGAACATGATTCAAATAAAATTCATTTCTGTAAAAATCGCAATTAACAAATAATTTGACAATATGTCACACACAAATTTATGATGAAATATATCACATTACAATAATCATCATCTGTTTACGATGTAACATTATCATGTACACCACAGGGATTTTAAGTTGAAAATATTAAAATATAAAAGAACATGACTTAAAAAAATGTGTCAGTTCAGACATTGTACACGGTGAGCACCACATATGGACCAAAATGGAAGGAACATCCAAGTGACTTCTTTGCCCATTAATAGTAATGGAAATAGTGATAATGATGCCTTGATAGATAAGCTATGTTAGCTGGCTTTGTACAAAGATCTTTTCTTACAACAAGACTTGATTCAAAACAAGAACCTGTCACCCCATCAAAACCTGCCAGAAGGCACTTTATGAGTTACCTCCACACAGTGGGGGCCTTTAACATGTGCAGAACAAATGTTCTGTTCTTGAACCTTTTGCATCATGTCTTAACTTCAAGATGGTCAATTCTGACTGCATAATTATTCTACTTAATCCACTTCAACCACAAGGGACCCAGTGTACTGTGGTCCATCTCTTATCCAGTCACCCCAAGTGCACCATCAGGATACATGGCCTCGTCAGGTGCGTGGCCTCTCTAGAGGGGTAAAATATTATCAAAATAACTTGTTGCACACTGGAAGGGCCTCTGATGAGAGGGAGTTCTCAGGTCGGCAGGGCTTTATAACAAGGGGACCACTGTGTCAGCATGCAGGGCTTTATGACAGGGGGACCACTGTGTCCGCATGCAGGGCTTCATGACAGGGGGACCACTGTGTCAGCATATAGGGCCTTATGACAGGGGGACCACTGTGTCCGCATGCAGGGCTTCATGACAGGGGGACCACGGTGTCAGCATGCAGGGCTTTATGACAGGGGGACCACTGTGTCAGCATATAGGGCCTTATGACAGGGGGACCACTGTGTCAGCATGCAGGGCTTTATGACAGGGGGACCACTGTGTCAGCATGCAGGGCTTTATGACAGGGAGATCCCTGTGTCAGCATTGCAGGGCCACAATGTCAGCATGCAAGGCTTCATGACAGGGGGATCACTATGTCAGCATGCAAGGCCTCATGACAGGAGAACCAATGTGTCAGCATGCAGGGTCTTACGATAGGGGGACCACTCTGTCAGCATGCAGGGTCTTTATGACAGGGGACCAAAGTATCACCATGCATGGCTTTATGACAGGGGGACCACTGTGTCAGCATGCAGGGCTTTATGACAGGGAGACCACTGTGTCAGCATGCAGGGCTTTATGAAATAGGGACCACTGTGTCAGTATGCAGGGCTTTATGACAGGGTGACCACTGTGTCAGCATACAGGGCCTTATGACAGGGGGACCACTGTGTCAGCATGCAGGGCTTCACGACAGGGGGACCACTGTGTCAGCATGCAGGGCTTTATGACAGGGGGACCACTGTGTCAGCATGCAGGGCTTTATGACAGGGAGATCCCTGTGTCAGCATTGCAGGGCCACAATGTCAGCATGCAAGGCTTCATGACAGGGGGACCATTATGTCAGCATACAAGGCCTTATGACAGGAGAACCAATGTGTCAGCATGCAGGGTCTTATGATAGGGGGACCACTCTGTCAGCATGCAGGGTCTTTATGACAGGGGACCAAAGTATCACCATGCATGGCTTTATGACAGGGGGACCACTGTGTCAGCATGCAGGGCTTTATGACAGGGGGACCACTGTGTCAGCAGGCAGGGCTTCATGACAGGGGGACCACTGTGTCAGCATGCAGGGCTTCATGACAGGGGGACCACTGTGTCAGCATGCAGGGCTTTATGACAGGGGGACCACTGTGTCAGCATATAAGGGCCTTATGACAGGGAGGCCACTGTGTCAGCATGCAGGGCTTTATGACAGGGGGACCACTGTGTCAGCATGCAGGGTCTTATGACAGGGGGACCACTGTGTCAGCATGCAGGGCTTTATGACAGGGGGACCACTGTGTCAGCATGCAGGGCTTTATGACAGGGGGACCACTGTGTCAGCATGCAGGGCTTTATGACAGGGGGACCACTGTGTCCGCCTGCAGGGCTTCATGACAGGGGGACCACGGTGTCAGCATGCAGGGCTTTATGACAGGGGGACCACTGTGTCAGCATATAGGGCCTTATGACAGGGAGGCCACTGTGTCAGCATGCAGGGTCTTATGACAGGGGGACCACTGTGTCAGCATGCAGGGTCTTATGACAGGGGGACCACTGTGTCAGCATGCAGGGCTTTATGACAGGGGGACCACTGTGTCAGCATGCAGGGCTTTCTGACAGGGGGACCACTGTGTAAGCATGCAACTTTTTTTTCCATAAAGAACTATCCAAAGTGGTCCCTTAATTGTCATCATTGTCAGCTTTTTCTGTCATCATACATGACATATATAACCAGTCAACGGCTCTCCTGGTAAGCTCTGAAGGCAGTGTCTCCTGATTGCACCAAATAAAGCTGGTGATTTAGTTCCCATATGATGACATCTACAGGCAGTGTTAGGTCCTTTGTAAGACAGCACATAAAAGTATCATTTTCACACTTGCATTTGACGCATTCACATTTCAGTCTTTTTCAGAGTTCTTGTACTCATACTTGCTGTAATCACTAGTTTGGGAAGACATTCCACTAATATCCAAATTATCTTTCCTTCCCAGCATGTTTCTTTATTTCTGGTTTGGCATCAAGGATATATGTAAAAGTAAAAATAAACTGACATTGCATTAATTTTTGTTGTTATTATATATTCCTTCACACCTCAGGCAAAAGTTTTCCGGAGTTGTAGTCTCAGTGCAGACAAACATGATTGAAATTTATTATTCCTTTACTTCTTGCCTCATCTACATAGAGTGTCTGTTGTACATGTACTAACCTTATGTACCCTTTCATCAGTATTATAATGAGGGAGTACTGTATCTATAACCTAGCTGACCCTATGTACCACACCATTAGTGTTACAATGAGGGAGCACTGTATCTAAAACATAGTACACCCTATGTACCCTTTCATCAGTCTTACAATGAGAGAGCACTGTATCCATAACATAGTCTACCCTACGTACCCTATCATCAGTGTTAAAATGAGAAAGCACTGTATCTATAACATAGTCTATGTACCCTATTATCAGTGTTACAATGAGGGAGCACTGTATCTATAACATAGTCTACTCTATGTACCCTATTATCAGTGTTACAATGAGGGAACACTGTATCTATAACATAGTCTACTCTATGTACCCTATTATCAGTGTTACAATGAGGGAACACTGTATCTATAACATAGTCTACTCTATGTACCCTATTATCAGTGTTACAATGAGGGAGCACTGTATCTATAACATAGTCTACTCTATGTACCCTATTATCAGTGTTACAATGAGGGAACACTGTATCTATAACATAGTCTACTCTATGTACCCTATTATCAGTGTTACAATGAGGGAGCACTGTATCTATAACATAGTCTACTCTATGTACCCTATTATCAGTGTTACAATGAGGGAGCACTGTATCTATAACAGTCTACTCTATGTACCCTATTATCAGTGTTACAATGAGGGAGCACTGTATCTATAACATAGTCTACCCTATGTAACCTTTAACAGTGTTACAATGAGGGAGCACTCTATCTATAACAGTCTACCCTATGTACCCTATTATCAGTGTTACAATGATGAATCACTGCACTTCTAAACCTGAATTCTTTTATTTTAATTGTATTCTTTTTTCCATTTTAAATTATTTTGATGCCTGTTAGATTGATTGGTTTCTCACACATAAGTAATCAGAGTCTTGCTTGTCCTGCACTGACATGGAGGAACATGCATGTATTAAACTCACATGTAATCAGACCTCTATTTTAATCATCCAATTATTTTTATGTAAGTTCTTTTTCATGGCCATTTGACGACTGATTTCAACAGAAGCTTGTGTACATGTGTAGGTTTCAAAGTAATCATGATAGTTATCAGTTTCAGAGTACATAAGGCCATAGATAATTTTAGTGAGGTTCAATTAAGTTGACTGTCCGTGCATCCATTTATCCATCATTTGCGTGCCCTGTGAAGAGGAGTGTCTTCATGTGTTACACTCTTTCCATCACATGATTAATCACCCGGTTGTCCTTTCAAATCGAATAAAAAAAAACATATAATGACAACCAAAGAAGTCATTTATATCGCCAAAACTACCATCTGGTGATTTAATTTTTTTTTATCAATTTGGACACGTGGCAAACTGAATCCAACGGTGACCTGAGGTCAACTATACTTCTGGCAGGTCATTCGGCGACCCCTCTCTCCTAACGCGGTACCATGCCGTCCACAAATCCATGACAAAACAACGTGATTCAAGCGGGCAAAGTACACTGTTGTCATTGACAGTTGACAATAATTCTGGGGGCTCATCAGATGAAACGCTATTATCTACTATCTGTAGCTTTGCCAGCCTGATATCTATCACACTGATGGCTGACACCTCCCCAGACCTGTCATCATCAATATACGACCTGAGCCTACCACCTTATCACCTTATCAACCTTATTGTTCAAGACAACAGTACTGCTAATTTCCACTTTCCCAGAAAGTGACATCATGAACATATAAAGCAAATCCTTTTCCTGAATACTACATTGGTACCTGCTATAAAGACCAGCTTACATGACAAATAACTTATTAACCCTTAAAGCGCTGATTTAAGACTGAGTCAACAGCTTTCCTGGGGGCACTTTGCGTGCATTGCACGCAAAGTGCCTCCAGGAAAGCTGTTGACTTAGACTACTTTTTGCTTTAGACTAGGCTTGCTGGTATTTGAATAAAAGGTATCTTCATGAGGAATTTGAATCTTTTAACCATTCTATTTTTACCAGTATCGAGAAAATGACTATAGCAGTGATTACCACTTTAAGGGTTAAGACCACCCTTTCAAAAGACTCTGCTCTCTGTGTTGATTTAACCTGTCAGTAAAAGCCACCTGTCATGTGTGGCCACCTTAACCTGCACAAGTGGTTGGTACATCAGGTATTCATGCTATTACTGTGTGCACGTTTTCTGTGAAATATGAACTTTGTTGTTCCGAGTCTATCAGCTGCCACCCTGCCCCTCTAACCCCAACAACCCCCATATACATGTATGAAAGGTTTTATTTTATACATGTATTTTGGTTTTGTATGACACTTCCCTACCCTCCTCCCCCCCCCCCCCCCCCCCCCCCGAAACAGAAAAAGACACAGATTTACAGTTATGGATATAAAGTTCATGGCCAAAAAGTATGTATTAGACAAGTAAAATTTGAGGAACAATGTGTCACATTTTGACTGGCAAACTGTGATGCAATACTGGTTATTTAAAACCCTAATATAATAGATTATAATTTGAAAAAAGCGTGACCAAGTTGTGTGGTCTACAGGGAAATAATTTCCACAAGTTTTACTTTCTGCAAAGAGAAGTGACTGGTTTTGTTTTTGTTTCTTTTTTTGAATGGTATCTTCTGGTCAGGCTGAGGTGATGTCATGAGAGGATATCTCTATGCTGTACTGGCCACCTGCAGGATAACTTTGTGTATGTTTAATCAACCTTTCATGGCTTTCAGCAAAAGGTATCTTGTGCTTTTAAATACATAAAGCCTTGTTATGACTCTATACTTCAATATATTTAGGTCCCACTCATTCTGAAAATAACATAAGATACGTACTTTAAGCAGAAATGCCACTAATTGAAATATTACACATATCTCAAGACAAAATAGGGACTGTTCAAGAAAAAAATATTAAATTCAGCCCAAACAACCTTTTGCCAGTCTGTTCACAAATAACACAGATCCTGGATGCATGAAAAAATGTCTGAATGAGAATATCCCTCAACAGCTTTCTTTTTTCTTTGAAAGGCCAAGAGCCAGTGGACTTTCTTTACATAAAGTTTACATAAACGTAATGGAAAAACATGTCTTGAACGTTTAAACATTTATTGGCATCAATTCATCCCTGTAATCTTTTGCTCATGTGAACAGGCAGAGGTTTTGTCCATTCAGTACATCATGTAGATGGATTCTTGTAAGTTCAGACATAATGACTTTACAAAGACAAGCTTGATACGTTTCACGTACAACCCAAAAAAATCAGGAAATATTTACCTTAAATTCACACACTCTCAACATGATGGAAATTAACTCTTTAAGTGCCAAATTTTGGACTCAGTCAAAAGCTTTTCTCGGCGTGCACTGGATGAATTGCAAGCAAACTGACATAGAATGCAGACACTGTATCAGAAGTAAGTTATATCCCTCAAAGTGCTAATCACCGCAATAGTTGTTTTGTCTCATTACCATTAAACATATAATGGTTAAAAGATTCAAATTCCTCATGAAGATACCTTTCACTCAAATGCCAGCAAGCCCAGGCTAAAGCTAAAAATAGTCTTAGTCAACAGCTTTCCTCTTTCCAGGTTTAACCTCTGGAGGTTAAGGAAATAAAGGACCAACAAGTTAGCCTTTTTGTGGCACCAAAGTTAAAATTTTCATATCCACCTAAATTAGCCATATTTTTCTTAAAATGGCATGCAGGTATTTTTTCAATGGTATTCTTCATTTTCAAAGCTTTCATGAAAAACATGTGTTCAATTATGTTTAAAAAATGATGAGTTAACAATGAGATCATAACCTCAACCAGATCATCTCATCAAATTAAGGTCAGTGGGTTTGGCATTGCTCTGCAAGCAATGGACAGCCCAATAGAAGAGGTCATAATAAGCAACTTTATGTGCATTTGGCTGAATCTACACAACCCAATACACAAAATTTTTTGCAGGCTGGAGGTGTGTATTGCCATAAGATTCTAGTAAAGCAACATTCAATACAGTAGTTTTGCAGCAAAAGTTACTAACTTTAGAGGAGTGTTTTAACTGAAAATAGCCGTTTACCACAAGACATTTGGTGTTTCCAGGTTGACTGGTTTTAAAGCTACACATGTGCAAAATACAATTGAAACTACTGGAAATAAAGGTACACATATGTAGCTCATCTGCCTACAGAGTTCTCTACTGAAAACCTGCATAAACCAGTTGATCTTGACCTTACCTTTTCCTGAGGGACACATTAATTACTTTATACCACATACAGACCCACTCCTAAGCTCCATAAAACTGTTTGTGCAGTCACTTCAGCCTCTTTGTACTTCCCCAGAACTAAATTGTGTACACAAATTTCTCATGCATGTAATTTGTATGGTTAGAAATGCTAAATATGTAATGAAAGAACTCAAATTATCAAATTTGGTCAGCTGAGTCATTTTTCCATTTATCTCAGCACACGCTGGCGGAAGACTTGATATGCCTTGCAGAGGGCGTAGCAGGTGTGCGGCTGCAGCAGAGATAGAAGGACACACACAGTGGGGCATGCGGTATGTGTCAGGCTGTCTAGGGTGACCACAGTTGTCTCAACACGTGCGTCCATCCACTCCCTCAGCAGCCTACAACTCACACTGCACAAAACCTAGTCCATTTGCTGACATACGAGTCCCACGTTCCAGCATTATTACTTCTCCTATCTCTGCATTTTTGGGCCCACTTATCTTGTTTGCTATACACATGCTACATTTCTAAGGCAGGAGATAGACCAAGAGACCCGCCACCCTGCTTGCGACAAAAGGGACCATTTATTATTTCATTAGAGATCGAGTGTCTTTTGACAGATGACATGATGCTGCCAGACTTTCAACAACAACATGATGTATGGCTTGTAGTTTTCCTTGAATGGCAAAAGAGGCAAGCAGAGACGACTCCAGAAGAAGGCGATTTTGTCCGACAGCTTGGGTCTGTCAGCCCACATAACGCTTTGTCTCAGCTCTCGGGGGTCAACACAAATGTTGTTCATGGTTCGGCTGTAAGAAACCCTAAATGCTTCTTTTCAGGGTCGGCACATGAAAGTGCAACATTGGGGAGGTGCCCATTGGCATTGTCCATTTCACAAAACAATGCCTGGCAGAACTGTTATCATAATCACATATGATGCGTCACACCCCACTGAATTAATCTTCATATATACTGTTACAACAAAGTTGAAATATTGGACATATAGAACCATTACAACACATGGCAAAGGCCAACTGAAATCCAGAAGAGCCAGTTACAGATCAAGTGCATCGTCCTTGTGGTCCCAAAAAGTTTACTTTCATTTTTGGCTGTGCAATGTGATAAAGAAACCATTTTAAAACATATATCCATAATTACTTCGTGTGGCTCTGGCAAAGCTGATGAGGCAGAAGTTTTCCTTATAATGCTACAAACTTGTCAAAAGCTTGTGTCAATCTAAACAAGGAGGGCAGAATCTATTCTACCCTCCTTGATCTAAGCTAATTCATTCTGCATGCAAAAATACAGAAGTTACCCTTTTCATACAAATTAAAAATCTGAGTTGGTTGTAAACTAAGGAATTAATTTAGAAAAACACTTCACAGCTGTCCCCTGTCTTTACAGACCACTCCTACACCACCCCGTTTGGAAAGACCACCTTTGGGTATACTTTGCTGGAGGGGGGGGGGGTTCCGGCTTATAGCCTGCAACGAAAGACCAGTTGTTTGATATGCTATAAGTTGCTGATCCCTTGAGTTAGTCTTTTGAGGCTTGTTTTTCAGTCTGTGTCAGAAATATCACAGGAAAATGCTCTTTTAACCCTTTCCCCCTTGAATTAAGACTGATTCAACAGCTTTCCTTGGCATGGGTTGGGCACTAAGTGCCCAACCCATGCCAAGGAAAGCTGTTGACCTGGGGCATGTGATCTAGACAAGTCTCATGTACATTTCTCAGTCAAATTGTTTTTCATAACTGTTGAAATTAGTTGAAAACACTGAAGCAGACGACATTTGACCACCAGCCAGTTTTGGCCGGTTTGAGGGGGAAAGGGTTAACTTTGTCAGTCTCAAGATTTCGCTGAGTCAATGACTTTCCTCAGCACACTTTGGGCACAATTGGCCCAATGTACTCTGGGAAAAACTGTCGAATTGGACTAAATGTATACCAATGGTCTCTGTTATTGTAGCTAGGCGGACCAGTAGTTAAATAACAAGTCAGTTTACAAAGAAAATAAATCTAGCATCCTTAGCCTAATTCAAAGCACATTGACTTTTGTCAACATTGGGAATAAAACAGATAAAATGAAGTTTGATGACAATGGATCACATCATGTACTTGTACAGTCCTTTTCCCTTCACCTCTCTGTCCATGAAGGAAAAGTGACGCTGTAAAGGTTGTTTTTCTGAAACCCAAGAACTCCTGTCATTGAAAATTCAGATTTTCTTTATGACAGACAGCCAACTCCCAAGAAGACCTACAATCTTATAATAGATCACTGAATATCACAAAAGATCAGTGGCTAGGGTCCTGAAGACATGAAAGAGCTATGAAGTCAGGTGCATGCAGGCACAGACAGATGCATGCTGGTCCCTTCATTTTCTGCATGTCTGCCAATGAGGGTCAAGAACAAAGAGTGCTTTGGATCATTTTCCTGACAAACCCTCAAAATGAAAGTTGAAGCACAAGGGCACTACATAGGTCATATTTCAGACCAAAAAATACAAATATCTGTCCCTGTATCTCCATGCTTGATTTTGTTCCTCAAAATCACTAATTTGAGTGGCTGAGGGATAAAAGGTGTAATTCCATGCCTTCTTTGTTCTTTTTCTTTCACAGAATAACTATTTTTTTTTTCCTTTCTTTTTTTCTTTCCCGCTGTTTGCGTTTTTTTTTTTTTCCATTTGCAATTTTGTTTCTCAACTGTGCAGTTTTCTGGATTTTTTCATGAATTTTTCCCCCCTCCCACCCCACCCTTTTCTTCTTGTTGTGTTTTTTGTTTTTCTTTTTCTAATTTGCTTTGTTTTCTCTTTTTTATTTTACTTTTTTCTCTTTTGTTGGGTGGTTTATGTGATTTGTCATGTTGTCAATATTATGTTGTGGACCTAACAATGAGTTTACATGTATATTTACATTCACAACAATCAAATGTTGGTGTTGCCAAACAATAAATTTTTTTGTGTGTTTTAAAACCTGTCTACAGTCAATAATTAGCAATTTTGCAGGATGTCTCCCTGGTAAAAATGCTTTCTGCATAAATGAGTGTTTTACCTGTCTGGATAGGAGTTCTGCATTGAGCAATGTGCTGACTGATAATGAACCATTCTGTCCTAGGTCCTCGTAACTTGTGCGACGAACACTTATTCTGTCTCGTTCATTTTGTACAGCTGAAAAACAACAGTTTTGAGATAATCAGTCTCTTCATTGTATAAAGTTAAATAATAATGAACAGCAACCTGCACATTGTGTTTTTTGGTTCTTCATTTTTTTTTTTAATTTTCATAATTCATGGCTCATAAAGTCACATTAAACGGAAAGTAACCACCTTAAAATCTTCTGTGTATAAATTTGGCAAACAAATCTTGATGATGCCTTGGGAAATGCTGCAGAGCTGTTGAGTGAAAATTTTATCCACATAAATGCTATCTTTACCTGCCAAAACAGTCAGCATTAAAATTAATATTCAATATTATTAATTCTGTCATTAGAAAGGGAGCACAAACAAAGCAAGGGGTATTTACACAAAAAAGCTTTGCTTGTTACCATTTGATAACACACTGTCTGTTTGATTCTACCAAATAAGTGTTTCTTTTCAGAAAAAAAACAAAACAAGATAGATGTTAGGACATTGTTATTGTTATACTATCATACCATATTTGCCTTGTTTTAACACAAGTTTGTGACATAATGGACTGACACTTGGGCACTTCTATTTGTATGATATGAAACAGTAATTTTTTTTAAAGCCCAACTGCTTTCTTGCCTTATTTCTATTTAACATCATCCAACTATCCTTTTTATCCACTCAACAAAAAATGAACTTGTTTTGTAAGTTTCTGTTTCCTTACCTTCTTTTTTCATGCCAGCTCGAAAACATTTCTTAAGTCTGCAATATCTACACTGGTTACGTTTGTCTTTGTCCACTATACAATTCCTGTTAAACCTACAGGTGTAAACGTGGTTCTTCCGTACACTTCTCCGGAAGAAGCCTTTACAACCATCACAACTGGCTGCCCCATAGTGTTTTCCTGTGGCACGATCCCCACATATGGCACAATACTGACTGATCCCTGATCCTGTGGGGCTGACTGGTGGGGGCAGGGGTTGCAGACTCTGGGCTGCTGCTAAGGTCAGCTCTGTCGTATCTGAAATGAGAAAGGACAAATCCTGCAAAATGTTTCAAAATTCCAATGGTTTGAAAAAAAATGTCCCTTGACAATAAATACCCTCCCAACAATGCAATGAAAATAAAAAAGAAACATTACATTATCATTCCTTGAGTAAATGTTTCAAACACAGACAAAATAGCATTGGTACAGAAGTACCAATTTTGTGCCATGAATTGTTGTTAAAAACCATGTTATAAATGTCGCTCGCTATTTGATGGATTATTTCTCCATAATTGAACTTTTTTTCTCACGCCTCAGCCAGGACAAGTGATTATGATAAGTTTCAGCTACAGTTTTCAGTCAAATTGTGTTTCATTACTCTTGAAATTAGTAAAAACTCAGAAGCAGACATTTGACCACCAGACAGAATTGGCCGGGTTAAGGGGAAAAAAGGTTAATATGGTAAACTCATGAAGCAAACATGAGGACTTAATTAGACTTTACTTTTTCCAGTGAATAAAGTCAAGTCTAGTAGAAACCCTTCGCACAATGGCAAGCTACTCAACCAGCCAGAACACTGGTCAATAGGCTTTTGTGAGGGTTTTTTGGGGGTTTTTTGGGGTTTTTTTTTTTTTTTGCCATCTCAATCCAGTCACATGGGTTATGGGATATATTAATGCAAATGTACACACCAAGCTTTCACATTTACCATTTTCCATGTCCTACAATAAAATATGTGGGTTAAGTGGCCACCAACTTACGCAGCTTGGTGTCATGTGATGGTGACATGTGACTGGAACCAGGATGTGGCATCTACTGGTAGATGTACCTTGCATGAGATTCTTGCATAATCATGATGCACATACATGTCAATTTGGTTCGTTTAATTAACCCTTTCCCCTTGAATTAAGACTCAGTCAACAGCTTTCCTTGGCATGGGTTGGGCACTAAGTGCCCAACCCATGCAAAGGAAAGCTGTTGACCTGGGGCTTGTGATCTCAAGTGATAGGCCTCACAGGGCTGTCCAACTGGAGCATTGTAGCAAAATTTTGCTACAAAGCTCTTCAAAATTGCTACAGATTTTCTCCAAAATAAGTGCTTCTTATGTAAAGAAGTGGAAAAAAATGCTACAAGGAAAGAAAATTTTGCTACAGATGTTTTCAGCTGGACAGCACTGCCTCATCTACAATTCTCAGTCAAACTGTTTTTCATTATTGTTAAAATTAGTTGAAAATACTGAAGCAGACAACATTTGACCACCCATTGATTTTGGCAGGTTTAAGGGTGGAAAGGTTAATATCAAAACCACCATTATACTTTCTACTTTCTACTGGCCTTACAGTGTTGTTTCCAGTTGCATTTACTTTGTATCTGCACTGAAACCCACACAGGTTTATGTGTCTTACACCATTCAATTAATACAACCTGTTGAAACTAATTTTTACTCTTGAACAAAAATATAATTAAGGTTAACAAATCAAGTATTCACAAAACAAAAGGGTGGGTGGGTGAAAACTTAATAGTTTTAGTAATGATAATAATCAGTACAAGGGGACCGGGATGATCCCATGCTCTGCTGGTAAAGTACCTGGAGCATTAGAATAGACTCTAGTGACACCAACTCTGCAGAAAGTTTCAAGTCTTCCCTTATTCGTTTTAATTGATCTGCCTCATGCTAATTATTTTTGCTGACAGTGACAATCACTGAACACGTATTAGCTGTGATGCTTATAAACATTGAAGTCTCTCAGTGTAGACTCAGAGGCACCGATATCAGACACAAATCACGGTTTGCAATGTTAAACAGAAATAAATATAACTTGGCATGCTAAGTATAAATGAGAGATTTATTTATTGAAATTATTGGCAGAGTATATTGCCATTGACAACATATTCCTTATTAAGACTTAATTTAACCCTTTCCCCCTTAAATTAAAACTGAGTCAACAGCTTTCCTTGGCATGGGTTAGGCACTAAGTGCCCAACCCATGCCAAGGAAAGCTGTTGACCTGGGGCATGTGATCCTCATAGGGCTCATCGCCAATTCTTAGTCAAAATTGTTCTTCATCACTGTTGAAATTAGTTGAAAATGCTGAAGCAGACAACATTTGACCACCTGCTGGTTTTGGCCAGTTTAAGGGGGAAAGGGTTAATAACGGAAATACCTGGAGCATTTGCCTGTCCTATGCACAGGTGAAGAGTAACAATCAGACAGGCTGTATACATCAACCATTCATCAAATACTGTAGCAAGTATAACTATACATGTACCCATACTGCATGCGTACATGTACTACGTAAATATACTTATCAAGTTGTCATGCTATTGAACTTCAGTCATTTTACTCTCTTGAACGAGAGGATAATACGTGCAGTGGAACAGAAAAATTATGACTCATAGAGTTTTCCTTTGCTAGATTTCTTGTCTTTTTAGATTTGTGGCACATTTGGAGTCCCACAGAATGCTGAAATCTTTTAGATAAGGATATGCAAAAGTAATACAAACTTGATAAAATGTAATTAGGTAAACACTCTCAAATTGTTACAAAGATACCAATAATTTTGACAATCTTTGAAGCTATATCATTAATATGATTCTTCAGGAAAATTTATTAGTACATTTGGTAGTGTTTTCAGGCAGGGTCAGGGAGGGTTAGTTGTTTGACCGACAAATCCGCAAAAAGTTGTGAGACATGTGTTTGACATATGTAGATTTAACCACCTGAAGTTTACCCACAGTGCATATAAACTGTCTCTGTGTGAATCACTACAGTGGTGATTCAACTTAACTCTTTCAATGCCAAATTTTGGACTGAGTCAACAGCTTTTCTCGACACGCATTGGGCACAATGCGGCCAATGCGTGCCAAAAAAAGCTGTTGACTTGGGATATTCTCTCTGGAACTATATAGGCATACTGGTACTTGAATGAAAGGTCTTTTACCAGGAATACGAATCTGGGATCCTAATAATAATTCAGACTAGTTTGACATCAGCAGATCACCTTTAGTCTGATTGGCTCTGAAAGAGTTGATAGGTATGCTGATCCTAGGTTCAATTGCTCACAAGATCGTTCATTCAAGTACCAGCCTGCCTGTGTTTCCAGAGCAAAGTAACAAGAATGTGCTGAGGGCAATAACTTTCCTCAGTGCACTTTGTACTCAATGTGCCTCAAGTTCATGAAAGCTATTGACCCAGTCATCAACTGTGCACTGAAATGGTTATATCCAGATGTATGTATAACTAAGGACCTGCGAACTATAACCAGTCACCTGAGTACAACTGTGCCAGGTCTCAAGTACCTGGCTATCCCTCTTTAAGTGCATGGGAACCAAGCAAATTTAATTGAATTATATATATATATACATATATATATATATATATATATATATATATATATATATATATATATATATATATATATATGTATGTATGTATGTATGTGGTGTTTTTGTTTTCCTTTTTGCCAGAAAAACCACAACACTTTGTAACCTGCCCTTTTGGTGAAAAATGGCCAACAATGGTCAGCCAGCCAGTCAACAACCAATGGTCCCATTGTGTAGTCACCATGCAGTTCTGTGCATTACATTGTAAGGAAGTCATGCTGCAGCTGAACTTTAACAGCCATAGCATGGCTTTCATACAAGGTCTAATACTCCAGGCATCAGTAACAGCAATTAGCAAGTTACAATACACAGGCCCTTCACTTGACCATGCCGATGCTTAAATCACACAAAAACATCCATACGTAAATTGTTGTCTATTCAAATATTTTAATTTAAATTTCATGTTACTAAAAAAAAAACTTCGTAAAGAATTATAGATAAGATGAATAATGATGGTGCGCAGCAGGTCAATAACTGTCCTCGCACAGCTAGGTCAGGCACACTGCTCCCACCCCACATCCGAGAAAAACATTGACTCTGCTTTACTCAGACCAGAAAATGAATAAGAAAGCAAAGCCTTTTAAATATACAGAAATGTTTGTTACTGCAGGAATTAACCCTCCAGAGACTGAATCAACAGCTTTCCTCAGTGCAAGGAAACCTCTTGATTCATCTTGATTATTCTTGATGAAAAATAAAAAGGAGTGAACATTTATGACATGGGACCATTTCTGGTAATTTGAAATGGGGAAAAAAAGCATCCTGATGCATCAGCGTAACTGTGGGCCCCTGGATCTTAAGGCCTACTAAAGACAGCCCCAGACTACTTGTAGTGTAACCCTGTATGTATACACAAAAGATGAAGACAGCTCTCCACAGGGGAAGCTTCTTATCAGCCACTGAAAGACCATGTGTGCATATAAATTTGCACATCTTGATAATGATATGATTGAGATAAGCTTCACAGAAAACACAGCAAGTGGAATACATGTCGGCTTGGCTTTGTTTACTTGTGCATAGAAGTAAACTGCCAGCAAACATTTGTTGATACAAAATCTCATTTGTCTTTTCAACACAAATTACTTCAATGCTGCCACTTGAGAATACACCTTGACAAAGCACAACAGAAGGCAAGGTCAATGTTAATGTCACTCCCCCAGAAAGCCTCGCTTTCATAAGCACAGAACACACCCCGTCCCTCTAAAAACAGTCTGTGTCAAGTAATCAGACTTAGCACTAAACAGAACGGTAACTTTGCGCAAGTTAAAGTCCTCTTAAAACATAAATAGAGAACATATTTCAAATGATAAACAAATACATGTATCAAAGTAATGAAATATGGGCCTAACAAAAAACATATCAATTGATGAAGTATATGTGTCATAAAAAATGTATCAGATGATTAAATACAGTCCTAGCAAGAAAATGCCTATGTTAAAAAAAATGCAATCTAGAGTTTCAAAGTATCCCTTCTTTTGTTTATTTTAACTAATCGACATTGATGACAACAATATCAATGGCCACAAAACAAATATTTTCACATGCTCTATACCTTGCATAGCAAAATGCTAAGTCTCTCTCTCTCTCTCTCTCTCTCTCTCTCTCTCTCTCTCTCTCTCTCTCTCTCTCTCTCTCTCTCTCTCTCTCTCTCTCTCTCTCTCTCTCTCTCTCTCTCTCTCTCTCTCTCTCTCTCTCTCTCTCTCTCTCTCTCTCTCTCTCTCTCTCTCTCTCTCTCTCTCTCTCTCTCTCTCTGCATGACTGCAGAGTCCTCAAGTATGATATTATGTTTTGTCATTATAGTTATCAAAGAAACCAACCTATACCTTGAGACTTTCTACCTGTTAAGTGTCGACACACACATACATGTAGATAGCCAGAACACATACATACTAAATCAGTAAATGCTACAAATGACAAGACTTTACCTAAAAACGTGAAGCACTGAGTGTCGTCCTGTGGTATCCTCATCTTGGCCTGTTATAACTCAATACCTCAAAACCATTAAAACAACCGTTTTATAAAAAAAAACCTTCACACAACTGTCCCACGTGGCCGTGTTCTCAAGTGTGCAAGGTATCTAGCCGGTCTGGGCCGCCTCAAGGTATACTAACCCTCCTGTGTCAACAACCCTCTCCATTTATATATGCCCCTACACCATTGTGTCCCATTCGTTCGCACTTCTTGCTACCTGCCAGATAAACCTGTCCTGATTACTGGTCGCTGATAAGCCTAGTTAATATGCTGTTATGGGTGATTGCCATGGTAACTATGACCCCGGCTTGATAACGGTTCAGTCTCCGCCAGGTTACTTGGCCAGGTGATTGGAATTCATGTATTCAGGTGCTCTGAATTTGTTGTGCTTGGTTCAACCTGTCCTGATGTCAGATTTTTTTTTTTTTTCATTGCATACCAGTAGCCCACATAAGGCCAACGATATTTAATCTGTAATTCAATACTTTAGTTCCAGATTTAAAAATCAAATCCATTGTGCCAGCAAATCTGGGGATGTATGACAATGTCTATAAATATGTGACACAGTGCAGCCAAGTTCCCCTGTTTATCTGGTATCCCCTCAGCCCAGCTAACTCAGTTATCTGCCCTTGGCTTTACCTCGATCTTTTCACAAGAAAGGGGAGGGGCATAGGTCACGACTGATTTTCTCCTGGGAAACGCGATAGAGTGGCCATATACCTGGCGTATTTACATTCCATCAATATGAGAAATATATGAGTCAGACCTCCACCAGCCATCCAATGCATTACAAGTCACCCACCAAAATATGACAATTTTAAATTATCAATTGTGACAACTTTCCATATACAAGACAATGTCACTGTCTTACAAGTTAAAAAAAATGGGAAAAAAAATAATTTAGATTAATCTGTGAGACCTCATCGCTGAGTGATCCTAGATAACAGGTGTTTTTCAGCTAGTGTATTGTGTCAACAATACAGACTGACTGACTGTCATTGACACAAGACGAGACCACAGGTACAAGATATCTCTAATACAGCCACACAACCATAACATAACAAATTATTGTACCAACTTACTGTTGCAGAGGTGGCCATGCAGTCATAAATTGTCATCTGTTTTTGCACTTTTATTTAATTTTCCTGTTAATAGAAATATTTTGAAGAAGAGCCAACGAGAAAATTCACCATGATAACCAACCCGTGCCAACAGCCTTGGTGCACATTACATGCATCTTGCCTAACCTGGCCAAAAGATAAGCTGTTGTCGTAAGTCTCTGCTCTCACTTTGTTGTGTGATTCCATGCAAGAACTGAATTCAAAATAAACTGCCTGTGAACAGTGTGATTTAACAGGCATATAGCATATATTCTATCAAAACTACTGAATTTTCAATTCTGATAAACTACATACAGTGTAAAAAAAAAAAATTTTGGCAGAAAATAAAATCACAACATAATAAGTAATCATGATACCATTCAGAGACATAACCCTTTAATCACCGCCAGAGTTCAAATCAAGCAAGCAGTACAGGGGAGAGAGACATGTTTTATTAGTTGATCTAAGTCATCGACCCTTTGGATCCCACTCACACTATGACTGATGCAACAATTTCTAAACGAAAAACCAGAAGCATTCCAAGGCCAGCTGCATAGCTGTTATTGTCGACAATTTCCAGCTAGGTGACAGTTGTTCAAGGTTGTTGCTTTTAGAGCTGGTCTTTCTGAGATCAAAATCATTACAATAGCTGACTGCATTTGATCTTAACCCTTTCCCCCTCAAACCGGCCAAAACCGGCTGGTGGTCAAATGTCGTCTGCTTCAGTGTTTTCAACTAATTTCAACAGTTATGAAAAACAATTTGACTGAGAAATGTACATGGGACTTATCATGATCACATGCCCCAGGTCAACAGCTTTCCTTGGCTTGGGTTGGACACTAAGTGCCCAACCCATGCCAAGGAAAGCTGTTGACTCAGTCTTAATTCAAGGGGGAAAGGGTTAAATAAAATCAAGACATTTCACAAATTTCAATTTTTCTTTCAAAGAACATTTTTAAACCTCACCCACACCTTTACCTTTTTTTTTTTTTTTTTTGGCTTTTTCCATTTCTCATCAAAATTTTTCATTATGAATGAATGCATCTGATATTTATAATTATTGTTCGCTTCAAATTGGCATACCAGCTGATATCATCAATAAAAACTCAATCATGTAGCTTTCATGAGGAGTCTGTGCTAACAACAGTCACAAAAAGCATCTCAAACATGGACTAGGACTTTCCTGGGCAAGATAACCCTAACGCTTCCATTCTTATGACAAATTCACAGACATTTAACTGCAATTAAAGGGGAACATTTTGGACATTAAACTTGCCATAAAAAGGGCCATCATGCAGTCAAGTAGAAACAATGCGTGGTGACAGTATACTCAATGCCATAACTCGCAGTTTCTGTGCACACCATGACAGGAATCTTTTATTTCCTTGCTTCTTGCCTGATCTACTCAACTGTGCAAGAATAAAACTACCTGCAGGACGAAAACACAACAAAGCGAAAGCACAAAACAAGAACAAAATTAATCTTAAAGCATGTATTAACATGCACAGGACCCCATCTGACACACAAAGTTTAAATCAACTGCATACACTACAAAAACAAAATGTAACCAGACTTCCATATTGTTCCACAGGTATTTATGGAGAGATTCCTGTATTCCACTAAGCAAATATGTCGAAGTAGGATACAGTGTTAGTACAGCCAGAGAAACATTGCTATCACTGAGGTGGTCTTCACTGCTATTGTTTGGTTAATCTTCAGATAGCTGGCCCCTCCTGTAACATAACTCTGTGTAACAGAGACACACAACACCCAACAGTGTCCCTCTGTCAGCCCCCCATCCCTGTGTCGCAAAGCAATCACCTTTCTATATTTGCAAAATAAAATTGCTACGGAAGCCAAAGACGCTTTTTTTTGTTGGGGGGGGGGGTGTTTGTTTGGTTATCCTTCACCAAAATGCACAAATTGCATGCAAATCTTCCACAAATTTTAGGGTGTATGGGGGGTGCCTCATGTTCTGATCCCAGAGGCCCCCATTTAAAATGCTCACCCGTTTTATTTATTAAGCCCTTATTGGATCTGCATTTCACATCCTGAAGTGGTGCCTACCTGCCCTGATATCAAGGTACATGTAGTACACCCCTCCCATTGTCTCATTTCAGTGTCCTGCCCTATATCATGATCCCAGACATCCTAACATAATGTTGCCTAAAACACCAAAATAATGTTATAATCTTCAAAACAGCAATTAATTTGAGTCTATCACATCCTGAAATATCAGAAGTACATTGGTGATTAATTGAATTAACATGGTAATACAGACACTTCTAGATACATCCAAGTCAATTCTACTTACAGGTAAGATCTAAGCTTGTCAACAAAATTGCATTTAAACTAATTCAGATACATGTAAATCAGTTGTAATATATTCTACAAACCCCCTATTCTCTGTTCTGTTTAGATCTACATGTGTACATGTATGTAGGGATTTGCCTTCACGATGATAAGAAAACACATTTTAATAAAACTTTGGTAAAGTAACCTGCAATAAATTGGGACCAGCATGAAATATGCACAGTTAAGCTGCTCATAGTAACCTGTATACATATGTTGCATACATTGTATATACAGTGCATACATTGTATTTACATTGCATACATTGTATATATATTGCATACATTGTATATACATTGCACACATTGTATATCCATTGCATATATTGTATATACACTGTACATGTATATCCATTGCATATATTGTATGTACACTGTACATGTATATCCATTGCATATACATGCATTGTATATACATTGCACACACTGTATATCCATTGCATATACGTATTGTATATACATTGCATACATTGTATATATTGTATATACATTGCATATATTGTATATCCATTGCATATATTGTATATCCATTGCATAAATTATATACAGTGCATTCTCTGCTATATGCACACAGGTTGTCCTGGTCTGGCTGAATTTTACATATTGGCAATTTTATGCAAAACTATTACAAATTACTGTAAAATATGACTATTTAAACATCACAGAAAATTTCCGGAATATAAAGTGAAAGTTGGCAGCTTTGCAGTTGTTGGCATGAAATGAGATTATTCAGGAAGAAAAAAACATTGTTTAGAATAGATAAATCTATGCAAGACCACTCGACAGTAAATCTGTGAATTTGTGTATGTCTACCCAACCCATCCCCAGCCATACCTAGCTTATCAGCTCTTCAGGGAGGAACAATTCAAAATGATATAGGCTTTGTGGGCACAATAAGCCTGCTCAAACAGGCCGCAGCGGGATTGAGTAATCATATACTTGTTTATTTACAGGCTAATATATTGAGCAGCCATAAATGTGTCTATCTATTTAGAGCAAATAGCATTAATGTTTATCATGAAATTACAAAAGAGTTTTGGGCCTGTTATGTGTAATCCTGAAATCATGCAAACGGGTACAAGTCTATTACATGTGCCACTGGTGAAACAAGTATTGTAAAATACAAGGGAGTGGGAGGTATTTACAACTAAATCTCTCACTCCATAACTCTCTTGTAAATGTGGCCAACTTGACTTGGATTCAACAAAAGCTACTCACATCAAAATGGCAACCATGCCATGTTCACATTGACAAAACTATCTGCAACATGTTTCTTCTTTTTTTTTCCATGGCTTGAAATCAAAATTCACTTTTCATATTAAGCCACACTTGAAAAAAAAATCACAACATTCAAGTTTTAAAGTGGAAAAGATGGAATTGCTTTGGCAGCTCAATGCAGGCAGGGAACAACACATGTCTGATACCAAATAACTGTCAACAGTCTCAATTCTGATGACACATGCCTGATACCAAGTAACTGTCAATAGTCTCAACTCTTATGACACATGCCTGATACCAGATAACTGTCAACAGTCTCAACTCTGATGACACATGCCTGACACCAAATAACTGCCAACAGTCTCAACTCTGATGACACATGCCTGACACCAAATAACTGCCAACAGTCTCAACTCTCATGACACATGTCTGATACCAAATAACTGCCAACAGTCTCAACTCTGACACATGCCTGATACCAAATAACTGCCAACAGTCTCAACTCTGATGACACATGCCTGACACCAAATAACTGCCAACAGTCTCAACTCTCATGACATCAACTCTCATGACACATGCCTCATACCAAATAACTGCCAACAGTCTCATCTCTCAATAGTAGATGCAAATTTCATTTGAATATGAAGCTGACAATCTGAATGGAGAATTAAGAAGTTTTCTGGACAGGTTAACATCTGAATACTACATGAAGACAAACAGTTCCAGTGTACTATGCATGCTTTAGAAAGTCAGATGTAATACATTACAACCATGGCCGTGGGACTTTATTGTAACCAGGAAGACAGTAGACTCATATTGATATGAAAAGTGAACACAACTCACAATCTAAAATCACTTTTTTTTTTTTTGTTCCTGAATGAACCTTAAAGTGTGTGTTCTGTTTAGGGTGCCTTGAAAAAAAACCTCATATTGACAGATCATACAGACACAAGCCACTCTATCATGTTTCACGAGGGAAAACCAGGGTCTCTGCATGATAGGACACTTGAGTACACATGTACATGGACTGTGTCTGTCTACCCCAACATGCAACTTTTTTAAATGAATAAAACTGGCTGGTGCTTGGAATGTTACAACTGTAGCCAGTTTCGCTAAAAGGACATTCACCTCTTTTGCCAAACATTGATAATCATGAGTAACTTTTGCATTTAGAAATTATGATCAATAAATCTCAATCATTAAATACAATACCAGGAATATATGATTGAAAAAATGAATAAATTATGAACTATTCTTCAAAATGCACCTGTACAAGAGGATGATAACTGTAGTGATAATAGCTCTTACTTCATTTGGCACGGAGGACACATTCTTCAATTTTGCAAAAAAAAAAAAAAAAATTAAATTAAAAAAAAAAATAAGTAGGAAAAAAGGACATTTGGGATTAGTGTTGTCTACATATTACAAGGAACTCAACAAGAGAGAAAGTCAAATAACATGGAGATTAAAATTTCCAACATGCAATGTATTAATCTACATAATAATTGTATTTTAATTACAAAAGCATTTATTTATAATAATATATCAACATTCTGTTACGTAGACTTGATTCAATAGAATGAACACTTTATACAGAAAATTATGATAGTAATAACGTAACTTCAATGCATCTGGCTTCATAAGAACTTTAAAAACTTCATAAAAAACTCGCAGGACTGATTATAATAAGCATTCTACAGTAGCGCCCTCTGACAGCAGCCATTTTGACTGTTATTCTATTCTAAGGAATGAGATACAATTTCTATACCTAAGCTCAATAAAAACCACCACCCAACGGAGCGTCCTCCCGTCCCCCTGATGAAGGGCCACCGAGGGCACGAAACATGTCGGGGGAGGCCACCTCCTTTAATTTTTTTCTCTTTAAAAAAATTTCCATCTTTGTGTTATCTATTCATTCTTGAGCAATAGGTTTCCTTGGTGTTGTTTGTCACATTGAACATAATTGTTATTATAACTGTGTAAGATGGTCTGTGTTCTTTTTTCTTTTTTTGAATCCAACTGTGTGTGTGAAGGATTTAGTATTACACAGACCTGCAATCATTAATGTTCCATAAGAAGTACATTGAAAATAATTATTTTCAGCTGCATGCTTACAAGTTACATCTTACCAATGACCTTCAACTGATCAAGATACCTATTACATGTACTTCCATATTGTCATTATAATACCAATCAACCCTCCCCCTAGCTGTGCAAGTATACTGATCCACATATGATGAAAATGTTGACCCCTTCTTAAGGGTAAATGTCCTGTAAGTGTATATACATGGAACAAACAGTTATATAGCTGCTTGACCATTATCTGTGAATATCCCTGCTCTAATGGGTCTGTCAACAGTCCACACAATGTGCACCCAGACACTGCTCACTGAAGGGTGTAATTGGGGCTGTTATATAGGATTCTGTACAATGCAGGGGCCTCCTGACCTGTGTTACCTGGATGGCCATAATACCCCATGTCCTAATTAAATACACAGACAAGCAGGGTTGGTCTGCCTGCTAATCCCAGCTTAAAATTTTTTCTTCAGGACAGCACCATCTGCTTCCATCCTCTAATGAAAACACAGTAGGCATGTTCCCAACCACAAAACTAACTAGTCGCGCCAACTCCAAGAAATTTTTCCAGAGGGAAAGAATAGCAACTTGAAATATTTCTGAGAATCTCCTGCAGTATGTTCAAATTTGTCTTCAATATCATACATGGAATATCAGTCTCCAGTTTCTTCACTGTCCTTAACCCTTTCCCCCTCAAACCGGCCAAAACCGGCTGGTGGTCAAGTGTCGTCTGCTTCAGTGTTTTCAACTAATTACAACAGTTATGAAAAACAATTTGACTGAGAAATGTACATGAGACTTATCAAGATCACATGCCCCAGGTCAACAGCTTTCCTTGGCATGGATTGGGCACTCAGTGCCCAACCCATGCCAAGGAAAGCTGTTGACTCAGTCTTAATTCAAGGGGGAAAGGGTTAAGCTGGGCGCCTGGGTGTTTGTGTGGTAGGAGGGGGTGGCAACACAGTCTGAAGCACGTCTCATCTTTGGCTACTGTGTCACATACTTCCACCATCACAAAACCACAGTCAAGATTTGCTCTGGTCATTATGGGCACTATTTGTCACCTCACTATTATTGTGTTCTTTCTTTTCTCCAGTCATAAATTTCATATATTTTTTACAAAAAAATTTAATGAGGAAATGGATATCTTAATAGTGTATCAATTCCAATATACGTGTAGCACATATCTAGTCGACATACCAAAAACACGCCCCCAACTTTTCATTTCGTGAACCCTACATATCTTGTATCCAAGATGAACGTCAATAAAGCTTCTACATCGTATCAGCAGTGATGGTACTTCTAGCTTTACCAGCACTAAAGGACTGTCATTATTTTAAACTGCACAGCTTTTAACTTCAAACTGTCGCAGTCCCCAGGTTTGATCTCGGTGTTTTCTGCATTAGCTTAGCATGCCACAACTGGTATGTGTGTATTTTCTTACCATCCAACCCCATACACAAATGCCAAATGTAAAAAATTGTCAACTTTGTAACATTATGTTATCAGAGGAAACCATGTTTCAGGGCCAGATCCTAAATATGTATCCTTAACCATTTAGTGTGGCTGGCCACTTTTGTGGTTTTTTGGCCAAAATGCCAATTATTTAAGTCAGCACTAACTGTTAATGGTGAAATAGTGGATGACTGTCTTCAGTTACTGACAATTCTCTGACAAACTAAACATTGCTTTTAAAGCAAGAAATTACATTTTGTAAACATGGTGGATAAAAACCAAAATGGAGCATGACTATATCATTTATTACATCAAATCCATATGACTGGTACCACCATCAGAAATGTTATGGACTGTTGTTTCCTATGATTAAGTACTGCTCTGCAAACTTGAGTCCAGACTGTTATGATTTAGTGGTAAACATCCTGGTGTACTTCAGTTCACAAAACATATATCTATTGCAATGATATTCATAAACAAGATTATTTTTAGTAACTGACAGCTTGTGTGGTGGTAGGTATATTTACTCAAAGAACCAGCTAGTGTGTATGGGCTGTGCAGATACATGTATACCACAAAAACACGTAGATCCTTCACCAAACCAATTCACGATGTCAATAAATGAATACATAAGTTATCTGTTGATGAATGTATGTGGAACCATTTCTGATCTGGATCAAACCAAATGATAAATTCACAATGCTGATGTAATATATGGACTCAACAACTTTATTTTCTCTCTTGATCAACTCTAAAAGAATGATTTACATGTAAGGTCTCTCTCTCTACAATATCAATAGCCACAAAACAATTATTCTCTCTCTCTCTCTCTCTCTCTCTCTCTCTCTCTCTCTCTCTCTCTCTCTCTCTCTCCTCTCTCTCTCTCTCTCTCTCTCTCTCTCTCTCTCTCTCTCTCTCTCTCTCTCTCTCTCTCTCTCTCTCTCTCTCTCTCTCTCTCTCTCTCTCTCTCTCTCTCTCTCTCTCTCTCTCTCTCTCTCTTCTCTCTCTCTCTGCTTGACACGATGGCCATCCAGTAGTGTGTCCCAGCAGACTGATGTACTTTAACCTGCATTTGCATTAAATTTGACATGGAGTGCATTAGGAAAGCTCTGATTTACTTCTAAAATATGTCCTCTATGCAATCAATTGTGCTCATACTAATCAATATCCCTTTGAGGAGTACTCTTAAAGTTCATACACAGACACGGTGATTTGTTCCCACACTGACATGTCAACATGTACTGTGTCAGTATAACATTAATCAAAACCTAGTACAAGTACCAGCATCTAATTACATACATGTACTCCTCCAGGGAAAATAAATAAACATAACATAACAATTATCTTACTCAATTGCAAATGAAAACTCTAGTCACAATGTTAGTTTTGAAAATTAACCAATCATGTGATTTCAAACAGAGATGCACTATATCTTTTAATCACTGAAAACTCGTGGCAATTAGTTATTTGACTACACTTTTGACATCAACTTCTGACACACAGGCCAATACTTATACTTAGAATGCCCATAATAATTCATGCTATGACAACTTCGATTCCAGCCAATTGTATCACATATTTATTTTTTGTCGGGATGTGATATCCCAAAGTAACTTCATGAATCGTGCATACTAAATCCATATGCCAACAATGTTTCTCAGTTTTGTTTTGTCTTGTTTCTCCTCTGCTTTTTTAGCATTGTAAAGTACACCAAAGCTGCTTTTTATACAGATCATATCATATATATATATTTATACAAACTGTCAGGAGCTGTGTTTCTGGTTGGGACGAACTGATTCTGGGCAGAAAAACCACCAGCCATGAAGCAGCGAGTGGTTTCCTTGCGCAGAATCATTGACTCCCCACCTAGCAACACATGCGAATGATGGTTTTGTATTTATTTCACAATGTTTCTATGGAATATTCTGTTAAAGTAGACAACAAACAATAGCTTGCAAAGGTAGGCCAGAAATACATAGAAAAGCATAACTATCCAACACTACCGTGCGCGGATGAATCAGATTATTTTTCTGGAAATGTAATGCGGTACGCACTATGTGATACGGAAAGCAGACATGAGACCCATAACACATACCTTTATTAACCTACCAAGGACCCCATTATATATATATATATATATATATATATATATATATATACATACATACATACATACATACATACATACATACATACATACATACATACATACATACATATATATATATATGTATATATATATAATTTGCAAAAATTATTCCCATAGGCCTATTTTCATACATATAGTTTGTATTTGTTATAAAATAAAATTGTCTGTTCCAAAGCAAGTTACATGCATCTGTCTTCCAAGTTTTCAAAAATACACATGTACATGTATGCTGACATACTGATCTGCAGCTTTCTCCCACAGAACCAGATAATAAATTAACTCTTATAGAGCCAATTTAGAGACTGAGTCAACAGCTTTCCTTGGGGCACTTTCCGCGCGTGTGCGGAAAGTGCCCCAAGGAAAGGGACCAAATTTTCACTGGGAACATAGGCATGCTGGTACTTGAATGAAAGGTCTTTTAGTGAGGAATATGAATCTGGAATCATTACAGTAATCCAGCTTCATCAGCACAGCTTAAGCCGTGACTGGCACTCAAAGGGTTAATCACCGATTGAAAAAACATGAATGTTTAATTTTGTTTCTCTTTTACCTAAAAAGCACTTAACATACATGCATAAGAATATATGAATAAAATTTATAAATTGTATGTATTTACATTATGAATTTGTTTCTGATTGCCTAGATTTGCTACATTTAGAATGGCTATTAACTATTGAAAGTTTTCAAGCTTCTAGTGGTTAGATCAGCTATGATCAACTCATGTCCAGCTGGCTGGCCATTGCTACTTTATTCATGTTTTAATTTGTCAAAGGTGAATGCCTGTACAGCCAGCTGTCGCAGCCTTTAACCTGCTGTTTATGGTCCTAAATAAATCAGCCCTTGTTTGTTTGTAATCGAACCTTGCTTTGTGCAACAAAGTGATCTTCATAATTGTCAACTGATCCAATATGAAGTTTGGAATCTGCTCCTGGGTACAGGACTTGAAACTAACTTGACGCAGGCAGCAGAGAGATGAGACTGAGCCCCAGTAATGCCTAGACAATTTACGACTTGCAGTCTCCTGACCAAAACACCGAGAACAATGAGAAAAAATTCTGACACAGATCTGCAAAGTGTTTTTATTGTCTGGGGACTGCCCTCACCTGTCATAATTCACAATAAAAACAAAACTTTGTTTGCATTATATGTGATTTATTTTTACAATTCTTATCTAGATGTTTACTCTTTGCATGTGTCAACCAGTAAAAATAGTGCCACTTGACTGGACTTCAAAGCAACAGAAACCCAAGCCTAATAGTCTAGCATTTATCCACTCCAGCCAAAAGTTATCTTTTTGAAATTAAACAGTTTAGTTTCTGTATATGAATAATTCTGGAGTAATCTTACCTAACAGGACCCTTAACCTTAAATTTGTGCCTTAAAAGATGCGTAGCATGAGGCATATAGCTTCTTGCATGCAGGGCATGGTCTTTTAATGACGGATGAGGTCTCTTGTATGAGGAATAAGGTCTCTCATATGAGAGATATAGCATCTTGTAGAAGGATATGGTCTCTTGTATGAGGATATGGTCCTTGTATGAGGAATATGGTCTCTTGCATGAGGATATGGTATACTGTATGATAGATATGGCCTCTTGTATGAGGGATATGGCCTCTTGCATGAGTATATGATATATTGTAGGGGGGCATGGTCTCTTGCATGAGGATATGGTATACTGTATGATGGATATGGCCTTTTGTATGAGGGATATGGCCTCTTGCATGAGTATATGATATATTGTAGGGGGGCATGGTCTCTTGCATGAGGATATGGTATACTGTATGATAGATATGGCCTCTTGTATGAGGGATATGGCCTCTTGCATGAGAGTATGATCTATTGTAGGGGGCATGGCCACTTGCATGAGGATATGGTATACTGTATGATGGATATGGCCTCTTGTATGAGGGATATGGCTCTTGCATGAGAATATGATATATTGTAGGGGGCATGGCCTCTTGTATGAGGATATGGCATCTTGTATGAGGGATATGGCCTCTTGCATGAGGATATGGTATATTGTAGGGGGCATGGCCTCTTATATGAGGATATGGCATCTTGCATAAGGGATATGGCCTCCTGCATGTAGATATATGGCCTCTTGTATGAGGATATGGTATACTGTAGGGGGGATATGGTCTCATGTATAGGGGATACGGCCTCTTGCATGAGGATATGGTATATTGTAGGGGGGGGCATGGCCTGTTGTATGAGGATATGGCACCTTGTATGAGGGGATAGGGCCTCTTATATGAGGGATATGGCCTCTTACATGCGGATATATGGTATCTTGTATAAGGGATATGGCCTCTTACATGCGGATATATGGTATCTTGTATGAGGGACACAGCCTGTAGTTAAGTACGTGAGATATGCATAATGTTAGTGCAAATTAAAACACCAGTATCTAAGTACATTCTACACTAATAGCACAATGCTGTATATTGAGAGATAGTTGTCTGGGTATTTGTTAAGTAATTCTTATGGTATTTCTACTTTGTGTGAAAAACTACCAGCTCCAAAAGGCCAGAATGGACTGCTCCCCAGGCAAGCTTCAGAAAATGGTTACAGACTATTACCTTATATCAATAATTACATGTATTATGCATTTGATATTAAGTCAAGCTTGGTGTGTTGCAGTGTGCTATTATGAAAATGGATTTTTTTTTCTTGGGGGGAGAAGGATACATTTGTAGTATGTACTTATAAAATTTATCACAGTGCACCAGTTTTTGGCACTGTGTCTTACAGTAGTTGTACTCTATGAACATACAGGGTCTGGGTTAAAGTTCCTTTAACTTATTTAATGCATGTATATTTTTTCTTTGTTCATCTCTGCATACTGACCCAAACTGACATAACTACATGTACAGCAATGGCTGCCAAGTATTTCAGTGGCCCTGCTCATAAATATTTCAGTACCGTCAGTATTTTTGTGAGTTCAAAAATTAATCAAAGTGCACCCACATCTGACAGTTTCCATCATGTGCACAGTGAGCCCCTCACACATGATTCAACAGAAATCAGCTAGAATCATTTGCAATACTGCTATGTACTTATTTTCACAGTTTTGGCATTTCAGGCATTTTACTGAAGATTGGGTTCCACAATTTTGATGCAGTTCATATTAAACCTATGTTTAAAATATTATTTCTGAAGTGTATTTCACAGGTGTAAACATTCAAATGTTTTGAATCACGAGATGCTGTAACGCTGCAGGATAATAAAGAAAATGGGCAATTTTCCCTCAAAATTGCCTCCTTTTAACAACTTTTGGAGTCCTTAAATCAAGAGACTCCTGCCTCAGTGAGGAGAGTCGGCAGGTACGGTGTTTATTTCTTATTGTTCTGTGCCCTCAACAAAATCAGCCAAAAATAAAAATACAGTGAAATTAGATCAATTTACAGCCACACATTCACTGACAGCAATCTTCAGAAGTCTAGCATTCTGTTTCACACAGAAGCATCTGTCAAGCACATAGTACACTAAATCAATGGTAGCTTTTCTCATTCATAAAATCCCTCAATACGCACATATAAACAGCCATAAATTAGGACATAAAATGTGAACTTTACCACAAATAAAGTCCACAGGTAAAGTGGCACCTCATTTAACATGATCAAAGTGCTACTAAAACAAACTGTTACTCATCTTTATCTAAGTTTATTTATATATCCTCCAGAAGTAAATTACCTAGAGAGAGTTTCATGGAATGCAGCTAGACAGGTACAAAGTATATATTTATTTGAGCTTTAGTCATATACAAATTCAGGTCATGAATGTTTTGCTGTTCCACGTGGCTCTCCTTGTTTTGCTGTTCCACGTGGCTCTCCTCTAACAACATGGAGTTTGCACCTTGGCAGCAAGCAATGGTAAGTATATAACCTGCAGCATTCCCCTTAAGTTCACGAGGGCACTGCAATCACAGGTGATATGAGGATGTTTTAATCAGTGGCCTGCTAGCCAGTGATGAGGCAATAACTTTCCTTTTCATTTTCTAAACTTCCTTTGTAGCCAAAAATGAGAAATTTTGGACAGACATGTTCTTTGGTGGGGTGGGGCTCAAAGAGTCTGAACAGTTTATGAATGATGAT